>JABCIY010000039.1:0-517836 GCA_014298035.1 Pseudocercospora fuligena | reverse complement strand
CTTGGAAATGGTCACAGAGTCTTGGAAGGCATGGAGCTGCGGGAAGGCGTCATCTGTGTGATACATTCAAATAGTGCGGTAACGGAATGCACGACAGACACATCAGAGCATCGTCCTCTGTCAAGTCTTGCAGGTCTAGGTCAATGCAATCCTGATCTTGTCGTTGATGGCCTTCTGCCAAAGTGAAAGCCAGGCCCAGAAGCTCGCGGGTCGCCGTCGCAAGTGATATTTGATCTAATGACAAAAGTGACTAGTAACACGCGCTGCCGGCGGATTCGTTACTGGGTCGTAGATCATTCGAAATCCTGTGCGAACCAAGAGTCCCTAATTGCTGAACCCGCAATGTGCGCATGCAAGCATGCCTTCCAGCTTCGTCGTCCAAAAGGCGTGTTTCGATCCCGCGATGTTCGAGGAGATACTGTTGGTCGCATCTTCGATCCTCAGCTTCCAGCAAAGCCAGTCATCCGCGGTGACGCCCAAACGAGGCATGTTCCAAGCCTGCGAACGCACAAAACCTTGATCAATCAGAGCATCTGTGCGTCTATGGATGACAAAGACATGAGTATGAGGATCCGAGAGCTCAACACAATGCCTAATATGATTCCCAGTGCCGTCTCATCGCTGCTCTTCCCCATAAGACAATACATATCCACTTCTGGCTCCGAGGACCAGCAATGTCGATCTCTGTCGCACATGTTCGCTGGGATCCATGCTACGCCGATATCACTCCATTGGATACTGGATGCTGGACCGTATGAAACAGCTCGTCCTTCAATCTGATCAAAACAACTCAGTCCCAAAGGTATCCACGGCACTTCGGTGCGCCGCAGTTGCACGGGATACTGTCATGGTTCTCTGGATTCGCCAATGCCGCGTCTCGTCTCTTGATCGCCTCCTCCAGCTCTACTTCATCCTTGTCTGCATAGTCGAAAGTGAGTTCTGTTCCCGCTGCAATGTCCTCGTACGCGAAAAACGCCAGGTTGAAGAGTCGAAGGTCGTGCTTATTGTATGAGACTGTGTACTGCCGGCAGTTAGGTTGACAACTGTGGTTGATGAATCTTGTCACATTTCCCATGTATTGTCCGTCCACAACATAAGTGTCTTCTTCGAGGAGAGGTTCGCCTTCTGTGGTCAGGTCGCCGACAAACTTGTCAAGACTGTAGAGATAACTCGCCTTTGACTTGAGCCCGACCTGATTCTCGCGACGCTTACACTCGTCCTCGGTAATGACCTCTCCAAGGTACGTGTCGATGAATTCTCCTTGTATCAGGTCTTCGTCACAGTAGACACCCCAGCCTCGGTTCTGGGTCTTGAACACAACGAGCGGAGCTTTTCTTCCTTTCTGTACTAGCCGCGTCTTACATTTCGGTCCGCATTTGCAATTACGATTGCACTCGTAAATTGGATGTCTAGATTCGCGGTAGAAAGGCAGCAAAGTCTGAGGACCAGATTGGCCAGGTTTTCTGTATGGGAATCGTTTAGGCAGGCCTGCTGTATCAAAATCATCGCCGTCTGCCTTGGCAATCATGTAAATGCCGTAGGTTTCCGGTTTCGTGCGTTCTAGAGCTTTTTCGTCGACTGCGGCAAACTGCAAACAGTCGCATTTCGTTGAGTATTCGCAGCCCACGTTTCCGCCCATATCTGCCTTGCACTTTGTGCATCCTCTGTACTCTTCTTCAGATATTCCGGAAACGCCGTCGCCCAACACGTACTCTCGGATGAAAGTAAAGTCCAGGGATGGGGTGCTGGTGTCAATGTCGTTCTCCAGCCGCACCAAGCCTCTGGGGTCGTGCATTGCTAATTTGTCTTCGAATGCCGCCCGGATCGCTTTCTCTGCTTGAACGACTGGGGTTCTGGAAGCGATTCGTCGCATTTCCTCTGTGGGAAGGTTTCGGCTGTTTATGGTAGTCACTTCCGGACCTTCTGCTCTCTTAGCAACGATCCTGCCTTCCTTCTTCTGAAGAACTCCATTATAGATGTTTGGACCTGGGATCTCTGGTGGCTCCGGTGTTCCCAAGTCAATGACTGAGGAAGATCGCGACCTCACGATAGAGTCTTGCGGAGTAAGAAGCCCACTGCCATTGCCAGCAAGGTCACGTGTTCCGATTGGGTCCGAATCTGGCGACTTCCTCTTCCTATTGATGCCAGAAGTAAGGGCGCCATTGAGGTTCCCGAGTGCTCGAGTCGCTTTTGGCAAGGTGTCAATGTAAGCCTGCACGAGGTGGAGGCTATGCCACAACTCGCTCACAGGATGCCACGAGCATATTGCACGTGGCGGCGCGGGCAGCACTGGGTTTGTCCTCCATCGCACGAGATATTGCTCAGACTGGATATGTTAGTATCTCTAGAGTCAATTGATGATGGTAGTAGATTGCTCACTCCTTCGACTTGGCGATGGCACAGTACCTCCACCACGTCCTCAGGTCGTACTGTATGGGTGGCCCGTGCATATGTGGATGTTGCTTGCGCAGGCGGCATTGGCAAACTTGATTGTTAAATAGACTCTCCGAGCACGCGGAGGGTCTATTTTGGTATCGCTCGAAGCAACAAAGTAAAGACAGGATTTAAGTAAGAAAGTAAAGGCAAGTATAGTAGAGTAGTAAATTAGCAGAGAAACGCGTTATAATTAGAGTTTAGCGCTTCTTACTAAGCTAAACGCGACTTTAGAATAAATTAATACTTTCTAGTCTTATAAATTAATACTATAGAAGTATCTACTATCTTTACTATAGTAGATAAGCTAAAGAAAACACTTTAGTCTTATTCTAGATATCTTAATATCCTTACAATATCCTTTAGATACAGGTACGCGATCTTAGTCCTTCCTCCTTAGCTATCAAGCTCGGACTTTTTTGCGTTCCGTGCGCATTAAAGTTCGGCGTGCCGCTTGCCGAACTGGTATCTCAGGAAATTCTAGAGCTTTGCGCCAAAAGATATACTCGATCAAACACAATCGCAAATATGCCAGCGGCAAAGATAGCGGCAAGTTCGGTGTCTAATCCATTCATCAAGCAACTAGCATCAAGTGGTGCGGTACTCTCAAGCCTTTCGAGTCGGACTTCTCTAATTAGAACACAGATCGAAGCATTCGCGATCGAGCACTTTCCTCCCTTCGAACCTATCTCCACCGCTCCACGCCTTTCACCGAACTCGACCTTCTCAAACTATGGAAAGGTCTTCACTACTGCATGTTCATGTCCGACAAGCCTCGGAATCAACAGCGTCTTGCCCGAGATCTTGCGGCCTTGACTGATGTACTGGCGCCCGCAAATGTTCTACCATGGTTTGCAGCATTCTGGAAGACGATTGCCAGAGAATGGGGCAGCATCGATAGTCTGAGGATGGACAAATACCTCTACCTCATCAGATGCTATGTCGACAAGGGTTTCGAAGTTTGCGCGAAGAAGAAATGGGACGAAGACTTTATGCAGCAATATTCAGAAGTTTTGGAAGCAGACGGTGGCCCTCTCAGCCTGAGAGACATGAAGGTGCCAAATGGGCTGAGACTACATGTACTGGACATATGGTTGGATGAGCTGCAAAAAGTGGACGAGCAAAGGCAGGCTCCGCTGCAAAGAATCATGGCTCCAATCAGCAAGCTGAAGACAGGCAGTCTGGTGAAGAGTGTGAGAGAACGCGCAAAAGAGAGCATTGAAGACGACAGGCTGCTTGATGGCAAAGCGTGGCGGCCTGAAGACCATGAGGAAGAGGAGCCAGACGTTGGCTTCGGTGGTTTTGACGACTGATAGAGTGTGGGCAATCAACTCACAAGCAAGCGAGGAGTTACGGCGTCTGAGAAACATGGCACTTGATGATACCCATATGTCAAAACACATTCAGTTTGATTGCGATTTTCACACATGTTCCATTACTTCTCTATATGCGAATGCACGCCACAGAATGACAAGATCCATAAACACCGAATATGATCATTCATATCCAACCAGTTCCCCCAATGCAGCTAATGATGAATTGCTTTTCGATTCGCACACATGCATGAGTCTCTCACAGAGAGTTCAACAAGTTGTGCTACTCTTCTAGCACTTGAGGTCGAACTTGGGTGTGCGGTCGCCGGTCATGGCTCCCCAGGTGGTCTCCTTCTGAGCAATGCCGTTGTCACCAACAGAGTCTGGCTTCCATGGCCTGAAAAATCATTAGTTGAATCAGGAATCTCTCACACGTGGAAGACTTACTCATCGAAGGCTTCGAAGTAGAATGCGTTAATGCCCCAGTCAAGGATAGCACAGAAGCCTTGGTGATAGAAGGTCTTCGCGTTTTCAGTTCCAGCCTTCGCAGCCTCGTAGTCAGAGCCACCGTCGGTTGGCCAGCCAGTCTCGCCGTTCCAGAATTCAACCTTGTCCAAGCCGCCAGCGACGTCTTGGATGTGACCGAGTGCCTGCTGCATGTCGTCAAGGTAAGTGGTCTTTGCATCGTTGCCTGCGGCCTTGCCTTGCCAGTAGGAAAAGCCGTTGGCCAGGATGAGATCGACACCGCCCTTTATCACAGCGTCACCAGTGCCGTCTGCCCATTTGTTCCAAGAGTCTGCTGTTCCACACTTGACGTCTCCACCAAGAGCCTGCTTAACATCTTGAATTTTCTCGAGCAGCTGCTCGCCAGTAAAGTTGCCACGGTACAGGGTCTCTGATCCGACAGTGACTGCATAGACTTGGTCCTTGAAGTTTGGCACGTAGGTCGTTAGGGCCTTCTTGTCTGCGTTGAAAGACTCTTCCACATCAGGCCAGACACCAAGCACAACCTTGAAGCCCTTGGACTTCGCGGCTGGGAGGATGTATTGGGCACAATTGCAGTCTGATGCAGAGTATCCTCGAACAAGGGTCGCGCCGGAGTTGGACTTGATCGCGTCGAAGTCGGCTTCATAGTCGGCTTGGTATTTGCACGTTCCGTCAGTCTTCTTCGTTCCCAAGGCAAAGCCCATCTGCCCTTTCTGTGCGGCGGCAAGCACCGAAGGCACCGCGGCCAGCGCGAGAGCCGCGATGGTAGTGGTCGCGCGCATCGTTGTGATTAGACGGGAAGGAAATGAGGATTAAGGGGTAGTTGGTAGGCTGTCTGTCGTAGTCCTGGTATGCAATGCTTCCAACAATTTGCAACAAAAACAGTGATCAAGGAGCGTATGCACCGATGTGCTCTTAGGTAGGGATCGTGATCAAAGGAGAGTCGGTGCTGCCTTTTGAGGCTGATGAGAAGCGTGAAATGATGATGTTCTCCTCAGACCTGGAGTTTGTGGCCAGGGCGCCTTCTCCAGAAAGGGGCAGGACCCACAAGGTCTGGAACTTTATCTTGCTGACTGGACATCACGCACGTGAATTCAGCAGAACCTCCAGCTCTTCGTTCTGTTTTGCAATTCGTGAGAGTAGACTTGAATTTCGCAAGACTGCGATATCGAGTTCGACGCGGCTCTCTAGACTAGACTTCCCTTCGGAATGTCCACTGCAGAGAATTGTAGACATGGAAGTGGAGTCCATAGAGAGGTGCCATGAAAAGAACCACGATTCCCTAGAAAGCGCCATTTTGATAGCTGCTGGACTTGGAAATGCAAGATTATGACCGCATGGAGTAGAGCCCTAGGAGTCGCCAGCGACTGTCCTAACTCGGATGGGTACGAAAGACCGTGGTGTTTTCACCATTCATGCAAAGTTGTGGGAAGTCGATGCCCGAGGAAGCAAAATGGAAAAACGTTTTATGGCCTTCTCTGGTGGCTTTTGCTGCTGTGTAAGGAACCAAAGTTGAGCGTTGTAACCACTAATCTGGTTGAGATATTCAAGAGGCGATGCGAGGCTGGACATCGATTAACCTAAGATCACCATGGTATACAGGAGGAGGGGAGAATAGACCTTGGACCAGAAGTTTGAGCTGTCTTCAACCAGACACCCTCCTTCTTGATGCTGCGACCGAGCGTTTCGACGTGATTTTTTGCTCACGTGGAATGAAGCCCTGCATTGGCACCAAAGAGAGTCGAGGGTCGACATAGTCTGGTTCTGAATCGTGATTGGCAAAGCTGCGAGCGTGTGAAGTGAGGTCCGAGTGCGTCAATTCGAGCAGCTGGAGGAAGGCACGACGGCATCACAAACGCTTCGCCGATCCCGCATTTGCCCGGTCACTGAGAAATCTCTCGGTCTCATTGACAAGCTCCAGCTGATCACATCGACATCCACCTGATACCTCTCCCTCCAGTAACAGGATGGCCGTGAGCAATGGCACGTTACCGCCGCATCTGCGCAAGGCTGCGATGAAGAACGCAGAAGCGCCAGCACCAGTGTCAGGTTCAGCATCAGAAATCAATGCTGCTCCAGACGTCGCCTCTCCAGGTGGCAATGTCTCCTCAAACGAGGAGCGCGCCATCGTCCCCTTTGGCAAGGCACAACGCACGACTCGTGGGGATCGTTCCAGCATCAAAGTGAGTTGAGGTTTCCTCATTGGCCACGACTGCGACTAACACGCTCTACAGGACTCTTATGCCCGCCTTGAAGAGAACTTCCGCGCCACCAATGCCGCTCTAGCCACCGAAAATGATGATCTTCATGAGCGCTGCGATGAGCTCGAGGCAGAGAATGAGACTCTCAATGCCCGCTGTCAAGAACTAAGCGACAAGAACGTAGAGCTTGTGCGCCGCTGCCAAGATGCTGAGCGCGACAACACCAGGTACAGTCTGCAAGTCGACACCCTCATCGAGCAGAACAAGCGGCTTGGGGCTGAACTCCATGATGTTGAGCAGAAGATGCAAGAGAACGAGCAGCATTTAGAGGAGTTCCAGCGCCTTGCTACCGTCAAGTCAACCAAGAGTAGCATCAAGCAGGAGCCAGAATCTACGTGGACCGCGACTCACGTAAAGCCAGCTGTCGCGCAGCTCTCGCAAGAACAGCTGGGTGAGGTGTTGCGCCAGCTGCATGTGTCTTACGCCGATGTTCAGCGACAGGCCGAGGAGGCGGCTAGCATCCGCTACAAGGGCGTCATGGATGCACAGGTCGCCATGCAGGACAAGCTTGAGCGCCGTATTCTGGACATGGAGACCCGCAATGACAGTGCTGGCGATGCATACGACGGCTTCCAGGTGGAAAGCATCCCAGCCGAGAAGATTCGGCTCCTACAAGCGGACTTAGACGCGCTTAAGACCTCTATGGCCGTGGTGCAGCCGCAATGCAACCTGACTGCGGATGGCTTCGAGACCATTGTCAATCGCTTGGCTGTGCTTGAGACGCAGACCCAAGAGCTGATGGAGAATAAGGAAGGCAGCACCTTTGCCAAGACCAGCGCTCCACATGCTGCTGACACCGACTACCAGACCAAGACCAAGCTTCGACAATTGACGGAAGAAGTGGTAAGTGATGTGAAGTTTATAAGAGAAACAGTGCTAATCAACATACCAGACGAAGCTCAAGGTTTTCAAGGACCGCATCAAGAACGTACGTGATCACGAGCAGGCGATCAGCGAAGCGCAGAACCTAGAAGGCCTCGTTGAACAATACAAGAAGGTCAGCAAGGCTATCGATAGCAACGGCTGGGAGACGAGTGACTTCGAGAAGTTGGCTATGGAGGACCTGCATACTCTTCGCGAGTATGTGGTCTTGAAGTACGCCACTTTCAACGCACGCGGACGAGCCTTCATGGAATTGAAAGCTAAGATTATGGGAGGAGTGGGTGGTGGCTCGCCTGTAAGCGATGACTAGGAGATTTGCTGAGGTCTGCCATCGCTGGAGAGCTTGGAAGTGTACATGTCGATTACATGAGGTTGCATGACGAGAGATTATGTTCGACGAATGGTGCATGATGGACGTACTGTTGTTGCTAGTCTGAGTGCAGGGCTAGTGGCGGGACAGCATCGGACATATGTAGAACCTTCTGCGAAGCCGTGGCAATATCGCTCGTGTTCGCGCTGACATTGACCATAATACAAAACTTCAAGTGTGTACTGCAAGCAATGCCACTGCCTCACCAGCATAGCCCATGACTTCCTGATTAGCCCCTTTTGCTAGGCAATTTCGAGTATCGTGATGGCTGAAAGCGGGAGGTTGACGAAGTCTACGAGGGCTGCATAGAGTACGTCGAGAGGGAGTGGCTTCTTGGGGTCACATAAGATAGAAGTATGAGTCACTGTAGACTTAGGTACTTGTGGTGTATGCAGGTAGTCATCTCTGCGTGGCATCCATGAATTTTACTGAAGCATGATCGAGCGACCGGCATCACAACTTCTCCAGCAGTATCCTGGCGCCAGCATTCCCTCGACCCGCAGCCTTCCCCTTCTTACTCTTCTTTCCATCATCGTCACCGCCATTGACAGTTGCCTTACTGTCTCCACCTTCTGCTGCTTTTTGGATCTGCTTCTTTCCGCTTTTCAAAACCTTCTTCACATCTTTCTTAATGTCATCCGACACATCTTCGCTCTCCAACAGAGCCACACAAACAAAGCTAGAGTCACTACAGGCCCAATCGACCAGATGATCTTTGATCACGGGATATAGAGCATCCGCAAAGCCCAAACGAGGATCTGAGAGCTTGGCGGTCTTGGTCTTGGGGTCGAAGGGCCCTCCAGCCACCAGCGCCTTCAGCATCCGACCCGAAGCGGCGTCGCGTGCGATGTGTGTTTCTTCTGTGGGATCTCCTGCGGCGAGCTCAGCGACTGCTTGCTTGGCAGAGTCACGGTGCGATCCAGAGCACTCCAGCAGGATTTCGGTCACGGCTTGACTGGCGAAGGACGATTGCACGAGATTCGTGGCTCGATCAGCGACGAATTCCAGAAGCGGCTCAGACACGTTCTTGATAAGCTCTTGACGCCTCGCCTCTGGGTCTTTCTTTGAAGTGGTTTTCCGGATTTCATGCACTTCATTCAAAATCTGCTTCTCCTCGTTGCTCATCAGCCATTTAGCGGCACCAGCCATTGGGTAAAGAATTGGCACGCGAGCATCGAGTGAAGTGATCAGTCCTTCCAGTCGGTCGAATCGCTGGGTCTGATCTTCAGTCTGGAGTCCAAGAAGTTCGCGTACAATGGTCTGAGAGGTCATCTTCGTGTCGTCCGGAACGTCCAGCCCAGTCACTAGAACGATCTTGGCATACCGATCAAACGCCATGGCCTCAATGTGATCTTTGAAACACTTGAGGATGACTTTGCGATCTTTCGCAGATCCGTGTGCCAGCGCAAGACAGACAAGGTGTGCTCCATTCCTGGTGAATGCCAAATTTCGGTACAAATCACCCCCTCCATTTTCCTCCTCAGCATCAATGTCGCCTTTTAGGATCTCAAGGAACTCAGACTGCTCTTCCGAACCTGGCATCGTCGCCAGGAAATACTGCAGCATTGCATCGTGCAGCATGGTGAAGCCCGTCATTTTCTTTTGGATCAAGTTGTTGATCATAGTTTTGAGATAGGACAAAATAGGCTTGCGCTTCTCGGGATTCTCGTCCAATATCGTCTTGAGATTCGATGTCACGCTTTTATCAACTGTCTTTCCCGACTTTTGTTTTCCTTCGAGCGCGTACTCGGCGCCATACCACTCTCGCAGCATCATAGCTTTTTGCTGTGGCGTGGCGACCTGGCGATAGATGTCGTCCACGATCCATGATGCCTCGGGGTGGTTGATCAAACGCTTGATGTGGCCGTAGAATTGTGGTACGATCAAATCCTTGTCTTCGCGATCCCCCTGCACCACCATTTTCGCGACGAGAAACTTGCCATATCTGCTTTCGACGAGATCCCGTACATCTCCCTTAAGCTCTTTCACAATTCCCTTTAGTTGGTCTGAGCGCGCGTACTTGATCGCGCACTGTACCACCCGCACGCTGTCGTGCTTGAAGACAAAGTCCCGTACTCTGCCATCAATGATCTGGAAAAGCTCTGTCACAAGCTCTTTCCGCTCTTCCTTCGGCACGTGCGACTTCCTTCGCAGGCGCTCCCACAGCTGTTTTGTTCTCTGCACTGCGTCTGCATTTGGCTTGGCCGCCTTCCGTTCTTTTGCAAGCTGTCGCTGCTTTGCGTGTGCTTCTGCCGAAGATGTATCGAGCTTGAACTTGCCATTTGCGTCCGTCTTGCCATTGGACTGAAAGTTCTTCTTGCGTTCTGGATTCACAGCGCCTGTATCGGCATCTTCTCCTGACGCTGCTTCATCATCGTCCTGTTCCGCCGCTTCATCGAGATGTGATCGTTTCGCGGGCTTCGGTTGGTATTTCGGCTTGAAGTCGCCAGTTTTCTGCTTCTTTTCACTCTTGTATGCGTTAGATGGTGCTTCTTTGCGCTTCACGCCGCCCATCTTATTCGACATATTATTGTACAATGAAATGCGAGAGGCTCCGGAATTCTTGAACAGCCTCCAGGCAAGAGTCGAAATAATTCTCAAGCGAGGCTTAAGCTTTCGGTGCTAGTGTCGGCCCGAAATCTGGTCCAAGCGTTGCTCTTCCGAGGTTCCTAGCCAGTCCTGCTCTTCTCCCTTGTCGGTTCTCATCTAAGCATGCCATCGTCAGGTTATCCACGAGGGCCTCTCTTTTCATAGCTGTTTACCTTGTTGAAGCAATTGCAGAGCAATTGTCTATATACATCATTCCATTGGCTCCGAGCTCTGAGATACGCTTTCCATCACGACCTAGCGTAAAAGGTGATCATGCAGAAGCGCTTCATTGACGATTTATCTACTGGCGACCCTAAACGAAGACGTGTATGTATCTCCTCTCATGTCTCTTTCCGGTGAGCTCTCTTCTACTACGCCTATTAAATGCATGTGAACCCATGCAGCTGCATGCGCCCTCACAAGCTTGGCAGATTCGTAGGCATTCATTCACTCAACGCTAGCATGTGATTCGAGCTGCATGATGCAATGTCATCCGAGTGGTCATTTTACTTTACAAATACTTCTGCGCCATGAACTTGGTGCATGCACAAATCCGTCTAGGGATTGCCGAAGTCAAATGCGATGCCTTTCCTGGAAAACACGTCTCAAGCTTACAAGAAGTTGGAGGTCTCAAGCAATGGCGGGCACGCGAGGCTTGCAGACAGCCTGAAAGCAGATGACACACCTACGCGATTTTGCAAAGAGCTCCCAGATCGTGGTGGTGCCGACGCTGCCGCCCAATCCGCGATCAACAAGGGTTCTGATAGCATCTCGAATCCGAACGTCGTGGACGAGTCGACAGTGACACCAGATCTCTACAACACCGACCTGAGCGCCGCGTCTGCTAAGAACGAGGAAACATCGCCTGTAGCCGAGAAACTTTCTTCGTCCACCAGCAATCCGGCACTTGAAAAAGCCGTCAACCAAATTTCTCAGATCAAAGGAAACCTCCGCAAGATTCAGAAAGAGTTACCGACCTACCTGAGAGAGCCGAATCTTGAGGCCAGACTTGGCCTTGTAGAGCTAGAAGAACTGGTTGAAAGCATTGGCAGCCAAGTGCGACGCGTGCAGAGTCTGCAGCCGGACGGTGTCGAGGATGATGAAGATTCGCAGAAAGCAGCAGCGAACACGTTTCCCGCTGCGGAGATAACTCTCGTAGATACCACGGAGCAGGTATCAGAACTAGTCCGACTCATTGCCGAATCTGCAAAGTCTCAAGTAGGTAAACCTGCCTTCTATTTCGACTGCGAAGACAAAAACCTTGGGCGAAATGGCACCGTTGCTCTGCTCGCCATCTATATACCGGACTTGGTTCGAGCATTCGTCGTTGATCTGCAGGAGCTTGGTCGTGACGCTCTCACCACGGAAGAAGAAGACGAGACACTCAAGACCATCTTCGAGTCTCCCACCATTCTGAAAGGAGTCTTCGATTGCCGCGGGGATAGCGAAGCACTCTTTGCTCACTACAACCTGACTCTTGATGGAATCGTTGACGTACAGCTGATGGAAGCAGCTACACGTAAGAATAGCAAGCGACTATTCGGTCTAGATGTCTGCATCAAGAACAGACTCAAAGCTCTCGATCCTAGCGCGAAGGCCAAGTTCACAGAATCGAAGGACAGAGTCAAGGAGCTTATGCGATCAGGAGATGGATCGTGTTTCGCCGAACGTCCTCTGCCGGCCCTTCTTCTCGAGTACGCCGCGTCGGATGTCACTGTACTGCCAATGCTCTATGAGCACTTTGCGAATCACGAATGCTATTGGGGAGAGTGGCCTACTCGTGTCACGGAGGAGACAAACCGACGTCTAGAGCTCTCGCGACGACCGGACTACAATCCGAGCACTCTCGACATGAGAGCAGGCCCTGCCGAATGGTTCAAAATGCCTAGAACGCAGAGATCGTGAGCTGGAAGAGAACTACAGGGGATCTCAATTGTATCTTGAGGTAAGGAAGTAAGGAAGGAGAGCTTGGGCGTCAAACTGCGAATTTCGCAGACTTGATCTATCTTCGAAGGTATATAAATAGCGCTAAGCGCTACAAGTCCCAACACCAAACAAACATTCAGGAACGCAAGCGGTCCGGAATCATGAGAAGCTGCCGTCCAGACTGCCTCTCATATCGAATCGTACTCAGTTCGAAATAATGGCTCGGTCGAGCATTTAGTTGTCCATGAGCTCGCAGGCACCGTAGATGATGGAGGCTTTCTTCTTCTGAAGCTCGCAGGCACCGTAGATGATAGATGCGTTCTTCTTCTGAAGCTCGCAAGCACCGTAGATAATGGAGGCGTTCTTCTTTTGAAGCACGCAGGCACCGTAGATGATAGAGGCGTTCTTCTTCTGGAGCTCACAGGCACCGTAGATGATGGAAGCGTTCTTCTTGGCCATTTTGATCAAGCGAGTGTGGTAGCTTGAAAGCTAAAAGTTTGGAAAGTTTGTTGGTAAGGAATGTGGGTGTTGTGTTGGATGAAGAGCTAAAGGGATGGACCCAGAGTGATGAATATATACTGTATCCATATGCACCGCAAATGGCGAATGGGAAACTAGATCCTTGCCACGATCAAAGAAGGACTTGCCGTGATCACTTCTGAAATTTGATAATCATTCTAATTCCGTCTCGACTTTCTTGGAAAGATGAGCCTAGCATAGCAAGGGTGACGTTAGTATTGTTCTTGATGCCAAGCCGTGCGACTGTGCGTGAAAGTCTCTTTGATCACTTCTTGACCTCTTGCTTCATGGACAAGGAAAAGACAACACTTTCACCGGCCAATAAAGAACCACGTGGTGATGGATGCAGATGACGAGCATAAGACCTTGAGCATAGCCACAATGTGGAAAATGCTTGAGATTGTACCTCATGGCTAGGCTTTTGCTGCATGCAGCCGCCGAGTTTATGGCCCAGTAGATGTATGTCGAACGAGCTCCATCCCGTTTTCGTCAAGCTGCTCAGCCGCCATAAAACCTGACTGCTTGATCATCACCAAAACTGGCGTGAAATATAAACTAATTCTTGTCCAACGACCAGGTTCAAGAAGCAATTTTGTCGAAGTTGCAAACATGATCGAAAACAAGCAGGGTTCCATAGCGCCAAATGCTCAAATTCTGCAGGCCAAGAACGATCTGAGACCCGGCTCCAGGTCATGGTGTGTGCTCCAGCAAGATGGATACTAGGTAGTGCACACTCCAGAGGTTCTAGTCATCTATTAGGACCCGATGAGGTGAGCTGAGTCCTGCAGATGTATGTCGAGTGTCAAGCCATGGCTGATTCCAAAAGTGATTCTTGATGACGAAAGTGGTCACATGAATGATGATTGAGATGTCCTTCCAAAGATGTCGAAAGGCCAAGCTGCCATTTAGAAATCTATAGCCAAATTCTTTGAGATATAACACGACACTGAGCATCTCATTCGTACTTGCTTTCATTGGCCCTTCTTTCTCCTGCACGTGTGAACTCTTGCCGTCGCGTCTATGAGCCAGGCTATCTCAATTCAGAGCTCACAGCTCCAGTGATCAATTGAAGAGTAGCCGAAGACTGCTTCTGGTTGTCGTGATGCACGAGGTCGTGAGTGGTTCTGATAGAGTTTTACCATTGGACCCTGTACGTACGGCAGCGGCGCCAAGCGTGACGAAGTGCTCCACTTCTCTGCTCGGTCTTGGACTTGAGGTCTCGATCTTGCTTCTGAGACTTCCCAGGTACGTATATATCTTGGAGCTCTTCCTTCGTCAATTACAGCCTCGAAACACTCGCTAATACACGCAACCATGTCAGGCCCCATCACAGTGCGCAACCTTACAGCGCAGCCATTGACCATCAAGCACATCGAGCGTTATGAAGCTCCTCAGGAACGGCGGGGCAGCGCTGGGCTTGGAGCACTTACCAAGAACTTTACCACTCTCATGAGCAATGCTACAGGCGGAGAGACCGATCCCCGAACTCCAACACGGCAAGAACTATCCGAGAAGGCGGAAAGCTATGCTCAACAAGACACTGACATTCGATTGGAACCTTTCACAAGTCATAAATCTGACATCAACTTATTTGAGCGTGGTCCTGGAGATGTTGTACGACTCACCCTGCAAGGCGATGGAGGGGGCAAATGGAGGATCGACGTCCCTACCAGAAGCGCAGCAGCCGAAAAGCTCACGCCTTTGACACCAGATCCAAAGCACGACTACAGTGGCATATTTGTGACTAGGGACTGTTTTCTTGCTATAATCGAGGACTGCAACCTCAGAGTCTGGATGAAAGAGTTCAAAGACGATACTTCACTCGCAGCTCTCTCCATTCCAGGTACTCACAATTCGCCAACATGTTACAAAGCTCTGCCATCTGTACGCTGCCAAGCAGTTCCACCTAAAGAACAGCTAGAGAATGGTGTCCGATTCTTCGATATCCGTGTCCAACCAGTCAGTCCGGATGATCCAAAAAGCGACGAGCTAAATTTGGTTCATGGTGTCTTCCCAATCTCGCTCACCGGACCTAAGAAATTCCGAGGCCTGGTGAAAGAAGTACGAGAATTTCTTGACCAGAATCCCTCCGAGACAGTCGTGATCAGCTTGAAGCGCGAAGGTCCAGGCAATGCCACAGATCAGCAGCTTGGCGCAATCATTCGCGATCATTACACAGCAGGAGATACCAACAAGTGGTATACTGAGCCTAAGGTGCCGCATTTGGGTCAAGTCCGCGGTAAGGTTGTGCTCATGCGTCGTTTTGCGCTTGACGATCGTTTGAAGCGGGAATGGGATGGACGAGGATGGTGTCTCAACGCCGAGAACTGGGCATACAACACCCCCGATTGCACATATGGCGATGTCCGAGTGCAAGATTTCTGCGAAGTTCTCGAGACAGAGAACATCGAAAAGAAGATTGGCTTATGCTGTGACCACTTCGAGCGGGCAGGTGGTGTTATCTGCCCTCCTTCGTTCGAGAATGTCGGTCCTCTGTTCCTCAATTTCTTGTCTGCCTCGAATTTCTGGAAGGTTGGGTGTTGGCCAGACAAAATCGCTGCGAAGCTGAACCCAGCTGTCACAAGTTTCATGATTCAGAAGCATGAGATCGGCGGGGACAAGGGAGACGGCGGCACTGGAATTGTAGTTTGCGATTGGGTTGGTAAGGACGGTGATTGGGATCTTGTCCGCACCATCGTCAATATGAACTCGAAGTTATTGCTAAAGCAGCGTGGCATCGGCTGGCGTTAGGCGCGCCATGTCGATGGCGGCGAGCTTCACTCAAGCAAAACCTTCCACTCGCATGTGAGAAGCAGAGCTGTCGCTGGCACTGCTGTGGCTGGAAAGCAACACCTGCATTTGAAGAAGCCATGGTACGCTACAAGACAGAGGCTCAGGCGAGCAGTACCCTTGATATCAAGATAGGCGACAGTGTGATGAGATACAGAGAGCAAAACTTGTAGACGCCGGAGAGATCATAGCAGCATAGCGTCGACTGAGACGGCTGTGCTCCACTACCTGTTGGGTCGTGTCTTGTAATGATAACTCGAGAAGTCATTCTCATTGAGCATCCATCAGGATCTTAGTCCAGTCAAATTTGTCCCAACGTTTCCTAAAGCTTTCCAACCGAGGATCATGTCTTTCCCATCTCCCTTGCTTCTTGATTACCTCAGGCCCCTTGTCCAACATGCCACCCAGGATTTCTCTAGCAAAGAGATCGCCTTTTGGCCATCGCCTCTCGTCTTCAATTACATGACCCATTCCACCATCTAGCGTGAAGAAGACGTGGAAGTATGGCATCTCCTTCACCATGGCTTTTCTGAATGCTTGCTTGCCGTATCCTGGCTTTTGAGTAAGAGCTAAAGTGTCGATGATAGGCTTGTGCTGACTCCACTGCTCGTCGGAAGCGAGGATGGCCTCTTTGAAGTATGCCGATGCTGTCTCTGCGAGGTGATGTGGCAGTGGGATGGCGAACAATGCAGCGTGGCCTCTGCGGCTGTGCATGTGCGCTGCATTTTCGTAGAAAACGACGGATTTGTCTTGAGCATGGTAGAAGCGAGTGAGAGACTTCATGAAGTTACGGATTTCTTCCCATTCATCGTCATCGCACTCAAGGAGGTTGAGGCGATGTTGAATGGGAACGATAACAGCACTGCCTTTGGCGAGCTCGGGCTCAGTGTGTAAGGTCATGTAAGTGCGAGTCGCAAGACTGATGACCGGAGCGACGGGTGGTGTGCTCGACTCTTCGTGGTAGCACAGCGGACAGTTCTCAAGAATGCGTTGCATTTTCTGAAAGTCCCCGACAGCAGCATTTCGAAGATTCGTATCAGATTTGACGACTTTCTTGGAGAGGTTTTGGGCGTTGTCATCCATGTAATCGAGGTCGTTCTTGAACTTGCCGTCCTTGGCAATGCGCTCTGCAAACTGGCGTCCCTCGCCTCCAGCCACTCCGCGAGTGCGCTTTTCTTGCTTGACCATGTCCTCGATCGACATGTCCTCATTTTCCACGACAGTACCGCGCTCGCGAGCCCTTCTTCCAGAAACGGCAGTAACCTCTCCAGATCTGTCACCAGCCAGCATTCGATTCTCTGCATTATTGAGCACGACCACGTCTGGTTGGTTGAGGTTCGCCAGGCTTGCTGCTTCTGCTGCTTTGTACTCCTCCTCCAACTGAGCGAGGTCTGGCGCCTTCTTGAGCCTTGCTTTCATCAGCTGCGCCTTGAGCTTGTTGAGGGCCGTCTGGTCGAGCGGCACCGTTCTCAGTGGTGCCGAAGCCTGTGCCATCGTTTGTCCCTGCGCTGAAGAAGATGCGTCTGCTTCCTCGTTCTTCTGCTCCTCGCGCCGTATGCCCGCCTTCATCTTGCGCTCCTGGAACAGCTCGCCTGAAGGCTTTTCCAAACCAACGTAGTCCTTGCCATACATCTTTCTCCGATCCACTTCACGCTCTTCTTCTCGCGCATCGTCGAAGAGGCGTAGATCACCATAAGTCTCCAAGGCCACATCATCGATGCTCTTTCCAGACTCCTCCGCTTTTCTGTAGACGCCTTTGAGCTTGGTCATACGCCATGTGCTGCCACCGTCGCCGAAGACATAATTGACTTCATGCTGTGGAGGCTCATCCTTGACGTTTCTTGATGCAGCTCCGTCCTCGCCGTCCGAGTCGAAGTCCCGCTCGAGGTCAGCCAGATGTTGGTTGACCTGTTTCTCTTGCACCTTGAAATCATGGTTCTCTTTGGCACCCACGAATTGGCTCGGCGGTGACTTCGGTCTCTTTCTGCTGACATAGTCGATGTCGAGGGCAGAAGGCTCTCGCATCCAGGCGTCACGCTGTACGCTTGTCTGCTTCTGGGCCTGATCTTGATCTCGTTGGTCCAGGATATTCTCTTCGGGCGGTGCAGTGATGGCTTCCTTCTCCACCCATTCGTCCTCTTCGTCTGCACCTCCATCACTGTCGAACACTTTCACTTCCGGTTCAAGCTTCGGCCCAGAGTTCTTGTCCTTTGCAGGCGAATCACTACGATGTCTCTTGCGATGTCTGTGGCCATCTTCTTCCCGATCGCGATGTCGCTTTCTACGCTCTCTGTCCTCGCCGCGCTCTTCGTCATGGTGTCGCCGCCGCCTGTGAGACCTTTTTCTGTCGTCATCGTCTTCGCGGTGTCTATGCGATCGATGGTGATGGCGGTGGTGATGTCTTTCCTCGCGGTCTTTTGATCGATCCCGGTGTTTTCTGCGCTCTCTGTGTTCCTCTCTGTCCTCTCGCGACTTGCCCTCCTTCAACTTGCGCTCAAAATCGTCCAGCCCCATTGTGAGACGTGTGGTAGGGAAGCTACCTAGACAGTACAGTTTCTCGAAGGTGGATGTGGGTATGTTGCTGGACCCTCGCCCAAACAAATTTCGACTGCCCGCCAACGTCACTTTCGCTGTCACATGCAAATTGACTCTTCTACTTCACCAACACACTCGCCGTAGAACCGCAGTCAGCCAACGATGGCGTCGAGCGGTCCATCAGCAGGCGACAAGCCTCCCGTCGCTGTTGTCTGCGTGGGCATGGCGGGCTCGGGCAAGACGACCTTCATGCAAAGAATCAATGCGCATCTCCACGAGCAGTCGCAAGAATCGTCGACGCAGCAGCCGCCATATGTGCTCAATCTCGATCCGGCGGTGCGAAGTGTGCCTTTTGATTCCAATATCGACATTCGCGACTCAGTAAACTACAAAGAAGTCATGAAGCAATACAATCTCGGACCAAATGGAGCCATCTTGACCAGCTTGAATCTTTTCAGCACCAAAATCGACCAGGTCATGTCGATACTAGAGAAGAGATGTTTGCCACAGCAGCCTTCAAAACCACTGCCAAGTCACATTATCGTCGATACTCCTGGCCAGATCGAGGTCTTCGTCTGGTCGGCCTCCGGTAACATTTTGCTCTCCTCACTCGCATCCAGCTTTCCTACTGTCATCGCGTACATCATCGACACCCCGCGAACGACCGAGAACACCAGCACATTCATGTCCAATATGCTTTACGCAATCAGTATTCTCTACAAGACAAAGCTGCCAATGGTTCTCGTGTTTAACAAGACCGATGTCAAGGACGAGTCTGAAGCTGTAGAGTGGATGCGTGATTTTGAGACTTTCCAAAACGCCGTGCAGCAAGAGGAAGAAGATCAGCGCGAAAGTGGAGGCTACATGGGTCCTTTGCTGAATAGCATGAGCCTGGTGTTGGAAGAGTTCTACAACCATTTATCAGTCGTGGGAGTGTCTTCTATGACAGGCGACGGCGTTGACGACTTCTTCCACGCCATCGAAGAGAAGAGACAGGAGTTCGAGAAAGACTATAAGCCTGAGCTGGAGCGAAGGCGTGCTGAAGCTGAAGAGCAGAAGAAAGAACTGCAGGAGAAGGAGGTCAGCAGAATGATGAGCGACATGCAGGTCTCTTCCAAGGCAAAGGGCACTGGGAAATATGCCAAGAAGTCTGAACCAGAGACTGTCAGCGATATGGAAGACGCAGACGAGGACGAGGAGGCGACCTCTGGTCTCGTGGATCCAGACGAGCCTGACGACGAAGATGGAGAAATTGACCAAGCCTTCGAAGAAGGCTTGAAAGCGCGATACGAGGCAGCATTGCAAGCTGGAGGTGCCAGTGCTGCTGCGAAGACAGCTGCGGACTACATACGAAGCAGTCAGCGATGAGAAGCCAACGTGACTACGTCTCGCTCCCATTGGCATTGCTGGCATTCCTTATCAAGCCCAGCATGACTCACACTTTATCAGTGAAGGCTAGGAAGAGTCCCAACGAAAGTGTTTCAGACTCGACACCAAACAGGTTCGCGTTGGTAAGCATGAAGGCTTTCACTCCTGAGCTCATTCCTGTTGTTCCTGGGCAACTATCTCGATCTGATTGTCGAGGTTGGCATTGAGTTTTGCCTGTCGAAAGCTCCGTGACTCGAGGCAGCTATAGAGGGACAAATTTCTCTATGCCCAAGCTCCTTCCCTATGATGTCGGTCGGAGGTTATGCTGCAAATCTCCCGATCTCTTGCTCGTGTTCCTGCAGCGCTGACTCGAGGGCAAGCTGCACGCCACAAGCAAAAAGCCCTGACTTGGATTAATACCAACCTGGTTGCAAACAATGCTCAAATTGGTGGGAGGACACTTTTGGGGATACTGCAATAATTGCTGCAGCGGCACGTCCGGGAATGCTTCTGCCATTTTCGGTACCGCTTTGCCTTTTCAAGGAAGAAAGGTGTTTCAGACATACCGAACACTTCAGACGGCAGACGATTTCCCTGCCTCTTCTTTTCCACCCTAGCACTGCAGTCAGACCCTTCGGTACCGCAGAGCACCTTTCTTCACAAAACGACGTTCGATCGTATAGACAACGCTCAAATGACGATGTCGCCATGGCAGTCAAGATGAGAATCATCAATACCACATGGCATTTCCAAATACCAAATTACGTCCTCAACGGTCTTTCGCAAAGACCGCGTGACTCCATGTGTCTCCCACTTCATGCTCTGTTCCTGCTGAGACCTACGATCAATGGCAACGAAAGTGGCTGCCCCCACCCGCTTTCTTTTGATCTTCATATACCTCTACCAAAAGGGCCATGCGAGACTACTGAGTCGACATCCCGTGCGGCCAGGCACACCCGCGTCCGTCGTTTCTTGTGAGTCGTGTTAGAGTAAACCCGCCAATCCATGATGTAGTGTGGTACCTGCGCATATCAATATGTGGTTGTTAGAAGTCAGGGACAAGAACTGAAAATCCAAAAGTCTAAAGCACCTCCATCTCCGATCTGAACAGGCACATATTGACATGGGTGAAGATCATATAGATTGTCTATGCCAATGCGTTTTCCGCAACGATTCATCAGAAACAGTTGTCTTAGTATGTGCGGTTGCTGTGAGGAAAGTCATGGTATTATACTTGTTGCTTTGCTTTGTTGGGTTCTGGCAACAACGAATGTGAAAACGGGGCGGCTGAATACGATGTTTTGAATTACCTGGTTCTTGGAGCTCTGATATCGTGTTTGGTTGGACGACAGAATGTGATCAGCAAGAGGGTCCTGTCCCATACCAGGATTCGTGTGAGCTTTCCCTGTAGGAGCTGTACGTCAGGTCGACTTCACCTCATCGACATCACAGTCAAGCTTCGAGAGTATGAAATTATTGTTTGGCACAGTAAAAGTAGTGCTGTTGCAATTGTGTAATTGTTTTCGCATTGTTGTTCAGGTATTAGGTATAACCAGACCTAATTGCGCTTCGCGCTGTGCGTGTCCTTTGTAAATCTGTGGACCGCAATGCTCTCATACTAAAAACACAAGGCCACTTTCTCTCATTCGTGGCACATATTCTCCTCTACCAAGCATCCTGTGCTGATTGCTGATCCCTCTCTCAAGCTATCATAGCAAAGTGCGCTTCGTCAAAACATAACTATCTTGGCAAGCTGCGTGACTGCTGTTGTCCGCTTGTTTTCTTCCTTCAACCAATCTTCGACGGCACGCGTCCATGTTCTCGAACCAGGAGAAATCCATGCATCTCTACTGAGAGAAGACGCCACTTCGTGCCACCCATGATCTTCCTTGTTGCTGCACCTTTCGAAAAACAGTGTCTGGGGTATATTGCTGAAAAACATTCCTATTGCTCAATCTGAGAGAAAGTGATGGTGATTCGGCCGACTTGTAGTGTCGCCCGGCCCGGTCGCAGCCGCTACGGCGTTTTTGAGTCTGAACTCGTTTCCGATGAGGGAGATCGAGCAGACAATTTCTCTTCAGAATGGCGACGATGCTCATCTGCTGCCAATGCCAAGCTGTGCAGTCCGTTAGACAGGCCCGGAGAAGGGTAGCTGTAGTTCAGCGCGTCTGGATCGATCATTGCCGCAGTAGGCGCCACGTAGTCCAATGACGAAGCGTATTGTGATCGTTGGAGTGGTGGTCGTATGCTAAGATCAGGAGCCATTGGAAGAGCGGGGACCGGCCCTGTGTCCATACTGCCAACGAAGTATGGTCCGACTGGCATGAGCATTGGCTGTTCAGCGGGGAGAGGCTGCACTGGTGGCTGGACTTGCACTTGCTCGACTGCTCGAGCAACCTGCTGGGCCTGCTCTGCTTGCGTCTGCTCCGCGAGTTGTTGTTGAACCGCAGCTTCGAGTGCGGGCTCGTTCTTGACAGTCGTCTTCTTGGCAGACTTGGTCGGCTTCTTCACCTTGGAGTCGTCATTGGTTGATCGCGATGAGCCGCGGCCGTTTTGATGTGTCCTTCGGTGCTGCTCCATGTTGTCTTTTCGCGTGAAGGCCTTGTTGCATTCAGGACAGAACGCGTCCTTCTTCCCTGTGTGCTTCTTCGCGTGACGTGCTGCGTGGCCGGAAGTCGTGAAAAAGTCGTTGCATCCTACTTGCTTTGCCATCGGGCATGGATATTGGTTCTTCTTCTGAGGTGCCTTGGAGTTTGATTGCGCGGAGGCATTGGATACTCTCGAGGGCTCTGAAGATGGGGAAGTTGACGCGCGAAAAGCTTGGCCAGGATTTTGTGGTTGCGGCATGGGCTGTTGCTGAACCATCTGCGGCGGCATTGGATAAGCTGACGGCATTGCGCCGGTCGCATCCGGGATGGGTGGATACATGGAGGCATTTTGGTCGTCCATCTTCGTGTAGGCGTGGTTTTGCAAGTAGTAGTGCTGCTGATGCTGGCTGGGCTGGTGATGCTGCGGCTGCTGGTGGAGTGGCTTGGGCGGCAGATATTGCTGTGCAGCGCTATCGAAGCTGTTGAAGGATGGAGTGAGAGGCGAGGGAGTCGAAAGAGCGCGCGAGTCGCTCGAACTGCTTCGTACCAGCTGCGGCGTTTGTGGGGAAAGGCTGGGCGTGGAAGTGCAGCTCGACGCTCGAGAATGCGCAGCCAGGTATGGAAGCTGGATCTTGGAGGGCACAGCGGCTGCGTCACCACTGTCGTTGAGTAGTGATATTTTGCGGCCGGTGCAGTTTCTACCGTCCATTATGCGTGAGCCAGCTTCGAGTCGGTTCTGGAGAGAATTGGACGGGCAAAGCGTTGGCTGCACGTGCAAAGCGTTGATGTAATGCGCGTGGAGGAAGTGTGTCGACGCGTGTTGGTGTCAGCCGCTATTGATTGGCTGTGTTGACGGTGTTGTTTAATAGGAAGGTGTCGTTGGTGTCCTGGTGGTGGATGAGGTTGTGTTGATGTGTGTGTGGCTCTCGACAGCAACAGTGTGTAGCAGTAGCAGAGGCACGAGAGTGGTGACGGAAGTGAGTGAGGCGCTGATGTGGCAGAGAGCTCTTGCAACAAGGCGAGACTGGACCAGGACCTGGGAGGGGAGCGGCGCGGCAGACTGGTTTAAGAGAAAGAGGCACAACACGGCACGAAGGTTACAGACCGGCGGCAGCGTCGAGTGTAATGTTCATCATCCCAGCAGGCCGCCGAGGGAGCGTTGCATGGGAGAGGTCTGTGAGGTGAGGCGAGTAGTGGTGAGGGTCAAGCAAAGACCCTGGATGTGCCAGATTTGACAGGCTTAAATGCACATCGACTGCGAGCCACCGCACTCGAAGTCGCACGCTTCCTTGGGACCAGATGGGCTCGCAATGAAAAGTGGGAAGAAGCCATGTTCACAGCGCCGGAGCGCAATCCCTGCAGCATCTGATGCTCGCGACGGGACAACCTTATTTGAACAGCCCCGCTCGCCCAATGCCGCTAGCCAACCTAACGCGGCGGCAGCGTTCGCAATCGACGATGAGCAAACCCAGACCAGCCCTCGAGTCCGCCAAGCCCTCTCTTCACAGCGATTCCAGCACCGCAGAAACCATGAACATGACCTCTGCTATAGCTCCCAGTCTGTCGCTGTATAGCCAGTTTGCTTCCTTGCAGGTCTGCGACACCGCGCGCGATTGCTGCGTGAAGAGCCGGCGCGGTGAAACCTGGTGCGCTCGGCAATCCGCGTCGTATATGCCACAGGTTGCAGCGATCGCGATCGCAGCCTGTCCTCGCCAACACCACCTTGCTGCCAGCAAATTTGCCCTTCGCCAAGCGATCGCGTGTGGCTTGCCGCTGACAGGCACTCACCTGCCTCCAGCTGACCTCTGCCCGTTGCTGCTATCGAAACGGCTCTGACGCGCGAGCTCTGCTCTGCCACCAGTTGCTGTGCTGCGAGCTGGCCAACTTCTGCCGGCAATGATAGTGATTCCATTGTGATCCGCGTGCAGCGCCTGGTAGCGACGTGTTTCTATACAACGCGCCCGCACGCCCTCCAGACGTCAGCCCTCGTGGTGGCTTGCAAGCCGCTTAAGCAGCCTCGAACCCTTTGGGCCTGCTGCTACTCCTCCTCCTCGCGCCCGCGATTCGGCTGCTCCAGTCCGACACTATTTGCGCGACGCAATCTCACGCAGACAGTGGTGGTCGCGCGCTCCATATTCTCACGACTCTTGGTGGCGTGCATTCGAGCAGGCCCCTTGAGTCGAGGCTGCCCTCCGGTCGTTCTCCGCGAAACTCTCACGCTGCACTCTCGTCACATACGCATCGGCCGGCATGACAGCCGCACCACACACGAAACGCTGAACGCGAGTTGAGCCACTCGCGCTCCCCTGTCAGGCACACAGGCGTCGGCTGCAGCAGAGGACCGCCGACAATCTGGGATGACCCTGCGTAGCTCGAGGTTTGACCCAGACAGACTAACTTGGCCTGGCTTGGACGCATGCCGTGCAGCGGGCCGTGAAAACGTGCGCAGCTCACCCTCGATGAGTCCCTTTTTCTTCGATCCCGCTACATCATCATAGCTGCGCTTCTCTTCGATCTGCCTCACTCAACTGGATGATCCGCACGGTGTCAGCTCCGCGTGTCTTGGGCGCCCGAACTTCATCCTCCTCCTCCGCTTACGCTCCGCGGCCCTTTGAATGTGAAGAATTCTCTCGGTTGGCTGCTCTGTTGCTCCCCTGCACCGCCTCGACTACTGCTACCCCTGCCAGCCTGCCGCGGACGCGTGGTTGTCGTGGCTTGATAAGGCAATACTTCAGGGAACACACCAGGCCATTTCTGTCTTGGGCCTTGTCGGCTTTCTACGGCAGCGCAAATTTGGTCAAGCTATATTGGTTATGACATCACTGTCTTCTGAGAGTCACGATGCAGTGACGAAAGTTTGCAACAAATGTCGTTCAACCCGACGATACAACGGTTCTGCCTCCGACCCAGTGCTTGCAGAAACTTCTCAGCTAGCTGCTGGAGTACATGCGATTAGTCCAAGCTTTTCTGCCGTGAAGAAGACAGCTCCAAGCGCAAGTCGCGAGTTGGTCAGAGGATCACATCACTAACAGCTGACACCGGCATTGTTCTGCTTTGGGCCTTCCCCGCGGCCCATGCTCCGCTGTTCTGAAGGTGTCTCTACTGTTCCAGGGCAGCTCTGTAGGTCATCCCATGCTCGACGTTGTTTTCGCAATGCCGCTGGAGAGTCAGAGACCAGACCCGGCCACAAGTGCTTTCGCCGCAAAACGACATCTGCATCTGGCGAGACATCAGTTGGCAAGCACCCATGGACCGTCTGGTCATGATCTGTATCGGTCCCCGCGCACGCGTACGTAGGCTGAGGGGATGCATTGCGGATGCGGTCAAGCTCCTATGAAGCGGGTTTCTAGAAGCTAACATTGGGAGCTATCGAAGCTATCACAAACAATAGAGTTGCAAGCTATCGACGAGCAGTCCCCGCTCCTAAAGTAGAGCCTCACAGGACAGCTGCAAATCTGTTGACCATTGGACGACCCCTCAGATACCAGGTCTGCCGCCAGTCGTGCCAATCTGATGCAATACGAAGAGTAGGAACATGGTACTGTTATTGGACATATCAGGACATTCTGTCAGCACTGCACAGGTCTGAGCAGTGCTTGGCGCACTTTATCCGGTGAGGGAGTTGTTCGGCAGCATGACCACTTCGGTGCTGCCAGACTGCAGCAGTGCAGACGCCTAACCCGCTGTAGCTGCCATACCAGTCTCTTTTTCGATGCATTGGGAGTAATTTCGAGATTCATGATCGTGCTTGGAAGGCCAGTGCCTGATCAAGCCTTACTGCGAGCCAGAGGATACACTGCATACCTCTAATGATGAACAGGTCGTCCTGAAATTCAAATCATTCCATCCTAGCTTGGAACCGACATTCATTCAAACTGTCGTCCTGGTACTGTGGTTGGTGTTCCTTCCTGGAGCGGACAGCAGTCCGTCTGCGGAACCGAGCAACGGGCTCAGGGTGAAGACCATCTCGCTTGCAGAGCGCAGGGACTGCGATCACAGATCTGAAGTATACACTAGACGCGATGTGGCTAACGAACAACCAGAAAACTCGGAGCTTCGGAGACGTTTCCTGCTCGTCAAGCTTGCAACCGCAGATCACTAGATCGATCATCGATCACTCACAGTAGTGCGAAAAAGTTGGATTCTTGGTACGAGTGCTGATAAAGTACTTTGTTGTCACTGCTTGCAAACCCAGTGGTTGCTCACCAATTTCTTCCTTCGGGTCGGATGTAAGACAGATGCAGGACTCAATGGGAATAATCGGATGTGGTCGGTCTGCGTTTGGACCTCATCTGCTACTTTCGGTGTACTGCATGTACTCATCCAGGACCATTGTTTGTCAGCTCGACTATCGAGATCGTAAAGCAGTGTTCCTGAGGAGCGATGCTATGAGCTTCGCAAAGCATACGAGACCTTCCCACTTCAGGCTATACAAAAGATATTATCTTGCGTGCCGACTCCCCATAATCTAGTTTCCTGTATTGAGATCGCGGCGTGAGTTGTACGTAGACAGGCTTCACCTGTAGACGCATTCGTTGACCTAAACTTGTCAATTTGATAGCAGGTGAGGTCGCATGGCGAGTCAGACCATTAAACATATATCCCCGAGCTGTTCTGATGCCGACAAACGGCACGTACAGCTGGCATCTGGCTGTCACAGGGTGCAAGCCGCGAAAGGGATCTTGCTTGAAGGCAGGTCCCTTATGTGGTTGTTCCATCATAACTCGCTGCGGTGTGAAAAAGTTTGACCTTCGTTTGTGATCTTGTGATATAGAACGGCAATACGTGCCAGGACTTGGCAACTTCAAACCTGTTTGATCAAGTTCGAGCTATGGAGTAGGTTTCGGGTCAAGGACGTTTCTTGATGAAGAGCAGTGATGTTCAAGTGTGCTGTGCAGCCTGATGCTGAAAGTGTCTCTGAAGCCGTTCGTCTGAAACGGATCGCCACGCTATAGGAAGAGCTATACGCACACTTATAACAGCTCGTCGTGGCGGTAGACTTAGAAGCTTCCCCTGGCCCTCGTGGTTGTTATAGGGTCTAGGTTTGGCTGCCAGAGTTCCAGATGTGCACAGATCCGGTTCTATCGTGTTTGGGAGTTTGCGAAACCTGAAGAAGGCATGAATGAGAAAGTCAAGCGGCACCGCTCATCGTCGATGGCAGTTGGCTTGCTTCCGCCTCGGGAGCGTGCAAGAAATACACGCACGAAGTGTGACTTGTTGCTCTGTGCTCCATCGTCTATGTGAGAAGCCCTCCATTCGGGAAGCTGCCACTTGAGACAATATCGTGGACAACGCGCAAGAGTGGCGTAACTTGCGCGAGCACCTGGCTGAGTTCTGAACAAAAAAGGTAAATGCTCGTAGATCTGTTTTCATGTTCTGTCGATGGATGCAGTCTCAGACATTATGACATCGCTTCTGATAAAAAGGAGAGAACGGGGTTCAAGGCAGACCGCCACCAGAGTTGATAGCATCTCTCACCTGAGAGGTATTCGGTCGGTTCTACGTCGGAGTCAGACACATCCCGATTGAAGTCCACGCAGGACTTACCTCTGCGTATCGCTCGTAGCTGTCCAGGTATAACTCGTCCGTGCTTGTAGTCTTCTTGACCGGCTCTGCTTCAACTACAGCGCGCACCCATTTGTCCCAGCGCGAACCTGGCTCGGCGTCTGGCCAGCCTCGGTATGGCTTCAGCACTTTCTCGAGCCGGACGATCCAAGGAGCCAACTGCACATCGACGAAACCCATTTCTGATCCGAGAAAGAAAGGTCCGTCCTCATCAGCTACCTCCACGATCTTGGCTATCTGGCCTTTCAGTTCTCCTGCAAACTTGACCTGATCGTTTGGATCTTGGGCTTGAAGGTACTTGTAAAAGTTCGGGATTATGTGGCGGTTGATTTGATCGGATGCCAAACGGGAAGAGGCTCGCAACTTGGGATCCTTGGGTAAAAGGGCTCGTCCTTCGTGCAAATCTTCGAGGTACTCCATCAACACTGTACTCTCATAACAGCCCCACTCGCCATGTCTCAAAGCAGGGACAAGTCCTCTGGGATTGATATCGAGCAGTAACTTTGGCTTGCGGTAGACATCAACTTCTACATACTCGTAATCAAGACCCTTGAGCT
Source organism: Pseudocercospora fuligena (assembly GCA_014298035.1). Taxonomy (NCBI): domain Eukaryota; kingdom Fungi; phylum Ascomycota; class Dothideomycetes; order Mycosphaerellales; family Mycosphaerellaceae; genus Pseudocercospora; species Pseudocercospora fuligena. Next base: position 489,654 of record JABCIY010000039.1, on the reverse strand, counting down.
CAAGCGATATCCAGACCCGTTGGACAAAAGGGCAGAAGCATGATCCATAGAGTTTGAGATCTTTGCTAGCCGAATGAGACCCTGCAGTCTTCAGTGCCTCCCCAGTCGCCTTCTTGTGGTAGGTCTTCTTGTTCGCATCGCCACCCTGATTTGGATCAAGTTCTTTGAATGTCTCGTTTGTAGACATGCTTTGTGTCTTAGGGAGAATGCTGTAGATATGAGCCGAACCTATGAATGCGCGACAAGATCGTACAGGCAGAGACTTCAAAAGGACGCTTTGCGACAAGATGCGCGAACTGAAGCACCGCCAGAGCATTGGATGACGATTGCGATGTTGTTGGCTGGAAAGGCGAAGCATGTGACGCTTCTGGGTAAACTTCGGCAGCCCCACTGTGGTATCTCGAATTTCGCGTCCAGGGACGTCGCTTGGACGTCTATTCAAAGTTCCGACAGCACCTCCTGCCTCGACGACGGCGCACCGCCTACGACAACGAAGGACAAATCGAGCGCCCACTGCAAGTATGGCGGAGATATCGTTTAAGGACTCGCCGTTGAGCGAGGTAAAGATTGAGGCGCTCACGATCATGCGAATCATCAAACACTCGACTGCCACATTTCCCACACCCGCGACTGGATTCCTGGTTGGTCTGGACGACAAGTCGCAACTCCAAGTCACCAACGCCTTCCCATACCCAGCCGCTGCGCCCGAACCGTCGAGCACTTCGGACCCATACCACCAGCAAGATGCCGCGTCCCTCGCAGCAGCCGCTCCTCGCGCCAAGAGCAATGTGTCCTACCAGAACGAGATGATCAAGTTTTTACGAGAAGTGAACGTGGATGCGCAGAGCGTGGGGTGGTACATTAGCACGAGCATGGGCAACTTTGTCAACCAGAACTTCATCGAGAATCAGAACTTCTTCCAGCGCGCACAAGATGAGCGAGCTGTCGCGCTGGTCTTCGATGTGTCGCGGAGCAGTCAAGGTAGCTTGAGCCTGAAGGCATACCGATTGTCGCCATCGTTCATGGCTGCGTTCAAGGAGGGCAAGTTCACAACAGACAGGTAGGTGCCAGGAATCATGGAGGGTTACCAGGCATCGCTCATCCCGCTAACTTTTGCCCAGCATTCAAAAGTCCAACCTCCGGTACCAGGACATTCTTGTCGAGCTTCCTATTCAAGTTCACAATTCGCACCTCCTTACTTCCTTCTTGCACCAGCTGCCACAACAGCCACCACAGAAGACGGCGCTGGACTTTCCATCATCCCTGGCGGAGCTCTCTTACGATTCGAACATTTCCCACTCTCCACTTGCTCCAAACCTCGAAAGCCTGGATCTCTCCATTGATCCGTTCCTAGAGAAGACATGCGACCTACTTCTGGAGAGCATTGAGAACCATCAGACCGAGCAGAACAATGCTCAATACTACCAGCGATCTCTGGCAAGAGAGCAGGCTAAAATTCAGCAATGGCAGCAGAAGCGAAAGCAAGAAAACGCTCTCCGCACGCAGCAGAAGCAGACGTTGCTTCCTGAGGATGAGTGGCAGAAGCTATTCAAACTGCCGCAAGAGCCATCGCGCCTTGAATCACTTTTGGTTGGTCGTCAAGTTGAGCAATACGCCAGGCAGGTCGATGGCTTCTCAGCGGTAGTAAGTGGAAAGATGTTCGGTGTCAAAGGCAACTTGCTTCCAGGAGAGACTGCTTGAGGTTCTTCGCCAATTTCACCACCGGACAGGTTGGGATATGAGTGTGCATAGCGCGGCGTTCAAGGTTAGGAAGATGTGCTGGAAAAGGCTAGAAGGCAGAATGCTCCGTGTCTTGCGGATTTGTGGCAAGCATAGCCGTGATTTGCATTTTGAACGAAATGAGGGACGGAATGATGATATCTGAAGTGACTTCTGACCGGACAGGACTTCGACAGAAGTCCCTCTTCTGAAAACCCTCCAATGGATCGAAAAGTGGCGGTACTAGCCCATGCTCTCCAGAGTGCTGCATACATTTCGTAGCAAGTTGGCATACAATAGAGCATTGTTGGGCCTTGTGCTAAACCATATCGCGCGAGACACTTCACTTCAGATCTCAACTTACAGGCTCACTTTCGCTGATCCAGCGGTGAGCTCATTTAGGCTGTCATATGCAAAGACCAACAGCCGAGTCAAGTGATCTCCAGTCTTCTCAGCGCTCTCGACCTTGACACCAACACCATCTTCCAGTAACACACCTGCAACATTGGCATCCTTGTGCAGACACATACCCATTCGACCTTCACTCAACGTACTTGTCGTCGCATGCCGAGGCTAGTAAGGCAACATGGCACCGATTTCCAAGAAGTCGGAGAAAGAAGACAACAACAATGTATCGCGACTTGAGCAAGAGCCAGATATCAGCGACTCTGAGATTGGTACGCCTCATGGCACCTCTATGGTAAGCGCACTTTAGATCACTAACCGGCTATTCCCCTCCCCACAGAAGAATATATCATTTCCCGCCCAGACTTGTCGAAGAAAGTGAAGACCAAGAAGACCAAGACGAAAGACGTGGATGTCCTCGAAGCTACGAAGCTTCTGCGAGACCCGACTACTCCCAAGCGTCCGAAGCCTGGAACTGGCATGCAGTACTTGACTCCTCGAAGCCTGGAGTCTAGTCCTCTCAAGTCTCAGCAGTCGACACCTGGCAGCGAGGAAGATACAGGTCCCAAGACACCGAACAAGAAAGCAAGAGGAGTGTTTGGAACGGATGCAAGAGTCTGGTCTGCAGATGGGTACAAGTAAGTAATACTAGCATCCTCTCTTTTGGCTTGTGGAGGATGGACTCAGCAGTGGTATTCTTATTGACCTGGCCATACAGGAGTCCTTGCCGCAGTCAGCCATGCTTCCCAGATCAACAGCAAGATAACTAGGAGGAGGAACGAGAAAAGAAAGCGCACTTCGAGTCGCACACGATGGTTGGACAGAGTACAGAAAAGTGATGAGAGGTTTTGAGGGGTGACAGGGCATACAAAAAAGCGGTTGAGGAATGGGTGCTTACAGGGACGGAGATCTTTCTTGGACTTGTACGAATATAAGAGATGGATGAGTCGCGCGTACGTGAATATTTCGAATCGGCATTTGGCTGTGAGAGAGTCTGCCATTGAGATAATGATCATGAATAAATGGAAATCTTGGCATATCTTATGAAGACAGCAGCCGCCCGGCTGCTTTGCTTCTTGTTCTTGACAATTCTCCTGCTCTTCATACTCTGCCCGATGTTTGAAATGGCAGGTATCTCGATAGAGTCAGTGTCGCCAAGTAATGTTCCGAAGCTCACGTTGCGCTGGAATGACCTGTTTCGCTCCTACGACCGGCTTTGGGTATGCTGTTGAGGTTGAAGCCAGGCGCAGGCGAGGACGTCGTCTGCTGCAGAGCGACGGGTAGGTGAGCTCTAAAAAAGACCATAATGCAACAATTTGTGAAGACGCTCCTGATATCCAACAGCGGGGTCCATGAGTGTTGGCGGATCAAAGCTGTACTCGCTATGCAGAGCTGCTTGGAGATGCAAAATAAGGTGTGCTCGCACAGCGTTCACTCAATGTGGGAACCCCATGCTCTCTACTTTCCTGAGCTTTTCGATCGTGGACCAGCCTTGCCAGAGGATTGCTACCCAGAGATCCACATGGCCAGGTGAGTCTCTACGATAATTGTCCGTTTCAAAGACTTGAAAATCCGCAAGCTCTTCTACGCACCTTCGATGGCAACCAAGCCATGCTGAGGGATGGTCACGCCAGGAAGCAACACTGCATGTGATGTGACAGACCATCACAACGAGTAAACTACATCGCCTGCCAGCTCCTCATTTTCGCAGCTGCTTGCTATTCACCATCTAGTCCTGTGAAGCTGTGGGAGTGCTGGATAAAAGAGGTGTGCCAGCCACGTGAAGTTGTTGGAATTGTTCTCCAGCTTCACCTCAGAGCGCTCCTGATTGACTGGTCCTGACTATGCGCCTGATATCTCGTTCCGCTCAAGCTAAGCGACTGGCTGCAAGGGAGCAACTTACGAAGAGAGGGCATGTGAGAGTACACCTGGGGAGAATTTGTCTCAACGCAAAAAGCTCGTCAGCGCTGCTCAGAGCCAAGGCAGCTGGTGGAGAGTGCAGAAGGTGCCAGGACCTATCCTAAGTGATGTCGGGGTGGTCGGCACGTCGTAGGTGATGTATTCGTGTAGCTCAGTTCCGCGGGAAGGACTGGGCGCCTAGTCGTAGAGTGCCCACTCTCGGTGGTCGTATCATCCTGGAGAGAAGGGCAGCCAGTCTTCTGCTACACAAGGCGCAGCGAAGGGCATATCAGCCTCTCGCTGAGGCATTTATGAGGCCCAGAGCGTGTTTCATTTTCCTCGCTGATTCATCGAATACATCTGCCGGGGTCGATCGGGACAGCGCCACGCGCACCACGCGGTAAGCTTGATTGCTCGTGGCTGCGTCGCACCAATGCCGCTGTGCCAGCTTTGGGAAGCTGGGAAAGTGCTCGGCGGGATTTTGCGGATGGGATGCGCTCCTTTCATCATCACGCTCGACCACAAAGAGACGCTGGCGAGGCTAAACGAGCAGCACCACCGCTCTGTACAATAATGTGGGCTTCAGGAGGGGCAGTCACAACCAAACGACGGCACATAAAGTTCCGATGACAGAGCTCTGTTCCTCGTTCGTCTTGGTCTTGGCCTAAACAACGAGACAGCCTACCCTCACTCCTCCATTGACTTCTGCCGCATTACGCGTATCACCTACTGCTCTAGTACTTAATTCCACCTCGCCGCCGTGCCTGACCTTGGCGGCCGTCACAGCCTCACCTGAGCCTGCGTGGCACATCCCGCCGTGCTTGTGCTTCTTGTGCTTGTCATGGGTTGCAGCGCCCAGAAACACTGCCAGCTGCAAGCTTTCGACGAGTAACGGGGGAGCAAGCACTAGAAGTAGCACTGCTGCCGCCTGCTACAATGCCTCGCCCACACCTCCCCTCCCACCTCTCGCTGCACCGCGTGAAGAGCAGCGGAGCCTATCCCACCTCCAGCTCTGCACCCTCCACTCCGCCTGCCACGCAGAGCCGCAGCCATAGTCCCAGTCGTGCTGGAAACATGTCCACGCCAGGCAATGGCAGGCCGCAGGAGGGCGACCACATGGGCATGGGACTGAGCCTCAAGGTGCAAGTCCTCAAAGGCCGCAACCTCGCAGCCAAGGACAAGTCGGGCACCTCAGATCCATACCTAGTCATTACCCTAGGCGAGGCAAAGGAGGCCACCAGCGTCGTGAGCAAGACTCTTAACCCAGAATGGAACCAGACATTCGAATTCCCGATTGTCTCGCCAGATTCAGCTCTGCTTGAAGCTGTATGCTGGGACAAAGACAGATTCAAGAAGGACTACATGGGAGAATTTGACGTGGTCCTGGAAGAGGTATTTGCAGCAGGAAACATCAATCCGGAACCACAATGGTACAAGCTTGAAAGTAGACGCAAAGGACGCAGGAAACAGAAGAAGGACAGCAACATTTCTGGAGAAGTGCTGGTCCGCTTCAAGCTCGCCGATCCAACCAATTCGGCTGCCACGCCTCAGCAGATACTGCAGCGATTCGCCGGCATCGTATCCGACCCAGAGCAAGACGACGATGACGAAGATGACGAAGAAATGCTTCGTAGAGTGAACAGTCAAGGCTTGGAGGATCTTGACGAAGAGGACGATGAGAAGGAGCCTTCAGACGAGACGGATGATGGCACGCGGACACCCACAGGCACAACTGAGGAAAAGCAGAGGAACAAGCGACGTAGGAAGCTCAGAAGACTCCGACGTAAAAAGAAGTTGAGTGCCTATGAGTTCGGCGCTACGTCAGATGTAGCTGGAGTCCTTTTTCTTGAGATCAACAGAATCACCGATCTGCCGCCAGAGAAGAACATGACCAAGACGAGCTACGACATGGATCCTTTTGTAGTGACCTCGCTTGGACGAAAGACTTACCGCACACGTGTCGTAAATCACAATTTGAACCCTGTCTACGACGAGAAGCTGGTCTTCCAGGTTCAAAAGCACGAGCAGAACTTTAGCTTGAGCTTCGCAGTTGTGGACCGCGACAAGTTTTCGGGCAACGACTTTGTTGGTACTTGTACCTTCCCTCTGGACAAAGTCAGGGTACTGTCTCCAGAGGCTGACCCAGAGACTGGTCTGTATCGATTGCCAGATCCAGAGCACACAATTCACGAAGGTGAACAGAAGCGCAAGCGGTTCCGTAATCCTCTTTCTCGAAGTTCGAGCTCCAACAACCTGCCTAAACTGAACAGCAATCGCAATTCGTCTAGCAACCTGGCGAAATTGGCCAAGTCTACGAGCAACAATAACCTCAAGTCTGGAGATGCCCGACCCACCCTGCAACATGGTCTTTCCGAGCTGTCTTTTACTGACAGAGATCGTCCGATTCCGCGTAGCATGCCTAGCGATGACAAGCAGTACACTACTCAGGAAGACCAGGACGCTCTCAATCCTGCAGACGAAGCGGGCCTGAACGCATTCGAGCTTCCCCTCGAGCTCAAGAATAAGGCGAGATGGGAAGACAAGCACCGCCCTGTTCTCTATATTCGGGCCAAGTACTTGCCGTACAGAGCACTTCGACAGCAGTTTTGGCGTGTTCTCTTACGCCAATACGATGCTGACGAGAGCGGAAAGATTGACAAGATCGAGCTTGTGACTATGCTCGACACGCTTGGCAGCACACTTCACGATAGTACTATCGACGGGTTCTTCCGTCGCTGGCAAGATGTCAATGGTGGCGATGAGTATCTTACAATGGATCAAGCTGTCATCTGCCTCGAGGCGCAGTTGATGAAGAACCAGGAAAAGAATGAGCGACCTGGACTTTCTCCCAGGAACTCCTCCATGTCAGTGAATTCGACTTCTGCTGGCATCACGTCTGTATCCAACAGCTCTCCTTCAGCAAGTCCTGCGAATGGTACACCCTATTTGACCGGGGCTCGGACACCCGCCAATTTTCAACCCAATGCATCTTCAGTGCCGGCCCTTGAGGTCAGCGACCTTGGAGAAGCTGGTGAGCGCGGCGACATCCTGGAAGAAGACGGAGAGGAGCTTGCCGAGGACTCGGGCGAAGAACACGTGGTTGAGATCTCTGAGTGTCCCATCTGTCACCAGCCTCGTATTGCTAGAGGCCGCAAGGCAACTGATGCTGATATTATTACGCACATCGCAACATGTGCAAGCAGCGACTGGCGAGCTGTCAACAATCTCGTCATGGCTGGCTTCGTCACCAGCTCACAAGCGCAACGTAAATGGTACTCTAAAGTCATCACGAAGGTAATCAGCACCTACTGTCATCAAAATAAAGGATATGCAACTGACTCACAATGCAGGTGTCCTACGGAGGCTATCGTCTAGGTGCCAATAGTGCCAATATCCTTGTCCAAGACAGAAGAACTGGCATGATCAATGAAGAACGCATGAGCGTCTACGTTCGGCTTGGCATCCGACTCCTCTACAAAGGCCTCAAAAGTAGGGAAATGGAGAAGAAACGAGGTATGCAACTTTTCAACCTATGCATACTGATTGTCCTTAGCCGCGTCTCAACCCCGGCCAAGAGGTCCTCTCTTGGGTGGAGTCTGCCCTTCTCTCTTTACCCATACGCAATGAGCCCACCTTCATTTGAATATTGAGCTAACTTCAGAGCAGCCCGCAAGCTCCTTCGCTCCATGTCCTTCAAGCAAGGTCGCAAATTCGACGATCCTGCTTCAGCATCACAGATTCCTGGCTTCATCAACTTCCATCAACTGGATATGAGTGAGGTTCTACTGCCGACCGACAAGTTCAAGACTTTCAACGAGTTCTTCTACCGCGAACTGAAACCAGATGCTCGACCCTGCTCTGCACCAGACGACCCTCACGTCATTGTCAGTCCTGCGGATTGCCGATCGGTTGTGTTCAACCGCCTTGAAGACGCTCAGCGAATCTGGGTCAAAGGTCGCGAGTTCAGCGTCGAGCGTTTGCTCGCTGACGCTTACCCCCAAGATGCAAAGCGTTACAAGAACGGCGCGCTAGGAATCTTCCGTCTTGCACCGCAGGACTATCACCGATTCCATATTCCTGTCGACGGTGTCATGGGCGAGCCCAAGTTGATTCATGGTGAATACTACACTGTGAATCCAATGGCTATCAGATCGGCGCTTGATGTCTACGGCGAAAACATTCGAGTCTGCGTGCCAATTGACTCGGCGTGTCATGGAAAAGTCATGGTTATCTGTGTTGGCGCTATGATGGTTGGCTCGACTGTCATTACTCGCAAGAAAGGCGATAATGTGAAGCGTGCGGAAGAGCTTGGGTACTTCAAATTTGGAGGTTCAACTATTCTGCTCTTGTTCGAGCCTGGCGTAATGGGATTTGATGAAGATCTGGTGGCCAATAGCAACGGTGCCTTGGAGACATTGGTGAGTAGCGAATGCGTTCGCATACTTTGTGCGTCAGCTAATCTGTTCGAAGGTCCGCGTTGGCATGTCTATCGGACGAACCATCGGGCATGCTCCTCATCTTCCGGACCAGCCCACTGCCAACCCAACCGAGGAAGAGAAGCAGAAAGCCAAGCAACGCATCGAGGGCTCATTGGCACCAAGCTCTGGCGCCAATCCACTGAAAGGTGCCAATCCATTGAAACCAACTGACGCGAGGAACATGTAAAAGCAAAGCCATTTAGATGAGAAGTTGAGAGAGGAGAAGCGAGCATAGCGATTGTTTGGGTGCATTGGGAACAGGATTGGCTCAACCACATGAGAAAACAGCATTTGAGCCTAGGTACATACAGAGACGCGGCATGATGATAAGAAGAAGCGAAAAGATGACAACGAGATTGATGAAGAACAGAAACTAGAAAAAAGTTTGGGTCCTGCGGTCTTGTTTTCAACGGTACATACAGAATCTGGGTGCGAGTTCTGCATTGTTCTCTCGAGAAGGAAGGATGTCAACCATCTCTCTACGAGTAGGCGCAGCTGGGCATTGAGAGGACAAGTCATGAAAAGATGTGATGAAGCAGCACTCACTACGATTCCATTGAGCACAAAACACCGTGATGATCACTCGCAGACAATAGCCTTGTGTCGAGCATTAAGTACGACTAAATACCATGCCAACCAAGTGCCGGCAGATTTGGAAAGCTTTCCATGCTCGCTCGCATAAGGTATCCTTCTTTGCATCAATCAATATTGTTGGTTCCAGCCACCAATACAACCACAACAAGCAAAAAAACCTGCTCTTCACGCACACCGCATGTTGGCTTCAACTCGAGGCCACCAATCTTTCTCCTCATGTGATCCTCATTCGTATCTCTTGCATCTGTTACTAACAAAACATACCTTAGCGCCTGAGCGTGAACTCCCAATCAGATTTGTCTTGGGAATTGTGTTGTTAGTAACGATTTTGTTAGTAACTGTACTTTAGCTAGCTCCATGCGGAGATCGTCCAATCAATGGAGCTTGAGGATGTGGTTGAAGGGTTCTGTTGCCAACATCACGACATCTTTGCTTGTGTGCTCGTATTCGTGGTATTCTTGGGTTGGAGTGATGTAAGATTGGCTGGGATATCGGTCTTGGTTGAACATATCGGGTGATGGGGAATGAGATTGGGGTTTTGGAGATGCGAATCTGTCACCTTCCTCCCATGATATGCAATAAATATAGTTTCATTTGTCTTACAGTTGCTAAGTACCGCATAAACAGCTCGATGATGGGTATACACAAAGAGACCAACTTGCACCACAGAAGTCGCCTGTACTCCTTGACATAAGATTCTTGCCTTTGCGCGAGCAAACAGCAGTCCCTCCTTGCGATTCACCTGTCGCGCGCTAATCATCCGTCCACCGTACATATACAAAGCTCATCGATCACGTCGCGAGAACATAGTGGACCATACAAGAGCACCTTATTCGATCAATCTCGCGCCTCGAACGGCCGCGGAAGATCAAGCATCTATGCAGCTGCAGTCGCCTCGGCAGTACCTACTGCGGATGGCGGGTGTCCGAATACAGTACTGTATTCAGTGAAATAGCGCTGAAAGTCGTCTTTGTAGATTCTGTCATATTTCTGCAGCAGAAAGGTCAGCGAGCGGTCAACTGGTATAAGTCGTTAGATGACCACGAACCTCCTTCTCGGATGAGCTCAATGCCTTCCACTCCTGCGCGATCAGCTTTGCAGCCTCGCCGAGCTTGATACCTTGGAAGTCACCGCTGCTTTGACGATTGGTATTGAAGAGTGCAAAGGAATTTGCTGGTTTCTTGGGTACGCGTTCGTCTGAAATCTTGGCCCATTTGTTCTTCTGAGAAGGCAGCTTCTTTCGAAGCTGAGCACGAGCTTCATTGGCTTTCCGAATCTGGTCAGGAGTGTATGATTCGATCCATCGTTTGAAGGTGGCTTGCTGCTCTTCATTCTTGGTGTGGGTCAAATGGTTGTAATGCTTAAGCGCGTGTCAATATGCGAAACATTCTCTGTCAAAGCAGGCCGGGTCTCACCTCTCTGTCTGCAGCCGAGATATTCTTCCACTCGGCAGCTATAGCCTTAGCCCTCTCGGTAAGTTTGTCGTTCTCGCTCGCCAGATGGCCCCTGGCCTTCTCTGCGAAGAAGGTGATGTAGGCGTTTCCAGCTGCTCTCTGCTTCGGTGGGTCAAGCGCGGTCTTTTTGAGCTCTTGAAGCTTCTCCTTGTCTCTGCTCGCCTTGCCCGCCGCTCTCTGCGCAGCCTTTCGCTTCGCCAATGCCTCCTTCGTTGCCGCCCGCTTCTGCTCTATCGCCGCGATTTGCTCTGGTGTCTTTCCTCTAATCGTGGTGCGCTTCTTGGAAGCAACCTTCTTCTCGGCAGCACTCGATCCATCGCGTGGCTTCGCAGCAGACTTCTTGACATTGCGCTTGACCGGGCGCGACGGCTCGCCCACAACACTCTTGGGTCTGCCTGGTGTGGCATATGTGCGAATTGGCAGAAGAATGGGTGAGTTCGGATTCAGGCCATGTTTGGGTTGCAGGAGAGAGCGAGGCAGACGCGCAGGGAAGCGCACGAGCACCCGCCCGAGCATGTCGGTGTTTGTAGTGATTTATGATGTTCAATGTCGACCTTGGAATGTTGTGCGACCGGCAGTTGGGCGGGGAGGTGGTGCAGTTGGAGCGGAGGATGTTGTGGTGGTGGATGGGTGTTTGTGTGGCTGGGCTCTCACACTGCGACACAGTAGTGACAGCTCGGTGCTCGCGCGCGTGTTTCAAGCTCTTCCAACTTGGCTTGGTCCTTGGGTCCTTGCCTCGTCCCGCTCCAAAGCCAAAGCCAAAGCCTTGGAAACGCCAAGCCCAAACCATCCGCCGCCGCCGCCAGCTCACGTGCTCGAGCTGTCAACTTCTTCTGCTGCTATCGAAAGCTCACTTTGCAACGAACACACCACCACCACCGGCCGATCTGCGCCTGCGCTCTACACTGCGACACAGAACCACACTACTGAGGCATCGTCCTCAGCGACATATCGACAACTACAATCAGCAATTCTGCTTGAGGTAAGGCGCATTCTGCGAGCTTGTGCGGCGAGAGGCGGGCAGCAGGACTGAGAGGCGGAGGTGCAGCAACAGCGCACCACACACACAGACTGTGCTGCGGAGGCCATCTGTGCGACTACGCTTGGAGGAGAAGGATTGAAGAGGCGAGAGCGTTGCAGCAGCAGCAGCAGCGAGCGGCAAAGAGCGTGCAGTACGGACGATCGACATCCGGCCGCACAAGATGGCCCGCTCACCAGCGCGTAGGAGAGACGACCGCGACCGTGACACTCGGCGCGACCGGGATCGAGATTACGACCGGAACTATCGTCGGAGATCACGCAGCAGAGATGTAAGAGGCCGCGACACTTACTACAGCGGCACAAGTTTGACAGACAGACAGCGCCGCGACGACCGGACTCGCGACAGAAGCAGAGACTACCACCCCCACCATCGCGACCGCGGCTATGAACGAGATCGGTCCCGAGATCATGGTCGCCATGGCCGCCGACCTCGCTCACGTTCTAGAGGCCCTCAGAATGGGAGATCTCCGGTGAGAGACCCGAAGAACAAGCCGCGACATCCACGTGAAGACGACCATTTGCACGATAACGGACACAGGACTAAGCGGATAAAGACTACTTCGGTGGACGGTAGCGAGGTACGTGACTCCGCTCGAGATTTAATTCTTGGAACCCTGCTAAATAAACAGCCCTCCTCTTCACGACCGGCGACATCGAACGGGCCTTCTAATGGCGACTCTCATAAGGCGCCTCCAACAGCAGCGGAGGAGGCTGAGCAGAAAGCTAAAGCAGAGAGACTGGCCAAGGTCGAGCTATGGAAGGCAAAGAAAGCCGCAGAAAAGGCAAAGTTGGAAGCTGGACAGGCCGCTTCTGCCTCTGCTTTGACCCCAACCGCTGCCTCGCCATCGAACTCGCAACCCACCACAGCTGTCGGCTCTCCAGCGCCTGCTCCAACATTCGAAGATACACCTGCGACAACGAGGGCTAAGTTCGATCCTAAGGCCATCAAGAAGCAGACGGAAGGCAAGTCGAAGTCCGAGCAAGCAACGCTTGGTGGCGATGCAGCCGTTCCCGCTATCGCTAATGGAAACGCAAATGCTCAGAACGCTGTCCCGCAGACAGTCAATCAGCCGAAAGGTGAGGGCAATGTACAGGCGCTAGTTTCGAGTGCATTGCTAAATCACAGTGCAGGCTCTCGCGTGGCGCCCAAAGATGCCAAGATCACAGGCTTCGGTCTAAACAAGAGCGCTGCCGAAAAGACTGGCGACAAGGCAGCAGCAGCAAAATCTGCTGCTCTGGATGATGAGGATGATGTGCAGCGCAAGTTTAAGAAGCTTCCTGACCTTGCTCTCGAGTCTACCACAAGTGATGTAGTGGCTGCTAATGGCGAAGATGACCAAGATGATGATATGGAAGATCTTCGAAGCGACGAGGAAGAGGCCGAGGCCGCTCGACAGGCGGCTCAAAAGCGTGCGGAAGAAGCGCAAGAAGAGCAGGATGCCGCCATGCCTGATGTCGAAAATTCGGTACCAGCCACGACATCTGCTGCTGTTGCCGATACTGCAATGGAAGTGGACGAGGAGGTTGATCCACTCGATGCCTTCATGAATAATCTCGAGGAGGTTCCACAGAGACGACCACAGCCGAGTGCAGCCAAGCGTGGCGTACGAGAGCCTCAACTTTTTGACGAGGATGATGGTCCAGATCTCGATGCAGTCGGTGACAACCCAGAAGATCTACTGAACCCCGCTAGGCGCAAGAAGAAGGAGATTCCTGCTGTCAATCACTCGAAGATCGACTACGAAGAATTCCGCAAGAAGTTTTACAACGAATCGATCGAGGTCTCGGAAATGACTGAAGACGATGTAACGACGCTCAGAGCTGAGCTCGACAATATCACCGTCAGAGGCGTAGATCCGCCGAAGCCTATCACGAAGTGGTCACAGGCTGGTTTTGGTGCCCAGGTGCTCGACGTGATTCGGGAGAACAAATTCGAGAGTCCAACGTCGATTCAGTGTCAGGCTCTGCCGGCTATCATGTCTGGCCGTGACACCATTGGTATTGCGAAGACTGGTTCAGGCAAGACTCTGGCTTTCATCCTGCCCATGTTCCGTCACATCAAGGATCAACGCCCGGTAGCAAATCTGGAAGGCCCCATCGGCATCATTATGGCCCCGACTCGAGAGCTTGCCGTCCAGATTCACCGCGAATGCAAACCATATCTGAAGGCGCTTGGTTTACGTGGTGTGTGCGCCTATGGTGGTGCTCCCATCAAGGATCAGATTGCAGAATTGAAGCGAGGCGCAGAGGTCGTCGTATGCACCCCAGGACGCATGATCGATCTTCTCGCGGCCAATCAGGGCCGCGTCACGAACCTACGCCGGGTCACGTACGTTGTTATGGATGAAGCTGATCGCATGTTCGACATGGGTTTCGAGCCTCAAATTACCCGCATCTTAGGCAATGTTCGACCGGACAGGCAGACTGTCCTCTTCTCGGCAACATTCCCAAAGAAGATGGAATCTCTCGCACGAAAGACACTTTCGAGACCAGTCGAGATTGTCGTGGGTGGTCGCAGTGTCGTGGCTCCTGAGATTACTCAAATCATCGAGGTCCGAACTGAGGACACGAAGTTTCGTCGCGTTCTGGAGCTGCTCGGCAATCTACATGAAGAAGACGAAGACGCTCGGTCTTTGATCTTCGTTGAGAGACAAGAAACTGCCGACCACATCTTCAAGGAACTGGGCAAGAAGGGATACCCTAGCGTCTCTGTTCACGGAGGCAGGGAGCAGATCGACCGTGACCAGGCCATTCTTGACTTCAAGTCCGGCGCCATACCCATCATGGTGGCCACTTCTGTGGCGGCGAGAGGTCTTGACGTGAAGCAGCTCAAGTTGGTGATCAACTTTGATTCGCCAAACCACGGAGAAGATTATGTTCATCGTGCCGGCCGCACCGGTCGTGCTGGAAACACAGGTACCGCTGTAACGTTCGTCACTCCGGAGCAGGATCGGTATGCGCCTTTCCTTGTTAGATGCTTGGAGGACAGTAAGCAAGAACCTCCAGATGGCCTCAAAGAATTGGCAGCAGCACACAAGAAAAAGGTCGAGGCTGGTGAGGCTTCTCGGGCAGGTTCAGGTTTTGGTGGTCATGGTATCGAGCGTCTCGATGCTGCTCGTGCTGCTGAACGTGCACGTGAGAAGAGCATGTTCAAGACTGGAGACGAGCCAGAGGAAGAAAACGAGGACGCTAAGAAGGAGAAAGACAAGAAAGAGAGCGATGTCGAGAAGCTTGTCTCGAAAGCTGCGGGCAAGGTCACGGATCGTGATGCCCAAGCTGAGCAGACTGGTCAAGGTGGTCAAAGTCAGGCTCAAGGCGACATTCGCACCGACTTGCAGGCTCACTTGGCCAATGCTCTGAAGGTGTCGAAGACCGAGACGCCTGCCGCCAATCCTGCCACTATCAGCGATCCCGTTGCAAGAGCTGCAGCGGCGGCCGCCAGTATCAACAATCGTCTCGGAACAAAGGGTGCGACCCGTCCGGGAGCACCCATCGACAACCGTGGCCCAGATGCTGGAGCGTTCCATGCTACGCTTGAGATCAACGACTTTCCGCAGAAAGCGAGATGGGCGGTCACAAACAGGACGAATGTGGCTAAGATTCTTGAAGCGACGGGAACTTCAATTACTTCCAAGGGTATCTACTACCCTGCGGGCAAAGAAGTCAACCCTGGCGACGAACCCAAGCTCTACATTTTGGTGGAAGGCGATACGGAGATTGCGGTTCAGTCCGCGATGCGCGAGCTTTCACGTCACTTGACAGAAGGCACACTGCAAGCACAGGACGCAGAGAACCGTTCTGGAGGAGGAGGACGTTACCGCGTGGTCTAATTGCTTGACTGCTGGTGATTCCATAGTTACAATGCTGGAGCAAAGCGTCCCAACATTGGTCGGCATCCGGATGGTTAGCTATGAGAAGGTAGATAGTTCCAGAGGCGGCACTCTATCTTACAGTCAATGGGCTACTTCGACGAGTTGATCGGGTTGTTGCGCGTTTTGCCGCAGTGTCATTGGTCGACATCGCGCAGTCACATGTTTTGCTCCCGGCAGGGATTTGAATCCTCCCCTCGTCACTCACCTTTCACCTTTGCCTTAGCTGCCAAAGTTGCCATCATGGCTTCACAAGTACTTCAGTGTTGCACAATGGTTTGCTTACATAGTGTTTGACGTGAATCAAAATGTCCGCCGTCAAACGAGGCAGGGCTTGTCAAGCCTGTTCCTCGATAAAGATTAAGTTGGTCAATCAGCAGGCATCTGTTGCTTCTCATCTAACCAAAGCATGAGCGCAGATGTTCCCTCGGACAACAAGCAGAAGGAGCTGCACCGCCTTGCGACAGATGTCTACGTCTTGGAAAAGACTGCGCATTGACGGCCCCTAAACGACAGAAAGATAGAGTGGCCGAGCTTGAAGCACAAGTTGCCAGCTTAACACGACTCTTGCAAGCGCAAGGCATAAATGAAGCAGATATCCACACAAGTGGCCAGGATATCGGCAATGATGATAATCCACAGCAGCCGCCATCCACAGCGATTTCAAATCTACTCGCTTCGAAGAAAAGAAGACTGGACGAAAGCTCGCCAGAACAGTCCGGATCGTCGGTGACGGATGACAACAGTACGGCACCAGCCAACGCATTGCGAGTCGCTGACGCAGATATTCTCAGGCTGGACACTTTGATATCTTCTGAGCTTCAACATCGTTGTTACTGGCGCTATCGCAATGACGTCCTCCCAGTCTTCCCTTTGGTTCCTCTGGCTGACGGACATTCTTTGCTCGAGCTCCGCGACAAACGACCTGTAGTCTTTCTGGCTATCGTGTACGGTGCAAGTCCTGGATGCTTAGATTCTGTTCAACAAGATCATGTTGCACAACTTCTGTTGGATCGTCTTGCAAACAGTGTTATCGGGGAAAAGGACAGCCGCCTCGACTTGATGCGAGCCATTCAGATCGCTTGCTTGTGGTACAGGACTCCAGAACATCACAAGTACGTGTCTATCTATCATCTTATACAGCTTTGTAGCAGTATGGCTGCCGATATAAGTCTTGCAGGCCCTCTCTCGACGCATGACCCATCCTGCAACACCAAACTTGTGCGCGAGAGAGAGGAGGGAAACACTGCCGATGTGCATCGGGCCTGGATCGGTGCACATGTTCTGTCAGCATCCATGAGCGTCTTCATGAGGAGACCGTATCAGTCGAACTGGGACGAAGGAAGCGAAAATGCACTCATGATGCTGCAATACTCTGACAATGAACATGGTGATGCGTACCTTTGTCAGTACTTTCGTGCAGAAAGACTTCTCGAGCAGATAGCCGAAGAGATGGAGCTTGGCGACGTCTCAAGCTACTACGATACCGCGGACCCGATCATGAAGACAAAGGTCCAAATCTGCCGGAACAAGCTCTTGAATTGGAAGATGTTGTTGCCCGTTCATCTACGGGTACAATCGCTGCTCTATTGGGAGCATGTGGCAACTGCTCTCATGCACGAACCAGTATTACACACTCCAACAAACAAGCAGACCTTTGCAGCACCTTACATTCCGCAGAACTTATCGTTGACCGACTTCCCTGCTCCCGTTGTCGGTCAAGAACATATCACGGCTGTGTATGAACTGGTGGTTGCCCTTCACGGCATAATCGATACTTTTGTGTCATTCGACACAAGTACACTCCTCGCTTTACCTGGACTCATGTTCGCAAGCAGAGCAGCATACGCTCTTTACTTACTCGCCAAGCTGTACATTGCCTTAACTATACCAGGCGGCACTCTCGGGGCCATCATTGAGACACGCAGGCTAGCGTTGACAGAGTACGCCGAGAAGCTCTGCAAGGTCGGAGATAGAGTGCGGGCCATTGAGCAGCACTCTGCTCCAGCACGAATCTTGAACTCTGCAAGAAGAACCTTGGAGTGGTATCTCAGTTACAACAGCACCTTGATCTCAGATTTTGGAATCGACGCAACATCATCTTACGCCTCTGAGACGGCTTCAACACACGACATGGCATCGACAGTCCCTGCGCCTGCTGCGGACTACCAGTCCTTGTATCAGCTCTCGGAAAGTAATGCTGACTTTGGACTGGATTTTCTCTTTGCCGAGCCATTATCTCTGGACCAGACCTTTGGAGTTGTACCTTATTCCTTCCAGAAATGATCCGCCCAAAAGTGCCAAAGCTATCACAAGATCGAGAGAAAAGGCGAGAGTGCGATCCACGTGTGAGACCATGCTACATCCTGGCCAGTGCAGTCACTAGCGTGGCATGCCGCAGCATAGGCGGCGACCACAGGCCCCGTCACGGCTCAGCTGTGTACTTGTGGCTGTAAGCACTCATTCCACAGAAATGGAGGACCAAGACGCGGCCGCATCCGCCAGATCACGGTGCTCTCAGAGCTATGTCTGTGGCTCTCCAGCCCTTCCCCATGTTTTGATTGCTCTTTACTCGATCTTATCGAGTCACATCTCTCGGAAATAATCGCGACGTAACACTACATCACTATCAGCCAAGCACCACCACAAAGATAACGTTCAGCTTCAGCGAACAGAACAGCGTGCCGACGGCTACGATGCCCGTCTTAAGAAGTAAACGACAGTTAGTTTCGCAAAATGGATCATCTGCGAAAACTCTGCTCTGCAGCAAAGTGCTTCAAAATGCCCGAGAGAAGCTGGGCAGTTGAAGTACAAAAGCATCTACTCCCAGTGACATGAAACGAAGTTCAGCTCTGCAAGAAAGATCTTGCTTGATTCCGAGTAATTCACATCTTACTGAGCACACGCCTTTGCTGTCACAACCTCCTGAAGCAAAAGGGTCGCCCTTTTGCTTTCCTAAGATCATGGAGAAAATCAGAAACACCAAAGTCTCGAAATTCTTCGACAAGATCGCTGTCGAGAGCGAGCCAGGTCTTACGAATGCTCAGCTCATGCTTCTAAACGAAGATCTAAAACCCGTGGAACCAGAACGTCGACTCTGGAGATCGCGAAACTTTGTCGCATTCTGGATCAGTGACTCTTTCAATATCAATACATGGATGATCAGCTCCTCGAACATCTTGGACGGCTTGAGTTGGTGGCAATCCTGGCTTTGCGTTTGGATTGGGTACTCAATTGCAGCCTGCTTCGTCTGCTTGACTGGTCGAATTGGAGCAAAATATCATATCTCCTTCCCAGTGGTCTGCAGAAGTTCGTTCGGCATCTGGGGTAGCCTATGGCCAGTTCTTAACCGTGCTGGCATGGCATGCGTGTGGTACGGAGTGCAAGGTTGGATGTGAGTAAACCAAAGGGCAGAAGCCCTCACCCTGCACACTCCCGCCTCGTAGCCCTCGTGTCTCACTTTCAAGCGCCAATCGATTCACTGGTTGCGAACGGCTTTTCCTCGCTTAGGACATCTGCTAATGCTTATATCCTTCACTTTTAGCGGCGGCACATGTGTCTACCTCATGATTCGAAGCATCTGGCCGAGTTGGGACTCTTATGGGACAGATGGAGCCAACAACTCCATGCCCAGCTCAAGCGGCACGAACACCCGAGACTTCGTCAGCTTTTTCTTATTCTGGGCTGGATCACTTCCCTTCCTGTGGTTTCCCGTGCAGAAGATTCGACATCTCTTCACGGCCAAGGCCTACTTCGTCCCGGTCGCTGGTATCTTGTTCTTCATCTGGGCTATCGTCCGCGCCAATGGCATCGGTCCCATCGTTCATCAAGGCTCTACTATCGGAGGTAGCAAGCTCGCTTGGGCCATCGTCAAAGGTATAATGAGTGCGATCGCCAACTTTGCTACCCTCATAGTCAACGATCCTGACTTCGCGCGTTTTGCTCGGCGACCTCGAGACGCTCTCTGGGCCCAGCTGTTCACAATTCCAGTCGGCTTTGCGGTCACCTCATTCATTGGAATAATTGTCTCTTCATCTTCGACAGTGATCTTCAAAGGTGACCCAATCTGGAGTCCGCTCACACTCCTAGAGAAGTTCTTGAACGAGCCAACCGCATCTGGTGCTACCAGATTCGGTGTTTTCGTTATAGCAGCTGCTTTCACCCTTGCCCAACTTGGCACAAACATTGCTGCGAACTCTATCTCGGCAGGAACAGATATGACTGCATTGCTCCCGCGATGGATCAACATTCGACGCGGGTCCTATATTTGCGCAGCAGTCGGCCTGGCAATGTGTCCTTGGAATTTGCTGAAGGACTCGAACAATTTCACGACCTACCTCTCCGCCTATTCGGTGTTCCTGTCGTCCATTGCCGGCGTAATGTGCTGCGACTATTACTGCGTACGCAAAGGGTACCTCCAGACTCGCGATCTCTACAGCGCTCTCAAGAATGGACCATATTACTACCATTTTGGGGTCAGCTGGCGAGCATATGCAGCATACATTGCGGGAATACTCATCAACGTCGTTGGCTTTGCCGGCGCTGTTGGTACTCCAGTGCCAGTCGGGGCTACATATGTTTACAACCTTAACTTCTTTGGAGGGTTTGGCGTTGCCGGAATCGTCTATTACTTGCTCTGTCGAATATGGCCAGTACCTGCTTGTAGCGACAGCTGGATGGAGGTCGACGAGGACGCTACAGGGCGCAACAACAGTATGGTGTATGGCGTTGAGCCTTCCGACGATGAAGCACAATACGGCGAAACGGTATATGGTGGCAAAGGTGCAGAGATACCCAAGGCGACAGCTGTTTGATTTCGGTTTGCGTTCGAACGGAGCAGATTTTCAGATTACACGAATATAACGAATAAATGAGAATGAGGTAATGATTAGTATTTAAACTTCTGCGGCTGGATCGCAGAGCTCTGTGGCCAGCTGCAGGAGCTCTCGCCGAAGCAGCTCAGCTCGCCGTGGAGCGTTATCTTGGATAGCAACCGGGTGGCGGCTTATATCGATAGGCGAACCACCATTGTCATATTGCTCATTCGTCAGCTTCTCGACTTGTCGATGAAGAAGACTTGGCTTTGTACCAGTCTCTTTGGCGAAGACGATCACGATGTCGTTTGCAAGCATTTTGGAGCAACCCTCTGGCGGTATTTATGCTAACCTGGTCATTATTCTTGCGATACTTGGAACTGCTGCAGTGATCATCAAGGTAACTATTCGTGGTCAAGTAGGCTATAACGACTGATCTCGATTTCGTACCAGCTAACTACCTGGACCGACATACCAAAGATCTCTGGCATCTTTGAGATCCCTGGAGCTCTTCCAATCACAGGACATCTTCTCGAACTAGGTGATGACCATGCCACTGTGTGTGAAGTTAGTATTGTACATGGTATATCTTTGCCGCATTCCATTAACGCTGGAGATTATATAGAAATGGTGGCAGAGATACAAGAAATCCGTCTTTCAAATACGACTGGGCAATACTCGTGCAGTTGTCATCAACAGCTTCGACGACTGCAAACGAATGCTAATCGGAAACCAATCCGCTGTCATCGATCGACCAAAACTCTACACTTTCCATGGAGTCATTTCCTCGACTCAAGGCTTCACGATCGGAAGTAGTCCATGGGATGAGAGTTGCAAGAATAAAAGGAAGGCTGCTGGACAGACTCTTGGACGGCCGGCTATGAAAGGCTATCAGGCGATGTTTGTGAGTAGCTTGAAGGTTTTGCTATGATTACTGCACTTACTAATGCGATCAAACAAGCACCTTGAGACGTATACCCTCATTCGTGATCTTGTGAGGGACAGCGGAGATGGTGAAACTTATCTCAATCCTCGACCATACTTGCAACGGTATGCATTAAACACGACCTTGACATTATGTTATGGTATTCGTATGGATAGCGTCTGGGATGATATGCTGCGAGAAATTCTCGAAGTTGGATCAGCGATCTCGCTTTTAAGAAGTGCGAGCGAGAATATGCAGGACTATGTGCCGAGTAAGCGTGGTCGAAGATTGGATGTGTTGACCTTGTTGACGTTCCCCGCAGTATTGAGGTATCTGCCTAACAATGAGAAGAATGCAAGAAGCAAGTCTCTTCGTGATCGAAGAGATAAGTACCTCAACGAGCTATTGGTAAGTGTCACTGAGGTTGGTCAACTGAGAAGCCGATCATTAATCGAAATGGTTAGGACCGTGTCCGGGAAATGATTCAACATGGCACCGACAAGCCATGTGTCTCAGCAGCGATTCTCAAGGACGAAGAGACCAAGTTGACAGGAGTTGAAGTGTCGTCCATCTGTCTCTCTTTGGTGTCAGGTGGGTTTGAAACGATACCTGGAACGTTGACGAGTTGTCTTGGATCGTTGGCAACGCCAGAAGGTCAAGTCTTTCAAGAACGTGCCTATGAAGACCTCAAACGCCACTATCCAAGTGTTGAGGATGCCTGGAAGCAGTGTCTCGAGAGCGAGGACATTCCCTACATCAACGTGAGAGTCTTTGCTTGTATCCAAAAGGACGAAGATGTTGACTGTGCCATAGGCTATCGTGAAGGAGGCGGGCAGATTCTACACGGTCTCGTCAATGAGTCTGCCACGTAAAGCTGCCTCGGACATTTCCTGGGACGGCGCCTTAATACCTAAAGGAACAATGATTCTGATCAACGCCCAAGCCGGAAACCACGAAGTAGGCCATTGGGGTCCAGATGCTGCGACGTTCGATCCTGAGAGATGGCTGGAACACCTCTCGCCTCCGAGAGAGAAGGCATCAAGTGGCCTACAACATCTGTCTTTCGGCGCTGGAAGTCGCGCCTGCTCTGGTCAACATATCGCAAGCAGGTCAGCATTCGTGGTTCCAGGATAGGCATTGACTCTGATACTGATCATGAGACAGGCTGCTATACTCAGCATTAGTACGACTCATTTCCAGCTTCAGAATTGTGGCTTCTTCGGACGAGCCACCGAATACAGATTATGTGGATTATAATGCGGTGCGCGTGATGATTAAGAGTCACATCACCTGTTGTCGCTGACGCTTCAATTTCCAGATCAAGTCTGCGCTTGTGGCGATCCCGCGTGACTTTAAAGTGAAACTCATTCCAAGAGATAAGGAAGCGCTAGAGGCCTGCCTTCGAAGCGGCGAAATTAGGACGAGGGACG
The DNA here is from genome assembly GCA_014298035.1 of Pseudocercospora fuligena. Classification (NCBI taxonomy): domain Eukaryota; kingdom Fungi; phylum Ascomycota; class Dothideomycetes; order Mycosphaerellales; family Mycosphaerellaceae; genus Pseudocercospora; species Pseudocercospora fuligena. The sequence continues at coordinate 467,026 of JABCIY010000039.1, read as the reverse complement.
CTTATGCGTGAAGACCGGATCCGCAAGACGATCATTGAGTCGGCAAAAGCGACGACTGTATCGATGGTTTGTAGACAGCAGTAGTAGCAACAGCACGTCCAAAAAGGGTCAGCTAAAGCATACAGACCTCTTGATAGCTCAGATCTCCTCTACCGCCCCTCTCTGCGTAGATATGCAACCAGCCTGTGTTTTCATTGAGTGCCTCCCTGAATGAACCATCCGGCCTTTGACCTCATGCATGTAAGGCGAGGTAGAGTGAGGCTCTCTCCGGGAGCCCATCAGCCACTGCTTGGAACAGAGTAGACTGACCTGGTGTGCGCTGTCGCTCGCGTGCTGGTCGGTAAAACGGTCTTGAAAAGCCTTGTGCTCTCAGGGATGTTGCAGTCATTCATGGTCTGCCTTCGCTTTCCCTTGAAGCGCTGATGTGCACGAGTAGAGGTCCTTGGTATGTGGATATTGTATCCTTCTCCCTTTCGGCTTACTCTATTCGACTCGTCGAAAAAGTCCTCCTCGGGCATATGAGTCGTTGCGTGACCCGCGAGAGACGTGTCAGTGATGTCTTTCCGCGAGTCGTCATCCGAGAGCACAGCAGAACTTTGGACAGCGAGGCAAGAATTTCCGATGGTGACTCGATCAGACTTTGGTCCGTAGCTCGTTGCAGGCGGTGTGGAGCGTGGAGCTGGAGAAAGCGGTCCAGAATCGTTCTGATACACGCCGAAGGTCTTGTCGATGCCGTCGGCAGAAACACTTTCGCGGTCTTGACTGTCAACTATGAACTCTCTCCAGAGGCTCTCATCGTTAGGGACTTGGTCATTCGTATTCACGAAAGGTTTGAAGGCTGCGATCGGCGCCGAGTCTGTCTTATTCACGTATGCTTCTTGAAGCTGGTCAGACTGGACACGCTCTGGCATCTGAGTCTTCTGCTGTATCAGTCTGCATTTCTATACCATGAAAGAAAAGAGACAAGACGAACCTGGAGACCATCATCGGCTGCGGGAATGTCGTTGCCTTGCACGTCCTCCGCTACTACAAAGCTCTGCAGCGGCCAAACACCCAAGTCGGACTCAGAGTTGTGAGCGCTGGATGATCTCAACACAACCACTGAGGCCTGAGTCGCAATGCCTTGTTTGACATTCAATGCGCGCTGCCACCTGGTCTCGTCATGGGACCGTGTAGTCATAGGTGTGTCGGAGCGTGAGTCGGTGTCACGGTGTTGTGCTGTTGTGATGTTGGAAGGTACGTACATCTGCGCCTCTTCTGGACACTTTTCAGACCATGGATCGATCTGATCTCTTTGTTGCCAAGCGTGAGCGAATGCTTCGTGCTCAATATCCATAGCTCTCGAGGCATCGTCTGGGTGTTCATCATTCGCGAAAGGCAACGTCCAGGACCGTAGAGTTAAGGTATCATCTTGTTCGAGCACGAATGGCTGCTGGTTGTCAGGGAAGGAAGCATCAGAGTCATCTCTGTAGGTAGGCATATTCGCTCGAAGCTGGCTAGATCTGCGAAGAAATGGCTGCGCCGAACCAGCTTCAAAGCCATCTTCATCCACGCCGAGGAGCATGCTTTCCTCAGAAAGTGGCTCGGATTCGACTGAGATAGGCCGTATGCTTGGGGCGACGGGAGTTTGAAATTGACGAGAAATCTGCGTTTGGGTGGCTAAGGCGTCTGTACCTACCTTGATTTTTATGTCTTCAACAGGCAATGCTCCGCTCATGAGGGGTTCGAAGTGCAGCACTTGAAACGGCGGTGTCGGTATTCGCTCATGTTGCTTATGAGAGACGTGCGTGTCAGGTCGACGATACACCTTACGTCGCTTGCCGATTCTATCGTTCTCTCGGTCCTGATTGAACTTGAGCCGCAATGGCCTCGCGGCTGCCAATCCTAACCAGTCGCTGCGTGCTAAGAGCTTCCTTTTCTGAGCCCGGAGACGAGCTGCCTCGTCAAGTTCAGGTGTCGGAGTCAGTGATTGGGTCTTTCGAAGATATCTGTCTGAGCTGCTATGCTCGTCTGGGTCACAAGGCTGATTTTCTTGCCGCCGAGAAGAGGTCGACGAGCCGGACATTCGTGAGCGAGTGAAGTTTTCACGACATCGCCGGCGCTGTGTAGACTGCGAACGGTGGCGAATGCCATGTTTCCTGTCTGATTTGCGCCTGCCCGATGGATCCTTACGCACTTGCTCGTTGAAATGGTAAAGGCGTGGTTCTTTCATGAACGGGGGTGTCGATTTTAATGGCGGTGGCTGCTCCGCGGAGGCCTTCGCCATCTTGGAGAAATGAGCTTTCTGTTTCTGCAGAATAGCATTCTCTTTGCCTTTCGCGTATCGTCGACGCGTGCCGCCTGTCCAGTCCATTGTTTGACGCGTGAACGCACGTCCGCAACGTTGATGGAAGTGCGCGTACAGCGCTCAGATGAAGTCACGAAGTCTAAATCCCCCTTTCCCTCATGCCCGTGCAGTGCAGTCAACGTCGGTCGTCCAATTCTATGACATCCTCTGCTGCTTGCATACTGTTAGCAGGATGATGATAATAAGACCAACACTCGTTGTCTCGCTAGGGAACTGGTTCTAGGATCCAAGCTGTGATGTCTTCTGAGTCTCTGACCATGAAACTTCCCAGCGGCTCTCTTGCCCGCGGCATGCTCACGGCAGAGCAGACAGCACGGTCGATACACACGACTTTGTGACGGACAATGAGAGGACCTCACGCTGTTCATTTACAGAATCTCCTGGCCTTTAGGATCCGTATGATGGCAGCACTGCGGCCTGGAGCCATTCTCGATTCCCTCTTCGGCATAACAATCCTGGCTCCTCGATATCATCTCCGTACATCCATAATCTACTGAAGCGTAAGTCAGTGTTTCCTGGTGCTAATGTTGGTACAGCATTCCCTCTATCGCGAGGGACACATTGCATCTACAGCGCCTGCCCAGTGTCTGGTTGCAGACGACGAATGTGCTGGCATGACTCATGAGCAACAGCTTGAGCATGGTAGAGGCCTCCATCATCCGCGCATCGATCCTCGCAACAACCACGCTTCAATATCTTGCCCAAAAACCATACCGCACAACCGAGGCTAGCTGCAGGCTAGTCACAACCATGACCCTTGCCGAGGAGTACCAGTACTTAATCAAGCTGTGAGCTTTTTCTGGCAACGATCTGTCACTATTATCTTCAGCCCGCGGCCATTGCAATGCCACTGAGAGATCTCAGTGCCACACAATGACGAGCGAAGATGGTCGTGTAATCTCAGCTCAGGATTTGGACATTCCGCTCTGAACACAGCATCTAAACAATGCTCGTGCAAATTCAGCTCAAATGGACATGACCCTGCCAGCACAGAGCTTCTCATGTTAGGTATAAGGCTAGGGCTGTGGATGCTCAACCATCGGGGCAGATGACCTCCGCAATGCAAGGCTCCATGCCATAAACACCTTCTCCAGTTGTGAACTAGCATGAGGGATTACAGAAAGCGAGGCCAGACGACTCAAATTTGACACAGCCGATGCAACCATCATGCGCCTTTATCACGCACAAGGTCATGGGAAACCAGCTTCGCGATCACAGCCGCTCAGAGGCTGCAGAGCGACGTCAGGCATATTCTGTCAATCCGACCACATATGCTCGAGCTGCATGATGGTTAAGCGCGCTAGCTGGCGAACAACACCATGGATTGTGGGCTATGGATGGCGAGCATATCTAGAGAAGCCAATTTGCTTTGCTTGCATGTGAAAAATTTACTGCGAGGGCGCTGACTGCATGCAGGCTCCATGCAGCACGAGCACTCAAGTGTTCACAAGCGTGAGTTGGCGGCTGTAGCGACGGAGTGGCATTCATAGCGTACGGCAAAGGCGCTCATCTGAGTGAAAATGGCTTGGGTGATTATTCTGACTCGCTGCGGCTCTGCAGACATGCCAACGGGTTAACGAGAGTGGTTATGCCGGTCGCAGCGATATCCACTTGCACACGCACGTCTGATAGCGCTGTGGAAACATTGGGTCTCTGAGGCTGCAGCACTGTGCCACCAGGCAACGAAGAATGTCCCCAAACCCTTAGATTCGTGCTGCATTGTCCGTTGTGGTTCCTGGCTCTGTGCCCGAACCAGCGTTGCAAAGCCGTCGAGTGCCGGCTTGTCTCGTTCTCTGTGCGGCAGTTCCTGAAGATCTTGCCGTGGCGATTGACTGCTCAACGACATTCGACCAGATCCCAGGCTTGGCACCAAACGTCATCGTGCCGCGACAAATGGCCACCTTTGATCGCGCTATCAGCTCACCTGCTAATTCCGTTGGATGACCACTACAGGCGGCTGTCACAGAATTTCGTAGGGACCCACAATATCTCGAACTCACGTTAATGATAGTATGGAAACCGATGTCCCTGCTGGCGTTGACTCGCTGAACGCTGCTACGGCGCCAGAAAGGTCGGTGCGCACGCCCGGCTCCGTTGTTCTTATATGACTAGGACGCCTGTCTAGATGTTCGACGAACTCCACACACCATCCCACAGCCTCCAGAAATCTCCATAATAAATCTGCTTTTAAGTCGGGTTCTCCTGGGTGAGGTGGACTTCCTCTCCTCTTGAAGCTCCTCGCAAACATCAATCATTCGAGGCTCGATCAGTTGCTTTACACAAACTCACAAACCACAATGTCTGCCTCCTCGCCGGTCGCGAGGCCTTCAAGGCCCTCCAGAACGCTTCGGAGAGTCAGCTCCAATGAGATCACTCTCAGCACGTTGAACCTGCGGTCGCCGACCGTTGTAGTTCCGCCCAAGCATTTGATGGCACCCAGTGATGCCCATGAGACGGCTGCGGCAATGGAGATGGCCAGACATGAACTTGAAGATGCTACCTCACCTTTGTCGTCTCCATCGACTCCACCGGTTACCTCTGTGACGGACAAGTTTGCCTACGCTTTTGATATCGATGGTGTCCTGATCCGCGGTGGTAGGCCGATTCCAGAAGCTATTGAGGCCATGAAAGTCCTGAACGGCCAGAACGAATGGGGAATCAAGGTTCCTTACATTTTCGTCACTAACGGTGGCGGTAAGTCCGAACAAGAACGCTGCGTCCAGCTCAGCAAGCAACTTGACATCGAAGTCTCGCCTGGCCAGTTCATTTGCGGGCATACACCGATGAGAGAGATGGCCGAGAAGTACAAGACTGTGCTTGTCGTTGGAGGTGAAGGCGAGAAATGTAGGCAAGTTGCCGAAAGTTATGGCTTCAAGGACGTTGTTACCCCAGGAGACATCATCAAGGACAATCCAGACACCACTCCTTTCCGCAAGCTCACCGAGGACGAGCTGAAGAATTCGAAATCCAGAAACTTCGCAGAGACCAAGATTGAGGCCATTTTCGTCTTTGCTGACAGCAGAGATTGGGCAGGAGATCAACAGATCATTCTGGATCTGCTCATGTCAAAGGGTGGCTATCTTGGCACGCGCTCCGAGACGTTTGATGAGGGCCCGCCAGTGTTCTTCTCTCACAACGATGTCGTATGGTCTGCGTCTCACGACCTCACACGTCTTGGGATGGGCGCCCTTCGTCTTTCGCTCGAGGCTATGTTCAAGGCTGTGACTGGCAAGGAGCTCAACACGACTGCATTTGGCAAGCCGCAAATCGGGACCTTCCAATTCGCCACAAGACTTCTCCAGCAATGGCGAAGAGACACCCACGGCATCGACGCGCCTCCCGAGACTGTCTACTTCGTTGGCGATACGCCTGAATCAGACATCCGCGGAACAAACGAGTTCAACAAGCAATCTGAAAACCTTTGGTACTCAATCCTTGTGAAGACAGGCGTATATCAGCCAGGTACAAAGCCAAAGTTTGAGCCCAAGGCCACTGTTGAGAATGTCCTCGAAGCTGTGCTACACGGTATTGAGCGCGAACAAACTCGTGAGCAGAAGCGAGCGTTCAAGGATGCTCTCAACGTGACCGAGGATAAGTTGAAGGGCACTGCTTTGGACTCACGCCCCGGCTCACCTCTCGACGAGAAGAAGAACCAACTTGAGTCCTTGGACGCTGTTGCGTAACAGGCTCGGCACGAATTTTAAGCTTCACCCACAACCAGATGGCATGATTTATGGATACGATTATGGCGTTCTGCATAAGTCACGGCGCAACGGAATTACGAGATTCTTTGATACCAATGATACCCGCCTCGCATTGAAGGCGGAAGATTCGAAACTTGATAAATTGATAGAAGAAGATGAAGACGATAAAGTTGTTAGAGATGAGAGTAAGCAGATGGGACACTTGAATCTTGTCCATCGTGCTGGATATTTAGTTTGCTACATGTTTTTGCACTTGCTGGGAGGACCTTGAGTTACTGCTGGTATGCGAAAAGTTCTTGTGGCAAAGCTTCACCTCTCATTACTCAATCTCACTGTGACCGTGGCAATCGGCAAAGCATCATACTTTTGAGGTTTTCGTTGTTATCGCCGATCCCTTCTTTCCTTAGAAGTGAGCTGCTGTGCTCTCTTCCACCTTGCTTGTGCCGTTCAAGTTCCGAATATTCTCCACTACATGAACCAGGCTCTCCTCACACCGGCACAGGACGAACCGCGTACGATGTCTCGAGGATGCAGACCCTGAAAGAGCAACTCGAGCATGGGCCCATGTCGGCTCTGACGCACTTTCTGTTGTGTAATAGGCCCTTGCCATCAACACTGGTTGACCGGATCTGGGACCTTCTGAGACACGACGAGCAATTAATTCTTTCCACACCGCCGGACCTCGTAATTCGGGCATCGCAATGCAGCGTCCAGCCCTTCTAGAGACTGCGCAGCTGACACAGCACCGACGCAACGCCGCCGCCGCGGCGTAATTGTGGACAGCTAAAGAGATGGCTTGAGACAAGCATCAGCGATTAGCCTCCAGCAAGTGGAACCCTCTTACCGCTTCACGATGAACACCGAAATGCAGGTAGACGACCACGTGGAGAAAGATTGGATCCAATAACCCGCCCCCTCTATGTTTACTGCCTACCCCATCTGGAGAACCGATGTCTACATCTAGCACTATGGAGCATTATCCACTTATCACAGCCCGAAGGACCCACCAATACACTCACATGCGACTGGAAGTGGAGGGAAGTCGGGACATTCAGGAGGAGAAGACCTCATCCTGTGCTTTGATCGGACCTCGTTTACAAGGAGCGGCTTAAGATGACAGCAGTCCAGGGCTGAAGAGCAGCTATAGAGCAGAAATCATTTCAGCCTTCGCGTGAAATACCGAACATAGACAACGCAGAGCTCATGCTCTTAGATTCTTACGACCTGGCTGAAACGTCCAGAAAGGGCAACCAAAAATGCAGTTTCTACTCAGATCGCTGTTTTAAATCCTTCATCAGTAACAGGGAGCCTTACACCGCTAGAGGACTGAAACGTACTTCACAGATGATCGAAATCTACTGCTTTCTTCTCTCGCCGATTTGACAACCGCAAGACGCTCACTCCCCGTCGTGCATCTCATCACTTCACATCCAGCTTCATTCTGCGCGGAAACGCTCGCAGCGCAATCGGCGATGGCTTCCATCAACACATTCATCAGCAGCGCTAAGGCAGAAGCCCTTTAAAAGTGTATGTGTATCTTTCCCGAGTATCCTATAGGCCTGTGAGGGCAGAGCAACGCCAATGCACGGAGTCAAGACCGACATTGGTGTCCTGTACATGTGCGTTGTACTCTACTACAGCAAGCAGATCTTGAGAGCTGCAAGCCACACCTTAACTTACAAGCTCTCTAATCGCCATAAAAAGCACACAAGCGATGCAGCCGCTACACTCACATCTATGACGGCTCTGGGCCTAAGGATGAGATGAATTCCATTCGTGGTACGAGTCAGGCAACTTATGTCTTTAAGGATTTTGGCTTGCCTTGCTACAGACATTGCTCTTGACGTGAAGAGTATGCTCTCGTACATGCTTCTCTGTCTGTCCCCCTCCCCTCCAAGATTACCAATGTGATATCTACCACGACAGCGGCCTGCGCTATGGGCTCGCTGCTTCCTTCCTTCTTTTACATCAATCATACAGCTTTGCACACCATCATGCTTTTCATTGTTATGCTCTCCAGCGAGCTGTAGCGTTTGCTTCCCTTGCAGCCATCTGGGCTAAGTTTCCAGAATTGTTCGTGGTAGTGCTGGCTTGTCGCTGAGCTGCAGTATTGCTCGCAGCTCCCACGCTCAGCGGAACACCATTGCTGGTGCGTTTGCTACCCGCAACAGCAGCAGAATTAGCCGAGTTCACCGTGCTGTGCCGCCTCACACCTCCCAGCTGCTTGGATGGCGAGCCTTGAGTTTGATTGCTATTCGAAGCGGTACCATTGCGCAGTGCAGTTTGCGGTGTCTCGGGCAAGGGTCTGCTTCTCTCTTTTGCTGGCGTGGCCTGTTGCTGCTGCATTGCGAACGCATTTGCAGAACTACTGCTTGTCCCAGCGGTAGTCGCAACTCGCTTCACGGGGCTGGGTACGCTTCCATTTGTGTTCGGCACGGCAGCAGTAGGCCGCACTCGTGCAGGACGACGGGCTTCATCTGGTATCCCAGGACGTTGTTGTAGTGGCTGGTTCGTGATGAATGGATGATTGATGGCATCGTGTGGCTTCATCCTTCGATCTGGGTCCCATCGCAAGCAGCGCGCGAGGAAGTCTAGAAAAGCCTCGTCATCCGTCTTGAGAGCCTGCGAGAGCGTCTTCGAGCTGGGACGCCGTCTTCTCCCCTTGCTACTGACAGTGACACGAGGCTTGCCCACAGAATCAAAGAAAAGCTTCTTTCGAGTACATCGCTCCACAAGGTGTCGATCGGGAGGCCCGAATATTTCCATGATGCAAGCGAGTTGCTCCTGCTCATTTTCTCCAGGGAATAACGGATAGCCAGTCCAGAGTTCGGCAAGGATACAACCCAAAGACCACATGTCGATTCCTAGACCGTAGCTGCTACCCAGGATGACCTCCGGACTTCGATAAAAGCGCGATTGGATGTACGTGTACACTTTCTCCTCCTCCTTGCAACTGCTTCCGAAGTCAATGACTCGCACGTCGGCTTTGCGTGCTTCACACAGCAGTATATTCTCTGGCTTGAGATCGCAATGAATGATGCGCTTTTGCTGCAATAGTATTAAGCACGCGAGTAATTGCCGCGCAAATCGTCGAATTAATGGCAGCGGGAATCCAACAAAATTGTGAGCTCGTATGAGCTCATACAGATTGATGCTTAGGCATGGCGTGACAATGCACAGATGAGAGCGGAAATAGAAAGACGATGTGATGGAGAGTGTTGCGTGAGCTCCATCGGGATCCTAGTCACTGTCAGCATGGACACATATATCGCGCAAAAGATTCGAGAACTTACCCAGTCTCTGAGTCGACCCAGTATGCCGACCTCGACCAGAGCCTGTTGATGGAATCGTTTCTTGTTCCTGATGATTTTGACTGCCACCAAGCCGCCTGCTTTGTGATCTATGCATCTGACAACCTGACCAAAGCTGCCTTTGCCCAGGATGTCTACAACCTCGTATCGGTATGCCAAGTGGTCTCCGAGCACTATGTTGTAGTCACCCCGCTCATCGTCGTATCCATAATTGCCAGATTTGGAGTCCTTGTCGCTCGAAGTAGGCTGAGGTGATGGGGTCAGACTGCCGACGATCTTGCGCGCGTTCTTGGTGCCAGTAAAATAGATACCGTCTTTCTCGTAATCCATGATTTCCCCACGCTCGAAGATATTCAGTGTACAGTTCCGATCATGCAGGACGCGGTCGGGAGTCAGAGGCGAACGTGCCAGGGCGCGCTTCTTGAGCTCTTCAGTCTCTCGCGCGGTGCTGTCAACGTCTCGTCGCTTTTGTGAGAGTCGACGCATCTCCTCGTCAGCAGTCAGGTCATCCTTGTCCTTCACTATAGCAGAAATACTGGTCGCGATTGATCCTTGGCGAGCCTTCGGATTCGTGACGGCAGCTTTCGGAACACCAGGTCTGGTTGTAGGATTGATGTTACCCCAGCTCGAGGCTCGATTCGAGAGGTTGACAGGCTGCGGTTGCTCGCTGTGCAGGCTACTCTTCGTTTTGGCGACAGGTGGGGCTGGAGGCGCCGAGGGAGCATGTTCAGTATCTGTCGGCACCGCATTGCTTGTGAGCGTGTTGACCGAGGCAGTGGTTGACTTGCGACGCATTGAATCAAGGCTTGGCCGCGCTGTGGCGACTGGGAGAGTAGGTATATCTCCAGTCCATGTAGCGCTGGCTGGTAGTCGCGGGGGCGGCATCTCGCTCTGTCGCTTGTGCAGCTTATTGGGGGCAGATTTCTCTTTCTCAGAAGCAGAGCCACCAGAGTTATCCTGTTGAGGGCTCGACTTATGCTCCAGGATATTCGTCGCTTTACTGCTGCTTCTGCGCCAGCCACGAGACAGCTTCCTTCTAAGACCTCCGCCATTCTCTTTCTTCGTTTCGGCAGCCTCTGCCATTGGGCTCTCAAATGAAGAAGGCGTTTCCGCAGTCTTGTAGGATGCATCAGTCCCGCTCCGGCTAGGCCTGGGTCCTTGAGGCTTGAGTGGCAACGAGTCCTGCAACTGATGGTTTTGAAACTTGCCCAATGTGAACTCGCCAGTGTAATCACCGCTCGGACGAGCACGAGCAGCGCGCACATACTCCCCGGATTGCTTCGGTAGTGATCCCGAAGAGAAGGGCGTAATGGCATTTCGCTGCTTCGGCACTGGAATTGGAACACCACTACCAGTGAACTCATTGTCTGTGTCGTCGAAGAATTGTGTGGCATTGTCGTCATACTGCATCAGACCTCTGAGTGCATAATGTGATGAGGAGCTTCGCATCGCTTTCTGCTTGGCCATTTCCTCGTCCTGGCGACGCGTGAAAGTGGCTTTGCTTGCTGTCATGGGCGTGGATGGGGTTTTGGCAATTCGCTTTGGCTCTGGAGTCTGTGCAATGCCAGCAAAACTTGCGAAGTCATCGTCACGGACGAGATCCTGGCTAGGCCTCGAGAAACCAGATTTGCTGTTGCTTGATGAGTGGAGAGGCATGAGGTTCAATGGCGGAAGGCGAAGAGGCTGAAGATTGCTATTCTTGCGGCCTGTGGCATCCAATTGCTGGGGACGTGCTGGTTTAGCGGCTTCAGCGGCGTTCATGCTCCTCTCAATGTTTTCCATGGTATTTATGCGATGATGCACTCGGCTGAGATCCACGGAATGTTTAGAGCGCCTCTCCGACTGCTGTGGTCTTGAAAGTAGTGGCATGTCGCTTTCGGGCTCGCCGGCCATTCGCTCACTGCTACCAAAATTGCTGCCGGACTGTGATGTTCGCAATGCGTTGGTAAAGAAAGGGAGCTCGCACTCGCGAGGACTCTCGTACGCCTTTGGTATAGCTGGTACTGGTGGCACGGCTTCTTCTTCGTCACCGTATTGTGCAGAACTGGAGTGTACATTTCTTGGTTTAGGCGTAGGCAGACGTGAGGCCGACCCGGACGAGTTGTTCAAGGATTGGTAGCTTGATTTCGAGCTCAGACTCACTCCGCCGCCTCCCTGGCTGAATCCGAAACGCGCTTCAGGAGAGGCTCGTGCAGACGTAGGAGTTGCGACGCTTGTTTTCCTGGGAATTAAGCTTGGGCTTGATTGCGCAAGTCTCGGGAACTCAAGCTTCGCGGCTCCAAACTCTTCAGGTGGTGGAGGTGGAGGGTGCTCTTTGGGCGGATTGCTTGGCAGAGGAGGAGCCTGCATCATTGAAAGTCTCTTCAGTCGCCGTGCGTCGGTTGGACTGATTGTGCGTGCGCCTAAGCCAGATGCCCTGCCTGAAGCAGTAGACTGGCGCTTGTTTCCCGAAGATGAAGGAGTGTGAGCACGAGCAAGATTGCCCTTTGATACAGGCCGTACTGGAGGCGTGTTTGGATCTGCCGGTTCTCTGGGAGGGGGCTGTAAACTTTTCACCTTATTCGCTCGCGACTGAGTGGTAGCTTGCAGCGTGGAGACACGAGGCAACTCTGCTCCGCCAGATGCCGGTGGCTGCATTGTGGTACGTCTCGATTTGCTGAGGCTACTCGTTCGTGCGAGGCTGCTTTTGAGATTCGGGTCAGTGGCAGCGCTCGGCAGCGGTTGACTGGCTTTTCGTCCTTCCATCATCGAAGAGATCACGCCGGGACCTAGCGACTTTCGAGGAGGCCGCGTGCCTGCACCAACGGGAGGCGGCGCAGGTCCAGACGGAGGTGGACCTGTGGGCGCTGTACTTTGGCGTCTGCTTCGTAGAGACAGGCCACCAGGCTGCGACGAGCCGGACGCGTCCCTTGGCCTCTCCTGATGCGATGCCTGCTTGTTCCCACCTGTAACTGCACTCAGCCTCCGACGTAAGCTCGATGTCCTGCTCACAGCAGCCTCTTCGCCTAGCCTGGACGCCTGCGGCTTGCTGCCTTCCAGACCTGCTCTTTTCGACGTACTGCTGCCACTGCTACTCATCTCTTGATGCGTTGTTCGGCTTCCTCCCGCTGCTGGGAAGTCGCTCAAGAGCGGCCCATTCCCATCGTAATTAGCAATAGAATTTTGTAGATCGTCAAAGTTTACTGTCGGAATAAAGTCGAAATCGTTGCCCGCTGGATCGGCAGGTGTCGCTGGTGTATCGATGGTGTCGAGGTTGTCATCATTGAAGCCGAATCGCGGAAGCCCTCCTGGCTTGATGAATGGTTCAGAGGTGCTCTGGGGCAAGAAGGAGCGTGAGCTGTTGGTCGCCTCCGAGACGGAAGGTGTGGTGGAGCTAATGCTTCCACTAGGCACTCTGCCAGATGTGTTAGCTTTCCTGCTGCGACAGCATACGATCATTGCGCCAGCATGGACAGGGTGGGGTGGTGGTATACCTCTTGCCAGGACTTGGAAACTCCCTTGGCCCACTTGGCACTCTCACGTTCTCTCGCAGTGTGCTTCGTCGTCGGTGACTGAAACTTGGCTTGTGATCGGCAGGTGGTCTTGTTGCTGAAGCCGGCAGAGCGGGCTTGCGGAACGTGTGATCGGTGGTATCGGCGTCAGCTGCTGTGGTGCGCTGGAACTTGCGGCGGATCAAAGACTCGGCTGCGCGATTGTTAGTGGTCGAGTGTGATGTGTAGCGACCCCAAGCTTGCATACATTCACTGCCCGAGCCTTCTGCTGGCCCATTGCTGCCACTCGCATTGCGCTCTCGCTCCAGGTAGGAAGAGCCAGTGCGCGGCCTGGGCTGGAAGCGGGTGGCCACGTCCATGGCTAATAAAAATGCTCGCGAGTATCGTGAATGGTCGTCTCAGTGTGCAGGTCGTCAATGCTCGCGCAGAGGGCGCGGTTGTGACACGACACGTCCGAAGCTGTGTGTTCCAGGTGCAGATGCTGCTTCGGCCGTGTTTGTTGTGTACAGAATATCCACCCAGCTCCGTGCAGTCTCGCTCAATCAATCGCACATCAAAGTCGCTGCATTCATCGAGTGGTGCTGCATCGTGGTGGCCCGCACCTAGGACTGCATCTGCATGGCCAGGGCGGCAGACGTGATGGGCGTGGAGTCGCAGAAGACTGCAGTGCCAGTGCCTGTCGCTGTCCGTCTGATATCCTGGTCGTGACGGCTCAGGCTGATGTGGTGCAGCTGGCCGCGTGCTCCCGCAGATCCAGGAACCGCAGATGGAGTGTGGCTGTCTTCGTGCGGACGTCGAAGGTCACACAACGAGGTGTCAGGCCTGAACAAGAAATGGAAGTGGAATGGTGGAGGATCAGTGAGTACCGGAGGCACAGACGCTGCACAGCACAGCGCTTCCCACGTTCTTTCTCCCGTCGTCTTCACACAGCACCGACCTAAGCAACGGGGAGGTAGCCTTCAACTAGCAACGGCACTCCCTGCTCGCTGAACCTTGCTCCACGCTGCACCTCGACCCGTCGTGATAATTAAAGTCCTCTGGCACGCATCTACGAAGCCTGCGACTTGCAACTCCTGAACGGGCAGCAGGAGAGCGACAGTGATAGCCGTGCGTCTGTTGGCCACGACTCAGCACGACTCGAGCGTGTCCATCCAGTGCTGCAGATGACCAGCACGCTTCTGCTCCAGACTCTGACTCTCGCACTCCTGCATATCGCCAAAGCTTCATGCGCCCTGGCTGATCATTTGAGTTAGCTGCCCCGCGGCCCGCTCCTCACCCTACTCGTCTTTTCGTGCGTGCATCGTGCATCCTCAGAGATCTACCACCGTTTGTCAGGCACACAGTAGTACTTCCTGGATCACGCACGACTCTGGCTGGCCCAGCATGCCCCGTGATCCTCTGATCGGTCTCGTTGGCAAGCCGTCGTCGGGCAAAAGCACAACGCTGAACAGTTTGACTGACACAACAGCGAAAGTGGTATGGATTCGCAGAGAATGTATATTGCGAAGCATCACCACTAACATAGAGTGTTAGGGTGCGCCAGCCTTGGACTGAGTCCGCATCGAACCGCAATGTACTGATTCCATACGTCAGGCAACTTCCCATTCACTACTATCGAGCCAAATAGAGCGATAGGATATCTGCACATCCAATGCGCCTGCTCTCGAACATCAATACCTGGCAACCAACCGCAGTCTCCGGGTGACCCGCCCGTGCTTTCGACCAGATGCAAACCGAATTATGGTGCGTGTCAGAAGGGAATACGAAGTGTGCCGATCGAGCTGCTAGATGTTGCTGGACTTGTACCAGGCGCGCATCAAGGCAAAGGACTCGGCAACAAGTTCCTTGACGATCTCAGACATGCCGATGCTTTGATTCACGTAGTTGATGTCAGTGGCACAACAGACGCGGAGGGAAAAGCAACAAGAGGATATGATCCATCGCAAGACATCGCTTGGTTGCGATCAGAAATCGTTAATTGGGTGCTTGGGAACTTGATGCAGAAATGGGGAGGCATCAAACGGAGGCATACAGCTGTCAAAGCTACGCCAGTGGAGACTCTTCAAGGACAGTTCTCGGGCTACGGCTCGACTGCTGCTGTCGTTGCGCGAACTCTGGACAAGCTAAACTTGAAGATACCCTTACCAGACTGGGACGACGAGACGATAAAGCGAGTCGTCGAAGCTTTCATTGACGAAAAGTTCCCTACTGTTCTAGCACTGAACAAGATCGACCATCCTGACGCGGATAAGAATGTCTCCAAAATCGCCAAATCAGAAAAGCCGGAGAGAATAGTACTCTGCAGCGCCATTTCAGAAGTGTTTTTGCGGCGACTCGTCAAGCAAGGTTTCATCCACTACATTCCTGGTTCCGAGTTCGTCGACACGAGAGAAGACCTGGTCGAACAAGGGGATTCAGATGGTGGTGGACTTAAGGAAATGGACGAGAAGTTGAAGACACGTATTGAAAACATGAAGGATATGGTGCTATATCGATTTGGAAGCACAGGTGTCAATCAAGTCTTGACGCGCGCATCTGAACTGTTGGGCTTGACGCCGGTCTTTCCTGTGAGAAACATCGGCACATTCGGCAGTGGTGAGGCTGGAACGGCGGGTGGTGATAGAGCGGCCGTGTTTCGAGATTGTGTCTTGGTCAAGAAGGGCAGTACTGTGGGAGATGTGTATCGGAAAGTGATGGGTGATGCGCCACTCGCTTATGTTGAGACTGTGGGCGGCGTCAGAGTGAGCGAGGACGACGAGGTCTCGCCTGGCAAGAATGATGTGAGTCCGGTATCTTCCAAGGCGACGAGTAGTTTTTCGCTGACCTTTGACAGATTCTATCGTTCAAGGTCGGTAGAGCGTGAAGTGCTAGCATCACTCTATTGCTCTTGCATTGTCTGAGACAACTGCTTGAGGCGGTAGCGGTGTGCTCAAAGGTCTTACGCCTTAGCCAATACTCTACAACTCGGAACACTGACTCTCGTCAGCCTTCGCACAAATGAAGCTCCCTACTAATACCGCAGTCGAACGCTACTGCACCGACGAAGACCCATTCTCTTCACGCTTACATCGAAAGCAGGTCTTTCGCCTTGCTCATCACTATTGACGCACAATCTGCCGGACCGGGAAGGTAGAGATGTTCTTCACGCCAGAACCCAACCGCTGGCCGCTGCATCGACGACGTGGAAACGTTCCTGCACCCATTCAGCCCAACCCAATTCCGCCGCTAGGACCAGGAATTCCGCCCACCGACTGGCGCATTCCAATGTCTCCACGAGCCGGACTCGTTCCACCATTCACCAATTTGTTGCGCCCACTTGTTTTGCCTGATGTACGGTCACCATATCCATGGTCACCAAAGTCTCCATTCTCCCCGCGAAGGCCTCATATGCCTCCTGGAAGGCGACTTGATCATGGCGTGCGAAATGCATCGACCAGATGTGTTGCGCCATCTTCCGACACCATGTTCAATGACATCGACCGTCTGGAAACCCCTAAAAATTTTCTGCCATCCCTGAATGCTGTTCTGAATGTGCGAGGACAGCATATCCCCACAGCAAATACCTGGCCACCTACTCCTTCAACACCTACTGAGCCTGTAACTGCCCTTTTCCGACCTGCGTCCCGGACCCGCACTAATGTTGGTACTACCATGAGTTCACGGAGGGGGAGGGATAACGGGTTCAACATTGAGGCGTCTCCGGCTTCTGCGAAGTCTTCGACGAGTAGTGACAGCTCCACCTCAGGCGATGCAGAACCAAGGCCTCGCACTCTCGGCCGATTCACCGAGCGTCTAGACATCAGCGCCAATGCTGAGTGGTTTGAGAGACATCTGTCTGTTGATAGTGGGTACGAGGCTGATTCTGAGCAAGAGCTGTATGAGGTGGGCTTTATCAGACTCACTTGATTGTACAAGCGCGAGGACTGGTACGAAGATGGGGATGGAGAGATATATCTCCTTTCAGACGTTCCTGCTATACCATCGCGAAGCCAAGTTCACTGGGCAGGAAGCAGGGAGAGGTGCTTTCCTTGGTTTGGTAGTTTGCACATCTTTGTGTGCAAGTTCAGGCTCTTTGACCCGTGACATCTTTTCTGGTCGACTGAACGAGTGTGACATGTAAGATCAAGCTTTTAGATCATTGCATAATAGAATGAATGGAAGCGCAGGCTGCGTGCATATAGACGGCGTTGAACAGATAGTTGAAACTTTCGGAATCGCTTTCGGCGGCTCCGGATCCCTCACCCGTCAATGTTTGTATTGATCTACGCGACTTGTGTCTTTCACCAACACCATTCTCAAAGAATTACTTCATCTTCTTACAATTCAGGACTTGCTTCAGATTCACGCGGCCGCAACTGTTAGAGCGGAGAGTCAGAACGTTCGGCTTTACGCAGAGCGAACGCGAGCTAGAGACGCGTTGCTGCAGATATGTCTTCCATCGGCACGCCGAGCGCTGCAACAAACGCAAGCACATCTGCGCATCAGACAACGAATCGTCGCGTCCTAGGAGATGTGTCTCCTAATGTCAGAGCAAGCCACATTCCTGGAATTCTGGATCGCAAGCCACTCACCGGGAGCCCGTTGAAGCGATCTTTCAAAGCTACGATGGAGGATGGATCAGGCTTCACGTATCTCAAAAAGCGAAGGCTTTCAGACGACGCATCGCTCAGTCAAGTGCACAGCAATGCTCAGGTACCGCCTTCACAGCCCAATTTCGTCACACAAAATGCTATACAACTGCCATCTACCGCGACCAATGATCAGGCTAGTCTTCACAAGGAAGGAGGCCATAAGCATTTACTGACAGTGCACAGCCTCCGGTGCCAGCATTCGAGCACACATATCCCACACAGCCAAACAGTCCTGCTAGCTCTGCACACGATGATGACGGCCATGAGTCTGCAGAAGAGCGAAGATCGTTTTCATCGCTCATCAATTACGACCCATCCTCTCAAACGGCTGCTGGCTCGCAGAGCGCACCGTCCACGTTACTCAAGAGACCGTCATATGCTGAGCTGTTGAAGTTACGACTCCGGGTAGCGATGTATAAGGTCAAGACGTAAGCCTCTGCTCGTAATCTCTGCCTTGTCCGCATTGCTGACATCTACCAAGCAACCAAGTCGACACTCCTTTCGAGGATCTCCAGGTAGAGACAAATTCTAAACAAGAGATCACGCCCAATGAGGTCGAAGAGGAAGTAGCGTCATTGCGACGAGAAGCTCAAGCAAAAATGGGTCAGCTTCCGGTTCCGAGACTTCTGCCAGCACCAGTGCTCCTTCCGACAGCTTACAGCAGCCGCATGATTTACGATGCTGCGCCAATGTCCAGCTCACCACCACCAGCGCATCATCATGCGCACTTCCCTCTCATGCATACTCCCAGGAGAGGCAGCGGCCAATCCGAAAAGGAGTTGACCAGTAGCATCATTAAGGGTCGGGTGGCGGAAGGATTGCTGGGCCTCAGAAATGCTGCCTAAGCAGAGAAGCATGCTTGAAGAAAACCTGCGTGGAATACCGACCTTGAAGGAGAGCAGATTTGGTGATATGGAGACCGACTTACCAAGCAGGTGCCTCGTTGCAGGTTCAGCAGCTAGCATGCACTTCACGTGCACCAGGTCCGACCTTGACGTGGCCGCTTCGTCGAGTGTCTCCAAGACGTCACTTAAGTGGCTTTCAGCAGCATCGGCCACTGTGCTCCGAATAATTCGTGGCGTTTCCAACCAGTCGCCGAGAGTCACTAAGGTCCCGCGTAGCTGGATGCTCAGAACCTGCAGACAGGGGCGAGTCCATATGATACTGAGTTTATTCAACCACCTCGCTTGAGTCTCTGGAATGTTTCTTGCGCGTCTTTCAATTGCTGGCGCACGTCGTACGACAATATTTCCTGCCTCTTAGCTTGGATGCCGTAATGCTGCACATCCGTCGGACCCATTCCCTTCTGTCCGGTGAGGATTTGTCCGAGTAGCCGACTCTGCTCGATGACCATTGCCGGCCTGCCGCCAATGCGACGAACTCGATCAAAAGCATCGAAAGCAGTCTCGAGATCTTCTGGGCGTGATGCCAGCTCGAACAAGCTGACCAGGACGGAGCAGTCTTCTACCGCCATGGCCGCTCCTTGACCCAACCTGGATTGCAACGTCAGCGTCAACTCTAGAAGATTGAGAAAGCCCATAGAAGCGCCTCACCAATTGCTCGTAGCATGAGCGGCATCACCCATCATACATATCCTGCCCCTAAAGTACGTGGGCGCTTGTTGAGACTGCCACTGATTGAAAATAACTCCAGGCCCGCTTGACGTTACACAATCAATGACGCCGGTTCTGAATTTCTGGTCCCAACCAGCGTATGCTTTCTCCAGGTGCTCTCGATGCATATCTGTTTTCCAGGATGTCGAATCCCAGCCTTCTGGCGCTATGCCAGACACTGTAACGAAGTACATCTCGCCTCCAGAGATTTGTCCTGAAAGTGTCATACAGCCATTCCCTACACATGCAGACAGGTTGGTATCCCCAGGATTGATGACACTCGTCCCGAATGTTTCGATAGCCTTTGAAGTTGGAAGGAGCCCGCGAGCGTCCCAGAAACCTGCGAAAACTGGAGCCACTGCCGGATGGTGGTCGCCAAGTATGATCGATCGAATTTTGGAACGATATCCATCACATCCTATCACTGCGTCTGTCTGAAATGTGCCGCCGTCTTCGAAGTGAAGCGTCAAAGATCCATCGTCGCTTTCGGTGATTGCTAACAGCTTCTTATTGCAATGCAGACGATCTTTCGGCAGAGGCTTTACAAGCTCTTCGAGGAGTTGTTGTCTTCCTACCCAAGTCAGCGCAGGGCCTTTTCCTATCTATCGATCAGGCCAACTTACCTACGCCCCAAGGACCTTCAATCGTTTCCAAGAACTCCTTGCCTCGATGTTCACCTTCAGCCTACACCACATTTCAGTCAGTACCCTAATCATGAAGCCTACTCATGGTCAAAGCCATACAACAACCGTTCTGAGCCAGTCTCTCTTACTTCCTTTGCCATCCCTCAAGATCCGATCAGCGTCGATTCCCATGCACTTGAGAGCAGCGAGAGCATTGGTGTGCATGGCAATCGCAGCACCACGTTCTGAGAGACTCTCTTTACTTTCGAAAAGATCCCATTGGATGTGAGATTGCTTGAGGAGGCCGTTAGCGAGGGTGCAGCCTGAGATACTGCCGCCAACTATGGCCAGACGGAGAGGACTTTTGGACATGCTGCTGAGAGTAATGATTGTGGTCCGACGACAGAATGCGACTCGGAGGTGTGGGCTGGATGATTGACGTGGATTTTGTACTGGTGTATGGCGTACAAAGGTACACATTGCTACTAGTAGCCAAGCGTGAAGTCAAATCGACTAGGCCATGTTGATCTGTGGAGACACCGAGTGCTAGCAGTGCAAGCACTGATTGTCTGAAGGTTGAGCTTGAATATTCTGCTGGCAGTTGAAAAGGCGCTGTGTTCCTACAAGCTCTCGCTACACACTTGCTGAACGCGCCTTGAAATATCCACTTTTGATGAAAGGTGCAAAATCAGAATTCCGGTTACAACGCTGCTACAGATTCGCTCCATTATCGTGATCCCTGCTCCAATGCTCTTACACCGCGAGCCGTCTCTCTCGCAGAGATTCGTAGTCTGGCCAGGATTCTATGACTCTTCTCGCTAGCACTTCTGCTCGCTCAACACCAAATTCTTCGTTCCATTTCACCTTCCTGTCCTCTAGCTTGACACCTTTACTTGTCCTCGTATTGTCAATCCCAGTGGAGTCCTGGATCGTCTGCAGAAATCTGCGAAACCTCTCGTTACTCATGAACTTGGCCGGGACCGGCGTGGTTTCCCACTCGTACTTCAATTCATTCTTCCGCATTCCCGTCAACTCGCAGAATTTCTCCAACACGTCTGGTCGCTCGATCACATCATCTGCTTCTAGAATGATAGGATCCACATGATGAGCA
Source organism: Pseudocercospora fuligena (assembly GCA_014298035.1). Taxonomy (NCBI): domain Eukaryota; kingdom Fungi; phylum Ascomycota; class Dothideomycetes; order Mycosphaerellales; family Mycosphaerellaceae; genus Pseudocercospora; species Pseudocercospora fuligena. The sequence continues at coordinate 446,195 of JABCIY010000039.1, read as the reverse complement.
CGGTACCAGTCATCGATGTATCGTTGAAATCTCAATGTAGTATATATTTTCGCGTACTGTGATTCCAGGTCAGGATAAGGAGAGCCTTCCGCTCGAAGCCAGCTCTCATAGATGAGAATCGGGTTGCGAATAAGTATGATGGGTTGCCATGATAGCATAAGAGCGTCGGAGAATATGGTCGGATTCGTCCGTTTTGATATTGTTGCAATCTCATCGTTGCCATACGTGACTTCCACTGGCATGACCAAGTGAGCATGGTCTTTCAGGAGCAGATGCTGTTGCTGCGGCGCCAAAATATATCAGTTCCGTTGGTCTCTTGGTCGCGCCACAGATTTTACGCATGCAACATTGACCATCTCGCTTACCTTGTCCATGGAAGAGCACATAACTGCCTCCAGCTGTTTGTAACCTTGACCAACAAGACTTGTGTGCTCTTGACGAGTAGCGTCAGCTGCATCGTCTAGAGAAATGCCATCAAAGGCATCCCGTGTGTATTGAAAAGCATCGAAGAATAGGTAATCTGACACCTGCCAGTCAGACTGGCCTGACAGAATCCTTGTGAACAAGTTCGAAGCGGTTCTTGGATGACTGAACAAGAACGCGCGCTTCTGCTGCCATCGAGCCATTGCTCTTGCACCGTTTTCGTGCCATCAGGAGTCATTGCACCTGCCGCTCGGCTTTATCAATTTTGCTTCGAAGAAGACTGCTGTAGATCTCCGAGAAATGTGAAGCCACTAAACCGGAAAACGAAGTCACAGAAAAGTCTATTTTTGAGCGGACGTTGCAAGCGCACCAATTGCTTGGAGCATCGTCATCGCTGCCAATGAGAGGGACGCTTCAGCTCGGGTTTGGCACCTAAGGGCTTGATCGACGACAAATCGTCGCCGGAGTCGACCTCATCCTCGACACATTTCTTGTGAGCAGGCGAGCCAGGCCTAATTCTGACAATTTCACGCTGCAACAACATGTCGATACAAACACCACACCCTGCATTGCTGACGCCCGGACCAATCGAAGTCGGAGATGATGTGCTCTTCGCAATGCGCCACAGCGCTGAAAACCACATGGGGCGAAGTTTCGTGGACGTCTTTGGCGAAAGCTTGGAAATGATTCGCAAGGTAGTAAAGACCAGGGATCCGGACAGCCAGCCATTTATCCTGAGCGGCTCAGGTACATTGGGGTTCGATCAAGTTGCTGCGAACGTCTTCGAGCCTGGAGACGAGGTTCTGATTCTGAACGTTGGCTACTGGGGAGACTCGTTTGCTGAATGCCTTCGGACCTACAGTGTCAATATTGACGTCCTGAAGGCGCCTCTCGGCTGCCAACCAGAACATTCCCAACTCGAGAAGATGCTGCGTGCAAAGACCTACAGTGGTATCACCATAACGCATTGTGATACGGTGTCTGGAGTTCTCTCCGATGTGCGGGCAATATCCAGACTTGTTCGTGAAGTGTCCCCGGATACTTTGATCGTGGTAGACGGGGTATGTAGTGTTGGCTCAGAAGATCTAAGATTCGATGACTGGCATTTGGACGTCTTAATTGCGGCTCCACAAAAGGGATTGGGGTCGCCAGCAGGGCTGTCCATCGTTGTCGCCAGCTCTCGAGTTATGAGACAATTTGAGAATCGCCGCACGCGACCGGGAGCGTACTTCTGCTCATGGAGGAATTGGTTACCGGTGATGCGTGCTTATGAGTCTAGAGCAGAGCCACTTTACTATGCCACGCCGCCATCCCAGCTTATCAGGGCATTGCACGCAGCTCTGGCCCGTATTTTGTCTTGTCCGTTTGACGAGCGCCTCACGCAGCACAAGCAGGCTTCCGCGACAGTCAAGAAGGCGGTTGCTGAGTTGGGTTTGAAGCAGCTGGCATCGAAGCCAGAAGATCAGGCGCATGGGATGACGACTATCCTGCTGCCAGATGGAATTAGAGCGGAGCATATTCTGCCACGGATGGTGCAGAAGGGCGTAGTACTCGCCCGAGGGCCACAAAAAGAGATTGCCGGCCAGTATATACGTTTTGCTCATATGGGAGTGACGGCCACAGATCCATCGCGAGACGATATCCAGAAAGGTATTCGTGCCCTTAAGGAGGCTTTGAGCGAATTGCAGCCGACGCGGTAGTCTTGCGCCACATGAAGAATCTCGACGCGGACGTGCTGTACTGCCTGCTTATCGGTGAGCAGCTAGGGTAGTCTGCCATAAGAGTTCGCTGAAATCGCGTGAGTCTGAGCAGACGCAAACTCATGTTGGGGAGGAACTCGGGGTGTTTGTACACTGCCAGACGCCTCACCTAATAGCTTTGGTTCGAAATTGACAGGTCGATTGATTAAGCGCTATATCGAGATGCCGACCCCTGGTCAATCCGACTGCATGGTCCCTGACTTTCATAGCTCCGAATGTACAACTTGTCCTCCAAGTCGCGATTGATCGGTATGCTTCGTTCTACAAACAGAGCATAACTCAGCGCAATTTGCGAACGAAACCTCCTGACGTAGTCTCGTGGAACGAACACAAGCCAGAATGGATCCCTTCAGCTCAGACGGCGAGCTCGTCAACATCCACACAGCATTTGTCCAGGGCCAATACCAATCCGTGCTTGACGACTACGAAACATCATCCTTCTCGCCCGAAAACGAAGTCCCCGTTCAAGTCCTGCAATACCGAGCTCAATGCGCATTAGGTCAATACACCGAAGTGATTAGCTCAATTAGTGATAAGAATGCCAAATCAACGCCCGATCTTGCAGCAGTCCGAACTTACGCTTCCTACCTCTCGAAACCAACCGATGCCGCAGTCACAGAAGCAGAACGCCTTGCCGAGAGCAATGGCGACAATCTCACCGTAGAGCTCCTCTGTGGCGCCATACTCGCACGAGCCGGCAAGCCAGACAGCGCTCTCTCCCTCCTGTCAAAACATCAGGGGTCACTCGACGCAGTGGCCCTTATAATCCAGATCCACCTCTCTCAAAACCGAACCGACCTCGCACTGAAAGAAGCAAAATCCGCTCGATCCTTTGCACAAGATGCACTCCTCGTCAATCTCGCAGAATCTTGGATTGGAATGCGACAAGGTGGTGAGAATTACCAAAAGGCATTCTACGTGTTTGAGGAATTGGCTCAGGCCCCCAGCTCAGCAAGTGCCAGCAGTCTCATAGCGCAGGCGGTGAGCGAACTACACATGGGACGCGTTGAAGAGGCCGAGACTGCATTGAACCAGGCTTTGGAGTTGGAGCCGGGAAATAGTGCGGCCGTTGCGAACAAATTGGTGCTTGATACGATATTGGGAAGGGACACGAGTGACTTGAGCACGAGACTGGCGACTGTCGAGAAGGATCACGAAATGATAGGGGACTTGGCGGCAAAGAGGGAGGCTTTCCAAGCTGCCATGGCGAAATACAATCCCAAATTTGAGCCTTGACTTGTTTGAGCGCTTAAGCGAAGGCGTTGAATAGGACTCAGGGAAGGAGACAATACGCAGTACAGCTGAGTCATGGCATCATGATTGAAATGCAATGAAAGCGAAAGTGAAAGGCAGAGACGATGCGTAAGCAATCAGGCTGGCCAAAGGCCTCTAGAAGTCAGGACGGTGTCTTGTGGGTATCATGCCAAAATGTCAAACCATAGTCGTTAAAGTCTGAAGACTCGCTGCTCTTCACAGACCACACTTGGCTCAGAATCTGATCTTCGGTCCAACGAACACGACCAGAAAGCAAAGAATCCACAGCCCAAATATCATGGCATATAACTTTATCCTTCCCCACCACCCCTGGCCTTCGCTCATTTTTCGGAGGGTGCCCATCTTCTGAGCTGCCGCATCCATTCCTAGAGCATTTTTGTCTAGGCCTCCTTCGGCATTCTTCAGGACATCCTTCTCAGCTTCCAGACTGGCACCAAATTGTTGACTTGACTCCTTTAGAGCTTTCGCCAGACCTAACAGTCCTGATGTGAGTGACTCCTGCTCTGTACGGTTGTGGGACATCAAAGTTTCCGTAGCTTGTAGGGATCCATCGTTCGCTGGCTCTTTAGTACGATTTGAGAAGAGCTGTTCGCGGGCTGATGTTGATGCTGCAGAGCGATTGTCGCTTGCATGCAGCTTTGATTGCTGTACATTGCCTCCTCGCGAGCGTATCTCGCTTTGTATTTGTGAGGATATGGCTTGTTGAATTTGAGCTGCATCAATCTTTCCGCTGAGATTTTGCGGATTGTCGGGATCGGTTCCTCCTGTCTCGAGACCTGCTTCTGTATCGTGCCTAGCTGGGCCGTATGAATTTGGGGCATCGCCTTGCTGCCCGCCATCCTCTTCGTCATCGCTGTCTTCGTCTTCATCGTTCTCGGCGGCAGCGTCCAATTCTCGTAATCTGGTATTCAGCTTCTTGATCCAGTCTCGTTTCCGCTCGAGATCGGCTTTAGCCTGTTGCTGTTGTATCTGTGATAGGCGCACTGTGGCAGACTGTTTCTCTAGTGTAAGGAGCAGAGTCCGGGCGTGCTCGATGTTCGCGCCTACGCGATTTCGCTCATACTGTGAATGCTGAAGTTGTGAGTCGGCATCTGTTGAGTAGAGTGTGTGGTCCAAGCGTGTGAGTAGGCGCTGCAGTGCTATGGGAGACGCTGTGATTGCCATGTTATTTCGAGGGTAGCTTAAGTGATATAGGGTCTCTCTATGTTCACATGCAAGCTGTCAAGCAGGTGTTCACATCCGCTTGTGCTTATGGTGCGCCGTAGTGACAAGGATAGCTAACTTCCGGACCTGGACCCGAGTTTTCCATCAGCGCCCTGAACGTGACCAGGTCTCTCCTGCACTTTCCAACCCCAATGATCCCAGGCGTACGAATTGCTACGAGGTACATATCACTCAACGACCCATACGTGGTTGGCAACGTTCCTGCCAAGAATACAACTATGCAGAGATGACAACGGGGAGCCAGACACATGGCATGAATCTGCAGTCCTCGAGCATCAACATGCTATCGTCTGGTCCTGCTACGATGCGTGATACTACTCTCATCAGCAAACAACAAGCATTGAAGTCTGAGAGCTCACTCACATTTGCGCGGCTGCGAATTGTACTCTCCTCCGCCATGCGACCGCCAACGTTGCTCACACGACCCCGGCCAAGTCGTCAGCGAACGTGCCCGGACGATCCTGGTCACACGAAGGCTGTCCTAAATGAAGCGTGGCTTTCATCTTCCATAGCTGGAAATTCCAGCAATCTTTTGCTAACGGGAACCCACTCATCGTGTCCTCATAGTGGGCATAGCGTGCATGAGCCGCCTACCCAAAACCTGGATACACTGCTGCCAAATGTGATATCTCTTTACAAACCCTGTCGCCCATCACTCTATGACTGGCTGTCCCACCGTCTCCTGGACCTGGTTGTTGATGAAGGCCTGGCTCGCTGCATGCTACCGCAGCTCTCCTTGTTTCGCATCGATATGCTCGCCAAACACCACCACAGACCATGTGTCGCAATTCGTTCATTCGCTGCACTTACTTCCCATTGCTCCATGTTCCGTCCTGCCGGTAGCACAATGCGTGAGGTCTGCGGCATTGGACGTCCACTGTAGCCGTAGACTGCTGTAGCCCACACTTGGCAGGCGATGGCTGCAGACTGTTCCAGGCGACTGAGCTAAACATCAACCGAGCAACCGGATCTCACTCGAACACGTCTGCTGCAGCTGGCAGCGCCCTCTCGAGCAGAGAAGGTCGTCTTCATGAGTTGGACCGGGCCCATCGTCTCCACCGGTTGCATGTATCCGTCACGGACCATGTGTTACACCCAACTAGCATGCATTCTAATGGAACTTCCGGCATCATTATGCTTCGTGGGAGAAGATCCTGGTAAGCCTAAAGGTAGGAGCTTGATCATAGCCCTAGAACTTCCTGCCCCAGATCTACTGCTTCATGAGAGACATGTCTTGCTGTCTGCTATCTCGCAACGAACTGGCAAGACCCGCAGTCGTTCTAGGACGAAGCATGAGGCGCCTAAGATAACCAGCAACCTTCTTTGAAAACTGGACATGAGATCACAGTAGCGCATCACTCTCACAGATTCCCGGCGCCGCCGACAGTGGATTTCCCAATGCCACCTATGCCCCGGTTCCTTGAGCGGCTCGAACGACAGTCCAAGGCCTATCGAGAAGTCTTCCAAGGCCCGGAATATCTTTCGGACAAGGCGGCATCATTGCTTGGAGTCGACCCGCCTCCCTACGCACCATCGCGAGCCTCGTCTACCCTATGTCAAGCCACTAGATCCCCAAGGTTGTTAAGGTCGTCCATCGAAACCCAACGAACTGCTGCTACTCAGCAAACGTCTTCCACAGAAAGTGGCTCTTCGACTCAGCGTACTCCTTTGACACCACCACCACAGTATTGCAATCCATTCAGTATCGATGACTTCCCTCCACTCGACGTTGGAAAGCCAGCAATTCCACCAAACTCGTTGGTTTTGGTGACTGGTGCTAATGGGTGGCTTGGTAAGTCTAGCTGTCGTTGAATTTCAGAATGAGCATTAGTGCTCACGATATTGTGCTAGGCTCGCATGTCACCGACCAACTCCTTGTGCTCGGATACAGGGTGCGAGGGACAGTACGGGACGAGAACAAATCGACATGGACGACTGAACTTTTCAGGAAGAAGTATGGCCCTCATCGATACCAAGCAACCATAGTCGAGGACATGGTTCCTAAAGGCGCCTTCGACATAGCGGTCCAGGGCTGCTCTGGTATAATTCACTGCGCTTCCGTCACAGACGGCTCTCCAGACCCCACCACTGTTATAATCCCGACGATTGCAGGAGCTCTAAACATTCTCGAATCAGCAAGCCGCGAGCCCTCTGTTAAAAGATTCATATACACTAGTGCGACAGCGGCAGCGGTCAACAGTGGTCCCGGTGTCCGAGGAGATGTGACCAGTGACAGCTGGAACATGAATTCCTTCTTCAATGCCTGAAAACACCCACCGTACACAAAAGAGCGAGTGTGGGAAGTATATGCTTCGAGCAAATTACAGACCGAGCAGGCAATTTGGAGGTGGTATAGTGAGACTAGACCTGACTTCGTTGTGAATACCGGTGGGTTGCTTGCGTTGACTCGTTTGGTTCTGCTTCTCGATGCTGATGTGGGCACACCTTAGTCCTCCCATCGACGCTTTGGGGTAAAATGCTCGTCAGTCCTCAATACCAAGGATATCCCACTTCCATTGGATGGTTGAAGCAGATTTGGGTAAGAGGTTAAAATTTAGTGAGGAATCGAATCCGTCGAGACATTTGCTGACCATCGAATTACCAATTTTCAGGAGGGCAATGCTGCTGATGTAGCAGCTTGGGTACCACCTCGTAAGTCTGCCTTGACTTCTCTCCAACGATTGCTCGACTTAACTTTCGCCTGACAGAATACTGCATCGATGTGCAAGATGCAGCTCTTCTTCACGTTGCTGCTCTGACATTATCTGATGTCGTTGACCAAAGAATCTTCGCTGCCTATACCCCTTGGAACATCAACACGCTCTTAGATCTGTTGAGGATGCTTTACCCGAAAAAGAAAATCGAAAAGGGAGATTTGGGGGATCATGGTATGTTGGAAATCGATCCATGTAACTTCCCTCGTTTCGTGAAGCTGACAAGCACTTTCTTCCAGGAATTGACATGACATTCTTTCGTGAGATGGGTGTTGCTGAGAGACTTCTGAAACGTATGGGCAAAGAGGAAGGGTTTCGAGATCTTGAGAGCAGTTTGGTTAGGTGTATTGGGAGTTGGTCGTGAAACAGTTGAGCTGTTCAGGATGGAGTCGGAGCGTAGTGTACAAGGCGTACGGATTGGACGGAGACATGGGCTGCGTTCGAGCGATGAGACTGGAGAGAGACAATACCCAGAGGCAGGTTGTTTGAGATAGGTGATGTATTCATAGCTGTAAAGTAGTAAAAGTCTGACGAGAATGATCGATCACAAGGAGTTCAGCAAAAGCCCCCATCCCTCCAGCCTTTTACTCGTTTGCTTTATGTCAACCTCTCGCAAGGCATACCAAGCACTTACAGCAATACTATCAAGTACCCGGATTTCATCACCAGCCAGCTCCTGCTCCAGATCTGCCGCATATGCGGTTCCAGGATAGTTCGTGCAAGCAATTAAGACAGCCTTCGTCTTGCCTGGGACAATGGACTCCTTCACTACTGCTTTGATTTCGTTTTCAGAACATTTCGCAATGTCCAAATTGTTCTTTGGAGTCGGCTTCTGCGCCACAGCAGCATGGACATTGAAGCCTTCCTTTTCGTAAAAGGACCGCACCTTACTGGTAACTTCATCCGTGTACGGCACCGCAATACTGACGTCCTTGATTGCCAGAAACTCGAGAGCCTCGATTGTAGCAATTGTATTCGTACTACATGGTACACCAACAGCCTTCGTTATATCCTCTGCTAGTCCTCTATCATCGGCCAGAGTTCCTCCGGTAAACATGCCGGATGTGCCATTCCAGATGATATGATCGGCTCCAGCGTCAGCTAGGAGCTGAGCTGCTGTGATGAGCTTGTCTGATGTGAACTGAGATGTCGTTTTGGAGTCTGCGGATAAGGTGAGGACTTGGAGGCGGGTGAAGAGAGGGATCATGTTGGCTTGAAGGGATTGTAGGATTGATAGAGTGAGAGTCTCCACTGCCGTGTTGGAAGATGGGACTATAAATCCGACTTTCTTCGCTGTGGTGAGATCTGCTATTACAGGGGCTGGCATTATGTTGTTGTTTGGTAGACGAGCTTAGGAGAGGGTTCGGAGTGGGTTGCAGGGGACGGGGAGGTGTGCGTATAGGCATAAATCAAACGAAACACGATATTCATAACGGATCTGCTGTTGGCAGGAATCTCCACGATAGGCATTCGAGTAGGCCGTCGCCTCGTAAGATTGCCGTTGCCGCCGCCGACTCACATAGCAAGGCAGATAGAGTCTCCAATTGACAGAACTTGGTGTCGGTGGAACCAATTGCTAGGCGGCTGCTAGTGAGAACGTTAACGTTTGACTTGTTTGCAGTGTTGGAGTACCCCGTCCTGATTCACATGCTCGAGAGGCCCCGAGGGTTCCAGTGCGGTATGCAAGATGGGTCACGTCATCAAGTCGTGCGGTCCCTGCATATGAACGGCTTCAAAGCAGCCGCCCGCGATCGGAATTTGTCGCTTGCTGCTGGAGAGAAAGAAAGGCAAGACTGCTCAGTTCGGCTTCGCCTCTTGAGAAACACACAAACATTTCTCCAAGCAGACTTCACTTTCCCGGACATTGATCGCACCCTTGGCCGACTTGTTGTTGTGGTGTGTGGCTGCGAAAAAATATTTGTGGTCGAACGACGATCGAAACGGCAGACTCCATTTCGCCGCCCGCACAGACAGAGACAGCACAGCACTACAACAACACTAGTTCTATGTCTCCATCGCTACACATCGTGCCGCCGCGACCTCACGACATCTCGAACGACTTGGCAACAAGCAGCTACACCCACCCTCACCCTCACGCTCACCCGCAACCCATAGCACCGCGGAACCAGAGCCCGAGGCGGCCGTCCAACGGAGGCTCGTCGTCGCCCGTTGCTCCTGCCTACAGCCCCATCACACCCAAAGCCCGCCCCGCTCTTCCCGTGAACGTTGACAGCAACAACGCCGCCCCGCCTGCCTTTGTGCCGCCCGAGAATGGAGGCAACTTCACATTCACTGCGCCAAACAGCAATGCTCAGACGCAGCAACAGCAGACTCGGCCAAAGCCGGTGCAGAAGGAGCAGCCGGTAAAAGCCCCGGCAGCAGCAACAGTGCCGCCTGCCGAGTATATTCCGCAACCGCCAAATCTACCATTCTCGAGTAAAGATGCGACAGACGCAGTAGCGCTAAGGGCGGCCATATCGACTCTGCAATTCCAGAAGCAGAAAGCACAGGATGACATACATGTGCTTGAGAAGGTCAAGCAGCTGGCGCTGGATGACCCGGAGCACTTCAAAGAGGAGCTGGCAGCAGGTAGACTGAAGGAGCAGAGGCCGAAGATTGGAGATCTACAGGCCATACTAGATGCGGCGGAGGACGGCGACAGTGATGACGAGGTAGTGCTGGGTGCACCAGCTGACGGCCAGTACACCACACGTGCTATGGCAAGCAAATCGCTGTCGCCGGAGATTCCAGACTCGCAACCAGCTTCCCAAAAACCACTATCGGATTCTCAGGCACAACACTTTCCTCGGATACCTGGACCGCAAAATGTTGTGCGAATGCCGCATATCAACTGGAACAAGTACGGAATATCAGGGGAGCCACTAGAGACCATGCACGAGCAGCAAAAGAAATGGCCTGGCAGTGCACAAGGCTATGGTGTGAGCAGAGGTCGAGAATATGCAGTCGCAGCACCCTACAGCCCATTTCACGATCAGATGGACGCATATCCGAAGAATGGCGAGCGAAAGGACTCTGGTCCAAGACCAAGTGCAACTGGTACAATCAGTGAGCATATTATGGAAACGAGATCAAGGAATTGATGATTACGAAGCATGAAGCATGAGTGCGACGACCACGAATTTGCACGATAGAGAAAGCGAATGGAAAAGGACTCACGGCTCCTAAATACGCAGCTGTTTGAAATTCATCTCCGCCACGAAAGCCCTTTTCAATTGCCCGAGAAGTGATTCCCAGGATGCATGGATACGCCTCAGCCGTAGTAGGCTCAGACTGCGTGCGAGCTATAGATTCTCCTAACATCAGACATTGGTCTGTAGGCACAAGTACCAGGCTTCGTCCTGCGGTCCTCGCCTTTGCGTCCCCCTCTCATGTGCAACATGCGGCTGATATGCGAGCTCACACCCACTCAGGACATCATGGACATATTATGAAGGTGTAGTGCCTGGTCATCAGCCCAAAGATGGCTTGCAGCTCGCTGTCTCGGATTTTCGTCGCTACCTGAAAGCATCGCGTGCGTCTTTCTTTTCCGGACAGTACATTACTACAGCTCTTTCGCCTCCGCAAATTCCTTCCATCGCTCACCATCATGAAGATCCTCTATCTATTCACTGCCCTTCTCTTCACCACAACCGCATCAGCAACCACGAAGAAAAAATGCCTGACAGAAGCTCAAGCCGACACCTTTGTGAAGGCATATCAAGACATGCTGGCCAAAGTCGATGGGTACATTCTCATGCTCTTCTCCGCTGTTCGTTACTGACAAGTTGTCGACACAGGTGGCAAGACGTAGCATACAAATACCTACGCTCTGATATAAGTTCCACATCAGATAGCGATGCTTTCGAGAACCAGCTCCCAGTACGTCCGTCAGTCAGCCATACCGTCATTTTCCATCACTAAGACTTTCCCAGCTCAACTCTACATCCTATCCGAATCTCGAGTCCTGGATCGAGAAAATTGACGGACAAATGTCTACTAAGTTCGACACTCTTGTCACGACGTACAACTGTGACACCATCACTTGGTATCAAGTCTTTAACCAAGGAGGTGCACAGCCTGTTCGAGCTATTAGTATTTTCTTCGTTGATCTGGAGGAGATGAAAGTGTACAAACATTTGTGGGAGCACAATTCTGGTCTGACGGCATGGCTGCAAGGAAACGTTTGCTCCAATGTTACTGTCACGGTTGGAGCGAATGGAGGAAACTGGCCGTTGAAGGCAGGATGCGGAATGACTTAGGAATGATGGAGTCTCATCTAAGATGTAGGTCTCAGGTCGTATGGAGGCCATGATATCTCACGATCTGGTGCACAATTAACTTGCTCCACCGCCTTTGCTATTCTATCGTGCATCCATCCGCTTTGCCACGACGTTTTTGAACTGGCATCTTTGATCCCCTTCTCCGTAGCTCTCTCGCGGCCATACTTGAACTTTCTGCTCAAATGGCAGCGATTTTGTGACCCTGTCGAAATCCAGATGAAAGACAAACATTCCGAATTTTGCTGGCAGGCCTTCTCGCAGCCTTTGAAGAAATCGTGGGGATTCTTAAGGTCGATCACCAAATTTGTGGGATCCGATCCACTATCCACATTTGTCTCGTTGATCGGTCGAGGCAAGGAATGTGCTTTATCGTCCGCGCCATTGTCCCAGTCATTCTTCTCCTTAGCCGGCATACCGTGTGGAAACATCGCGAGATACAGGTCTCTGTAAGATAGCACTGAATCGGTCTTTCCCCGCTCGAATTGCCACAATTGATCTAAATGTCGGGAACTCATGTGGTGAACCGTGATTATGGGCTGACACAGAAGCTCGGATTGAAAAAAGATTGCAGATGGATCTTCGGAACTCATGGTCAGAGATGCATTGCTGACCTTGAGATGAAGTTCTTCATGCAAAGCGTCTGCAAGAACGAAGTCTCCAAACCACATCTTCTCGATTCGAGAGTCCCATCTATTCGCAAGACCTTGCTTTTCTGAAAATGCGCGGACTATCGCGCCAGAAACAACTATCCCAGCTCCGCCGTGAGCGAAATATATCCTTGGGTCGTGCTCATACATGAGCACGGGAGAGCCCAAAAACACTCGTTCCATCGGGTCCAGGACCTTGAGCCACTGTAGAAAAGTCGGCCAGCTCAAGTAGGTATCTGCCTCTAGAAATAAGTACCATTCCCGCTAAGACCTTAGCTGCCATGCACGCTCAACCATGTGCAGGAACTTGTATTTGTCAAGCGCCCAAGCTGCGCTCTTGCCTTCAGTCCTCCAATCCTTGGTCGGTATAGGTAGATTACGAAGTCGAGGAACGTCGTTCGCTTTGCCCTGAGCGAGATACTCCTGTTGCATACGATAGATATCGAATTCTCTATTGCTCTCAGCGACGCTGGTAGTGAAGTTGGAAAGCACATCGTGGACATGAAGGTCTCCTAGGTTGGCATCCAGATCCGAGAAGATGAGTGGTTCTTTGACACATCGCAGAGCAGTCGAAAGCTGCGTAGGCAGCCTATCGTGAATTGCTGTTGCTCCGGTCTTGACCACTACTGCGATGTTGTCGAGATCTAGGTGTTTTGCGCAAAAGTCGTCTGTATTGGCACTAGACTTGCCGATTCGCTGGGTTCTTGCAATGCCATGAGGAATGCCACCTCTGTTGGGTCGTCTGGTTTCGATGGCTTCAATGCTGTAGTCGTTTGTCAAAAAGGATAGCAAAGCGAGAACCAAGACACTTGTGATGATGCATGCTGCGAGAAAAGTGCTGAGGGTCCTAATTGACAGGCGTCCCGCAAGGTTTGCAAGCATCATGGGGACTGGACACCCTGACCAACATTGTCGTGGCAGCGCCTCAAGCGGAAGCAGTTTGGAATTGAGCGCACCCTCAATGTTCCGACTGATGTTTCCACGCAATGAAGAGCAATTCACGTTGTTGGATGGCAGGAGCGTTTCACCTACGGTGGGCCTGATTACGCATGCATCAAATTTTGATTGACAGCACCTCTCTATGGATGCAACGGTCGAGTTGCTGACAAGAGAAGAGCCACCGCATCGACAACTGGACGCGATCAGCAGGTTCGGTCCACACACGACGTCACGTACGCAGAGTGGAAAACATTATGGCCGAAAAAATGCAAAGCACATCAGGCTTTGAGGTAGAATATTGAAATTGTTCATGAAGTTTCGTGTCTGAGCACTGGGTTCTTCTGTAGACCTTATGCTTCCACAGCTACAAAACATGCGCTGTATCGAAACCCTCGACGACCGCTTTCATACCAACTCCGGTTCCATGAACATGAAGACTTCGTAGCAGAAAATGCAGCAGACTCAACACACCTAGTACTCTGGCTGAGCACCATCCTCTGCCGGCGCACCTTCTTGCTCTGCCGCCTGCTGCTGTGCGTAGGCCTGCTGGGCTTGTGCAGCCTTGGCACCATAGTCCTGAGATGATGGAGCAAGGATTGGCTGCTCCTCCTTTGGCTCGATGATGGTGACGGAGTCTGGAAGACCCTTGCCGCCAGCCTTCTCGCCGGATGGGTCGTTTGGTGACGAAGATGCGCGCATGATCTTGACCTTGATACCGAGCACACCTTGTCTCAGGAGGACGTGACGAGTAGCGCTGTCAATGAAGTCCTTGGCTGGCTGACCAGAGTGAATCATGAAGCCGTCGGTGAACTTCATCGACTTGGCACGGGCAGCACGCAGCTTACCGGAAACGACAACCTCGCAACCCTTGGCGCCAGACTCCATGATAAAGCGGAGCACACCGTAGCATGCACGTCGGACAGCAAGACCGTTGAGGAGCTTGTAGCGGAGGGACTCGCACTGGGCGACAGCGGAGAGACCACGGGACTGGACCTTAGCGGCGTAGAGAGAGACGCTGTCCGGTGGGAACTTGAATCGGTGGGTAATGAGCGAGGTAAGCTAAAGAAGGTTAATTGGGACTCAAAGAGCAATTTGTTCACCGAAGCCTTACCTCACGGATTCTGCGACCCTGCTCACCGAGAACCTCCTGGGTGTGTGTGGCACGGATGATGATGTCGGTCACGGTCGGGGTGACGCGGACCTCGACACCAGAGTATCCCTCCTCAGCAAGCTCACGCTGGAAGAACTCGTTGAGCTCGGCGTAGAAAACACCGTCAGCGACAAACTTTCTGCGCTTGGAGATGTTGACGCCGCTCATGGCTTGAGCGGGCTGTGCGGACTGCATCTTGACGAGCTGCTGTAGACTGTAGCGCAAGAATTAGCACAATGTCTTTTGCTGTGCACATGTAATGAATGCCGCCGCTGCTGCCCTCGCTTCCGACAGATCATGCAATGCGTATATCTTCCCCTCTTACTGTCTCCAGACCTATCCCTTCTCAAACTCTTGCTTGCCCAAAGCTACATCAATCAAGACTGCAAGCAGTGATGAAATTGAGTGTTCGGTACCAGTCACTTCTGGCCATCAAGTGCTCGTTGCGCAACTCTCGCTTTGTACATGGCTTTTCCCACCATCCATATCACAACCCATATTGTTCCACCCAAGCCAATTCCTCCGGAGTAGCGGCAGCAGTAGCGGCGCAAGCAATGGCAAATCGCGCTTACCTTGAGATGAAGTCGTTGGTTAGTAGGTCGAAGCAGTCGGCGCAAGGTCGTGATCGTGGTGATGCGGTCCAAGCCTACACTTGAAGTTCAGAACTTCGAGCAAGCCCGCATTTCCCTCTGCGTGTGTCTTGGCGCTCCGAAGAATCCCCGGAACTCTAATCTCGCAATCCACCCAAGGCACCTCCGAGGCCTCCCACGTCTCGAGCTCACTTACTCCTTTACTACTAGAATGCTGAACTTCAAGGCTGACGTCCTCCAAAGAAACTCAAGTTCCCCATCAGATCGTCAATTGCATGCCCTGAAAAGGGTCATGACAGTTTGCAGGACTTTACTGAACGCAGCAGCACGAAGCATTCGCAGATTTGATTCTTCTGGTAGCACTGTCCTCCAAAGCCCCGCTGGATCAGATGCTACCGCGCATCAACGGAGACAGTGTGATGTACAAACTCATGTTCATGATCTGAGGAAAGTCCCCACGACTACTGAATAGATGTCGGCGGGCTTCCCCACTTGAGGCTTCCACAAATGCCTGATCAACTGCCGAGCATAAGCGTCTGTTATTTGAGAGCAGTCTACGCTCCTTATCTCGCAGTACTGATCTGATCTCCAGGTTTCAGCATGGAGGCCTTCGAGTACAATGCTAATCCCGGCAGGGTCGTATTTGGATCTGGCACCATTAAGAAACTCCCGTCTGAAATCAAAAGACTTGGTCTGACAAGGCCATTGCTATTGTCAACTGCACAGCAGAAAGATCAAGTAGCCCAACTCGAACCAATTCTGAAGGATGCATCGATTGCTTCCGCGGGCCTCTTCTCAAATGCTACAATGCACACTCCAACCGACGTGACCGAAACTGCATTGGCAGTCGCAAAACACAGTGGCGCAGATTGTGTCGTAAGTTTTGGTGGTGGAAGTACAACTGGACTTGGTAAAGCCATCTCTGTCCGCACTGGGATTCCTCATATCAGCATTCCAACGACGTATGCTGGATCCGAGATGACGCCCATCCTTGGAGAAACTGCGGAAGGCAGAAAGACAACTAGATCAGATCCGAAGATTCTACCAGCTACGGTGATATACGATGTCGACTTCACTATGACACTGCCTGCAGCGTTGAGTGCCACAAGTGGTGTCAACGCTATTGCGCATGCGGGTAGGTCTTATACACAATTGTATCGGTTGGCTGTGGATGGCAAGGCTAAGGATCGAACAGTTGAGGCACTATATGCTCGCAATACCAATCCTGTGATCAATCTTATGGCCGTGGAAGGAACAAAAGCCCTGGCCCGATCACTTCCGATAATTGTCGAAGATTCTCACAATATTGCAGCACGATCGGACGCACAATACGGCGCCTGGCTTTGTGGCACATGCCTGGGCAGCGTTGGCATGGCTCTTCACCACAAATTATGCCATACACTAGGTGGTTCGTTCAACTTACCTCATGCCGAGACTCATACCATTGTGCTCCCACACGCCTTGGCATATAACGCACCTAAGATTCCAGATGTGATGCAAAAACTGGCGGATGTCCTTCCTGAAGCGAACGGCGATGCCATCACAGGACTGAATGTTTTGCTTTCCAAACTCAAGGTCAAGCGAGGACTGAAAGAGTATGGCATGAGGGAAGAAGACGTCGATAAGGCAGTCGATATTGCAGTCAGCAACCCTTACTGGAATCCCAGAGCGATTGAGAAGGACCCCTTGAGAGAGACAATCCGAAGATGCTGGGCCGGAGAGGATGCTAGAGCAGACCTCTGATACTGGCCGATGATGCTGCCGCTTGGGTCGCTCAGTACTATTCTACAACCCTAGGGCTTGATTCAGTCCCTTCACATCCCAATAAAACGGCCTGATTTCCGTTATCACACCCTTTTCTCGATCGACACTAATCTTCTGTAGCAGTGGATTGATCAGAGCCTTTCCAGTCTTTCTAACCCTGAGCTTCAGCGTGCTCGCAACAATGACTGAATCGCTACCAGCTTGCTCGAAGACCTGCGGATCCGTAACCTCTAGCTTGTCGAAATAGGATGCCATCGTCTGGCTCCATTCCTGGAATCCTGCATGACCTTCGAACACACCTCCGTACGGAAGATCGGGAGACTGGTACAATTTGAGGTCTGGTGAGAGTGTCTTCCCCATTCCATTGGCGAAGTCTCTGTTTTCTGGGGATGAGGCCATGTATACTGTTTCGGCATCGTAGAACTGGAGATGGTCAGCATGGATCTGGCACCTCAGTCTCAGGTTTTAGTCTCTACCTGTTGCAGAATCTCAGCTGGAGTCATCTTTTTTTGAGGCATTGTTGTTGGTTTTCGTCGGTTCGAATCTGACCGAACAGCTACTGGTGATTGATTTTGGAGATCGATTCATGTACTATTTCAACCCGTTCTGAGCATTCTGGCAGCGAAGCCCGCAACAAGTCAGCCCTGGGCTTGTCACTCGTCACTCTGCTTCTGGTTGATAATCAGATCATTACTCAGCACAGAATTGGAGTTATTGCACTGCACTCCGATAGTCATGAGCGGAATAGTATCCGGCTGCGGCTCTTTGATCGATTGCTCCGGGAATTGGCCACAAGTGAGCTATCATCAACGAAGCAATGGACCTAGACTACAGAGTGAGCATGATCGATCAATCGTTGTCTAGATCAAGAGTCTTGGCATTAGGCAGACTGTGAGAAAGCCGAGGATCCGAGGATTCTTCATACAAACACAAATCGGACAAAATCTAAATTTGGAATTTTGAGTCAAAAATCTTGAACATGTTTTGACTGCCTCCTCCGGCTTGAGACAGAAGCTAGACGAGCTATATATAACGCTCACAAGTCACATGACCTTCATGCAGAGGCCGTATGGTGTAGTGGTTATCACGTAAACACAATCCCTCCTCATCCGACGACCTGTTACTAACGTACACCAGGTTTCGTTTACAATACAGCTGTAGTGTAAGCCGAAAAGGTCCCGCGTTCGACCCGCGGTATGGTCAGTCCCTGGCTGCGTGATGAAGTCGATTGCAATCGATATACCATCTTTTTTGAACTTTTGGCATTGTGTGGAGGGAAGCGTGAAAGTCGGATACGAAGTGATGGAGGGAGCGACGTGACCCACAAGGTCACCAGACTCAGGCTCTTTCTTTTATGACTGCGAGACTATATCAGATCGACCGAAGAGAGTGCAATATTTATGAAATTGCATGATATTCCCGATCCAACAAAAAGCACCGTCTTCTCTCGTGAAGCATACAAGCCCAGTATCGCCTACAAGTGCCATCAATCAGATTGCCAGCAATGGCGAAAGCATCACTGATCTCGCACTATGCCTGGGCAGGTGATGGGAGCATTGGAACCATATAACATGAGGTTACAAAAGCGAAATGGAATCATTGCAATGCACGTTGAACATGAGCTTGAAGTCCACTCGTGGAATTTGATAATTATAGAATCATCCCTCGTCGTCAGCTTACTGCTTCTGCGAGATCATCATCTCCTCATTCTGAGCAATCTTCGGAGGAATGTTCGTAGTCTCGTTGATCGAGTTTGATCGAACGACATTGACAGTTCCCTGCATGTTGAGATGGTAATCGGTGTTGTCCTCATTCTCGCTCATGTGGTACTCCTCCTTGTCGATATGTCGGAAGAGGAAGTAGAAGACAACGCTCAAGACACCACCAGTGATGGCCGGGCCACCAAAATCCCAGGTGAGGTATGGATCGGTGACAATGGAAGAGCAAGCAAGGCCAATCGCATAAGCAACGCCAGTATTGAAGAGGTTCAAGGCTGAGACAAGACCTCTCATGTTGACTGGAGCTCGGGAGTATGCAATACCGTATGCTGGAACGTTGACGAAGATCTCAGAAATACCTCCGAGACCGTATGGAATGGCCATCCACCAAATGGTGATAGGTGCAACGCCGGTACCAACAGTACAGTCGCTTGAGCCATAGTCTCCACAAGGTGACTGCTGGTAGGCGTAGTAGTTGAGAATGGCGTAACCAGCACCGCCGACTGCAGACATGAAAAGACCAGTTGTGATACGGGCTACTGGTCCGTAGTGAATCTTGGCCTTTCGGAGCAGCGGGTACAGTCCGTAGTTGAAGATTGGAACCGTGCAGATGATGGACAAGCTGTTGAAGTTCTGGATGACATCGTTTGGTACACCGTTGGTAGTAAGCATTGTCGAGAGGTAGCCGGCAGCGCTTCCAAGACCATTGTCGTTGATGTACTGAATTGGGAAGAAGCAGAAGATTCCAGTAGCCTGGAATGTACGCCTGACATCATCGACGAACTGGTCGTTCCACGAAGTCTGGATGCTGAGGCCAGCAGCAGCGATATTGGATGGCTTGGCGAGGTCCCAGAAACCGTGGCGTCCAACTCTCTTGATGCCACCTCGTCGGAAGCAAACACCGAGAACCTTGAAGACGTTGCCGAGATCGCTTCCAGCCGGAGGGTGCAGGATGAGGCGCTTTCTGAGGAACCAGAGCAGGAGTGGCAGTGGGAGGTACAGAAGCATTGGGAGCAAGAACGCGAGCCAGAAACCAACGTACTTCTCGGCGTAGGTAGTGGCCACACCCATGAAACCACCAATGTTGATGAGCAGGTAGAACCAAAGCATGACACGCTCCGTGGTAGCTTCTGGATCCTCAATCACTCGCTCACCCTTCTTGGTTGTCAGAACGCGAGGAACTCTGTTGGTCATCTGGTCAAGAAGCAGCGGCGAGACACAAGGCTTGAACATGGCTGTCTTACGTGTTAGCATTCTGCACTATCAAAAATTGTAAAAGGGTTGGCTTACCAGCACCGATGGCAAGGATGTAGAGCGAGATGAGATATGGAATCTTGGCACTGCCGTCTGCCAGAAGTGGCTTTGCAGCAGAGATACACATCAGAAGATGTGCAAGACCAAAGACACCAACACCGTAGCAGATGAGCTTGAAGCGACCAGTCTTGGTATCGGCAATCCATCCGAAGAGGACTGGAAGCACGTACACCAGCATAGAGAAGGACTGCGAAACAGCATTGGCCTTGACAGTTCCGAGACCAAGAGCACCAGCAGTCTCCTGAGTTCCACGGGGAGGAGCACCGTAGCCGTTGCCATTGAGTGGTAGAGGTCGATTGACGAAGTTGGAAATGAGTTGTTGCACACCATAGTAGGACGCACGTTCCGCGAATTCGACGAAGCAAATGACATATGCAACGATAGGCAGCTTGCCTGGTACGCGTCGAAGAGTCTTCAATTCTTCCTCGGTAGGCTTGCCCTCGTAGTCGCCAGCTGCGAGCATGGAGTCATGGTACATGTTTGGCAGCTCAAGTCCATCCTTCTCGTCCGAGGAGGAGTTGCGGTCGGACACATTTTGGTTTCCCGTCTTGGAATCTGAGAACACATGTCAGATATGAACGCTTGGCATTGCAAACGATGAGACATACCCATTGTAGGCGGATTGCCTGAGTGACCTGGATTGAGAGGACGAGGATAACTGATTCTTTCCCTGGAGCACGCGACTGTTCAGGGTATTAAAGCAATTCTTCGCGTGGCCGATCCTAGACAGCGTTACATCTAAGGGTTCCGTCCAGAACGCTTCCATGCATAAGGACCCGTACTGAGAGATAGCGAAATTGCTGATCGTGTAGCGTCCGGTTGTTCACGGCTTGCAATTGGTGTCTCCACGATTGCCAACGATGCCACGAGTGGCCAGAGTTTGGCTCTCTAGCACAGATCTGGACTTGGCTTCAGCGGCCGTGCTGCTTAACGACTCTTATCGGCTCCCACGTTTATCCTTTTGGAGCAGGTGGGCGTCCTTCCAAGCCGGAAGGTGGACGAAAAGCGCACACGATGCGCCATGCGGCAAGTCAAGCATTTACACAACACATCCTTGAGCATGGCACTCCGGAGCACTCTATGCCTTGGTCATTCGACTTTCACACCCTGGCGATTGACCACTGGAGAGATTGCATGCGACGTGATATGGGCCAGGTGGCACAATGTCGAGCCGTCAATCATCCAGCACCAGATGGCCCTCCACAGTGGCCAATTGTTATTGAGGGTCTCGCGAATACCTGACTTCGGATTTCTGGTCGGAAGCTTAGCGTTCCTTGTTGGAGTGAAGCGTGTCCTATCAAGCCCGCTTAAGCTCGCACAAGGTTCGCGGCTAGAATGCGGCTAGAGATAAGTCGTTCTGGGCTGTCACGAGGAGATGGCCGACATACCGGGGTGCTAGCCGAGAAGAGAACAGCCACCGAGCACGAAATCTGTGCCTCATACCTACAGATACATTGAGCCGACATGCGATGAGATCCGTGTCCTATCAGTTTGAAGACTTTGTCAGGAACCGCTCGCGCTGCCTCATGGACCGCTTTTACCCAGTCCGTGAGAGGCTCAATTATCCAGGAACACGGCAAGAAAGGTAAAGGATGCTTACATTGCAGAGTTCGCACGAGTGCGATAAGACCTCGGTCCCTCCGACTCAGGCTTACCAGATGATCGCCTTCCAAGTGGCAAGATGGCGATAGAACAATGAACCAAGTTGAGAGGCACACGCTGCGAGCAACAAGCTGATCTAGTCTAGTCACAGGATCAGAGGATGCCGCATTGGCCTGTCTGCAGGACTTGAAGTGGACGCGCGAGCTTTGGCGAATAGTAGCAATCAGTGGAGGCAAGAAGAAATATGATCTGCACATTGCGGGCGCCGCAAAATTGAATACTTCTCCATTGTACCGTGAAGATTTGGAACTCGCGGTCATCAGGATGCTGCAAGCAATCGATTATCGCGGGCTGGCACATTCTAGACACACTCTCGCGTTCCCAAGCACTGCACAAGTGTCGCAGACTTTCCTGTAGCAAGAGTTGCATCGACACTCCTCTTCAAACAGGGCCTCATCCAGGTCCATAGCATCACTGTGCCGAAGCGGTCCCTCACAGTCTTCGCATCGAGTATCTGATTCCGCGCGAGCTTGATCGTGCGAGTCTACAATCATAGCAGTATGTATCGGTGCTTGTGGTATGCGCCAGAACGAGTGCAAGGTGCTTTTTTGCGGGTGTGCACTGCGCTGGACTTCGGTGTGCTGTGATGATACAGGCGCGGCGTTGGGCTGCTGCTTCTGTGCCTCCCTGAGGCGATGGATGGTGCTCGCTGCAACGCGACAAACATCAGCAAGTGTGCTCATGTCTATTAAAGATCCAATCCAGCATGACGCACCATAGACCTCTTGTTCGTCTGGTCTGTTGTCCCTATGGCGTTTTCGCGTGCGGCTGTTGAGATGCTGGCTTGTGGGCTGATCGTCGTATGTCGGCCACGACCATGTCGGCTTGTCGAACAGCGGTGCTACAGGCTTGGTCTGATTATAGAAGAATGATAGAGGGCTCGATTGTGTTGTGGCATCACTGGTGTCTGAGGCGGCGGGCGAGAAGGCGGGTGACGATCGCTTGCGCTTGAGAGCCATATGTGATGATGTGCTGTTCGACTCTTGATCGTAGTAGCAGTACTGTGCGCTAATGGCGATGACAATGGCGGTTGATGTAAATGGTGCTGTTGGTTGCAAAGATGTTGGACGGGGCTGCGAGACGCGTTCGTGGCGCGATACGCGATCTCAGACCCCTGCCAGCGTCATCTCCCGCACTGCGGTGGCTGGCACACTTCAACTGCTTGCACATTGTTACTGCTACCTGCCTTGATCACGAGCACGCCGACAAGCAGTCGATCTTTGCAGAGAACAACAGCATGTCGAGTGATCAGATCATAAGAGATGCGTCCCACGCCGGATCCTGGTACTCCGACTCAAAGTCACAGCTCAACTCGCAGCTCGAAGGCTGGCTGGCAGCAGTCGACCATCCAGTCTCCTGCATCGGGCCTCAGAGCAGCCAGGAGGTGCTTCCGGATATGCCTGTACCAAGTGCGAGGGTTATAATTGCGCCGTATGTTCCCACATCGGCGCAGATGGAGCATGTTCAAGACGGCTAAAACTCATCCGCAGACACGCTGGCTACTCATACTCTGGGCCAGCGGCGGCATGGGCATATAAGTCTTGGGACATCTCCAAAGCGTGAGTAGTGAATCAACCCATGCGGCCAAGACCAGCCGCTCGCCAGACACCAGCGTACACATCTGATTCACGATGTCTGTCTGTCATCGTGGCTGCAAGCGCCAGATTCCTTCTGATCGTCCTCGACTGAATTGCACGTTGAGCGCTGACACGAACAGTGAGAGAGTTTTCCTGCTGGGGCCATCGCATCACTACTATCTGTCCAAAGCAGCTTTGTCCAAATGTACTCAATACGCGACTCCGATTGGCAGCTTGACTGTCGACCGACAGACGACAGCAAAGCTGTATACCTCTGCGCAGTTCGAATGGATGTCGCAGTCCGTGGACGAGGAGGAGCATAGCCTCGAAATGCATCTCCCATATATCTATAAGATGCTTGCCAAGTGAGTTGCGACTGCTTACCCACTCACGCGACATGTCTCGTGGCAACGGAGAATTACTTGCATCGCTGACACGAGCTGTCAGGCACTTCGGTGACAATCCTGCAGGACTCCCTCCACTAGTGCCAATTATGGTCGGAAATACGTCTGCGTCAACGGAAAGGGCTCTCGGACAGATATTGGCTCCGTATCTGGCTGATCCTGCTAACGTTTTTGTGGTGTCCTCTGATTTCGCGCACTGGGGCTTACGGTTCCGCTACACATACTATCGTCCATCGACAGGCTCAGCCCTCAGCCTCAGCTCATCGGCTAAGTCGCCGCAGAGCCCGCCCATTCACGAATCCATCAAAGCCGTCGACTTCGAGTGTATGGGAGCCTGTGAGAGCGGAAGCCATGGCAAGTGGCTTAGCACGCTTGAGGAGACTGGGAACACGGTCTGTGGTCGGCACCCCATCGGAGTCATCATGGCGGCTATCGAGGAAGTTCGCAAAGATAGCGGCGAGCAGCATGCTGGGCAGTTCAAATTTATCAGATACGAGCGAAGCAGTGAGGTTAAGAGAATTGGCGACAGCAGCGTGAGTTATGCCAGCGCATTCGCTGTCATTTGAACCTCAGGCAGAAATCCCCTTGGCCAGATGATGCAGATCAACGGTTGCTTGAATTCATGGATCTGACCGATTGGGGCTCGTAGCGAACGTACATCTCTACTTTGCTCGCTCGGCAATGCTCAAGCAAGTCTCAAATCAGTGCTTGTTTCTACAGTCACTGCTTGGCTGTGAATGTCGTTGCAGCCAAGGACCATTTCTACAACAAGGCTCAAATTAATATGCTTCTCGACGCCACAGATGCTTGAAGAAAGGCATGTATCCAGCAAAGCAGCACAAGAAGAACGTTTCACTGTGTCAAGGTACCCAGCGGTGTACCAACCAAAGTAAGCAAACAGCCTTCTAAAAGAGCCACGGATAGATGAGACCTGTACCAAACAGTCAGACCGAATCTCGGTCGCTGGGCGTCTGATAAGAGGTCAGAGCCTGGATGCCCGCGGCAACCATTGTCGCGAGTCGCGAGACGGCAGTAGCTATTGTATCCTCTGATGCATGACGCTCTGCTTGCCTGACGAATTGGTTCACACTCTGGACTTTGCGTAGAAGACGCTGTTATCTTCTCACTTTGGTGAACGTAGACGTAGCGAACAACTAGCACTCTAGAAGTGCAGCAGTGTCGTACTGCTGTTGCGGGCTGAGTCGTGGCAGAAGACGCGTAGCGGACTGCTCTCCTTTGGTAATGGTCGGTCCTTTCCTCGCCATTCAATCAATGCCTCGTGTCCTGGAGGGTTTCGCATGACAATGTTGCAGTGCCTGAGTGAGACCGCTTCTGTCGCTACCGTGACCGCCTCACGTTGTGTTCAGCGAACGTCGACAGGGAGCACTGCAGCTGCTGTGAATGTTGTCGCAGCAAGAAGTGATGATGCTTGCAAGTGCTCCATGCGTAGATCTACAAGGGTCGAAGGTTTCAAATTCTCCGAAAGCCGAATGCAGGTGCGTATTGAACGGGACGCTCTTTGGGTTTTCGCGTAGCACAGGACTTGACCACTCTTGACTAGCCAACGCAGCTATCGAATGGTCCTGCTGCGAATACGCCGACCAAGAGGACCATTCATGATACCGACTTTAGGATAGTAGGATGAAGACGACGGAGAGAATTTCACTGAGCCCAAGGTTTTCAAGCGCAGATCAGCAGCAGACTACGGTGCGACTCTGGAAGTGTTACGAGGAGGAACACGCCGGCACCGAGCGGTAAACGACTGCTGACAGCTCGTGTGGCTGTTGCTAGTCACGGCTGCGGCTGGTGTATGAGCAATGCGGCGCGCATTTCCCATGCAGCGACTGTGTTTTTGTGGCACGCCTGAAAGCCGTCTCGCACAGCTGAGCTCGCTTGGTATGACAAACGTCCGCATACGGCATCCAGGAAAGGCTACACCGGTGTTTCTGCTTCGCAACAACATCGCCAAAGGAGCCTATCGAACATTTCTGTAATAATGGCAAGCTCTTCGCAGGGGCCAAGGTTAGATGGACGAGGAGCCCAAAACGAGACGAAATGTTTCATGATTTTCGTCGTTTCGACTAATCAACAATCAACGAGGGGAAGCCTGGTATACTCTATCTTCTCGAGGCTATCCCGCAGCAACTGGGAAGTGTCCGACTGTGGGGAGGAGTGCATCAAGCTATCGATTCATCTTTTTAACAGCTTCAGCAACTAGCGCTAGCCGCAGGCTTTGCATGGCCTGACCCACAAAAATGGCACGGGAGTAGCGAGCTCTTGATCAGAAACGCACTGCAACATTACTTCTTGTTGGCAACAGCTTGTGTCAGGCCGCCGTCCATAGACGTTCGAAGCTCTGGCTATTTGACGCTCAGCTGGATTCGCTTAATGCCGCTGCGATCATGCAATCGTGCCAATCCTCAGCAAGGCTTCCGAGCTGCAGCCCAAAAAGCCTCGATTCGCAAGCTGAGTATCCAGCGGTCTGAAGCAACCGTTTCTGCCGTTGCAACGTGCGGTCTTAGCAAAACCGGCGGGACAGAGTACCTTCTGCGATAGCGACAAGGACAGGGTGGACAGGCTATCTCGATGTGGGACTTGATTGGAGTGCACATCACTTTGCCGACGTCGCCTAAAGCCGTTAAAGCAGTCTTCAAAGATCAGCACGCCATAGAAATTTGATGGCATCATCAGTACTGATCTGTGCAGGGAACAAGATAGTGCATCGGAGTTCAGAAGCCACCGAAGGACGACGCTGAGATCGCGCCCCTTGTCGACATTCATACAGCTCACACCTCGGAACTCGAGATTCCTGCTTCCTGCATCCTTATGAGGAAGTGGGTGCTGTAGTTCATGCGTTGACCTCGTGTAAGAGGTTGCGTGAATGAGTGAGATCACGGTCGAAGCCGTGTGCCTGCATCAGTGCAAGTGGTGTTACTGCGATGGCCTGGGCGATGGTCCTGCATCTAAAAGCTTAATTCACTTCATGCATGATTAGGTTCTGTTAGCGTGATGTAGGCGATCCGAAAATACTCTTTTGGAAGGGCTGACAGGGCACTGCTTTTCTAAATCGACCACACCATCATTCGCCGCAAGCAGTGCAGGCGAGTAGCGGTCCGCTCGAACAGACTCCACCATGTGCGTACCAGAGTCGCATGGCCATGGAGCCACCGCGCCACGGCTCGTGCAGGGCAAAAAAGGCAGATCTAGATATAATGTTGAACGCCTCGCATCAACAGATAATCACTTCCCGCTCATCAAGACAACGGTCCTTCCATTCGTTCTGTTGGATTCGGTGCACCAACAAAAGTGCCATTTGGGCTCTCCTTCCGAACTGTCACTACTAAGTTTCGATCTTTTCGTCCTCTTGTGCTATTCACTCTATGCCTTCGTTTTTCAACAGCATTGTGGCCCTCGGCCTGGCTGCCACTTCGACTCTCGTTGAAGCATCGCCTCAGCGAGGTGGCCCTCCTCAAGGCTCACATGGCGGTCGGCCTCTCGGCATGCCAAAGTGGCGCGGTCAAGGCAAGAATACTGGCAGTCCATCATATCCTTGGATATTCGAAAACACTCTTCCCATTCCTGCAGTTGCTCAGCCATCGTTCACAGAAACGATCAATGGTCGAACAATACAGTACTACGAGACCACCATCGAGCCCTTTCAGCAACAGGTCTATCCTAACCTGGGGAAGGCAAACCTAGTTGGGTATAACGGAACTGCTCCTGGAGCCACGTTCATGATCCCGAGGGGTACAGAGACGATCATTCGATACCACAACAAGGGAACACAGTCTGCGTCTGTTCACCTTCACGGCTCATATACACATTCTGTTTGGGACGGATGGGCATTCGATGAGATTCAGCCGGGTCAATACAAAGATTACTATTATCCCAATAGCGAGTCTGCACGACCAATGTGGTATCACGACCACGCGCATGGACACACTGCTGCAGATGCATACTATGGCCAAGCTGGTTGCTACATCGTTACCGATCCTGCTGAGGATGCTCTGGGACTTCCAAGTGGCAAACACGATATTCCACTTGCTGTAACAGACAAGGCGTATACGGAGACCGGCGACCTTCAGAACCCCAACGGCAATAAGATTAACTTCTTTGGAGATATTATCGAGGTCAATGGTCAGCCTTGGCCATACCTAAGCGTCGAGCCTCGCAAGTATCGCTTCCGGCTCTTCGATATGGCTCTCAGTCGTGCTTTCGACTTCTACCTTGTCGATCAGAACAATAACAACATTCAATTCCAGGTCATTGGTTCGGACTCGGGCCTCTTCGCTTCTCCAGTCGATACTAAAGATGTTGTCGTGTCGATGGGAGAGCGCTACGAAATCGTCGTTGACTTCTCCGGATTCAAGGGTCAGAACGTCACGCTCATGAACGGCCAGCAAATTGCTCAGATCAACGAATTCCAGAACACCGATAAGGTCATGCGATTCGTTGTCGGCAACGATGTCTCTGATAGCTCAAACAACGGCGCTGTCCCATCTTCTCTGAACACCGCGATTCAATGGCCAACGCACAAGGATACTGTTGATAAGACATTCAACTTCCAGATGGGCGGTGCAAATCTCTGGACCGTCAACGGTGTTGACTTTAGCGACCCGAACTCCCGAGTGCTCGCTCGACCACCTCAGGGTACTGTTGAGCGATGGCAGTTCCGCCACACTGGTGGACTTGCAGTGCATCCTGTCCACTTGCACCTTGTGAACATGCAAGTCCTTTCCCGAACCGGTGGTGCTCGAGGTCTCATGCCTTACGAGGCTGCTGGACTGAAGGATGTGGTTATGCTCGCTCCCGGAGAGACTGTCGATGTACTTGCCATGTACGGTCCTTGGAATGGCGTGTACATGTTCCACTGCCACAACCTCATCCACGAAGACAACGTAATGATGGCGGCGTTCAATGCCACCGTCCTTTCCGATCTTGGCTACGAGTTCAATAGCACACAAGGGTTCGGTGACCCGAGCGACACACGCTTCGCAGCAAAGGCATACGATGCCTCAGCGTACGATGACGCGGCGTTGCACAGCGCCGTTTCGTCCCTTGCAGCCCTCAATGCTTACGCTCCTGCATCGGCACTAATGTCAGCCGAGTCAGCGTACTGGGCCACTGCAGGCTCAAGCGCGGTAGTAACAGCCAATGCGTTTGTGGCTACAGCCGCATTCGCACCTACTGAGACCGCAGCGGCTACGAGCTCTGGTGTTGGTTTCGTTGCTCCTACTGTGGAGGCCACCAGCACAGCCCTTTTCGGCCGAGCGACTGGACTTGCGCAGCCATTCAGAGCTTAACGTCTGGTCGTACTCCTTGAGCGCGACACTCCTGCGACAGCAAGGCTTCAGCAGCCGCTTATAGATTTCGTATGGTCACGAGCATGTATAATGCATTGGGTCGGAGTTTTACCATCAAAAGATGTGGTATTTCTGGGTGGAAGGGTCCGGTTAATCCGAGGCTGTGGCGATATGATATTAATGTTTTGCACTCCTGTTGTATATACCCGCCACAAAGGGATGGCAGTGATGATTGCGCTCTTCTAAGATCAAATCTCTTCATTATCGTTCCGTTTGTCCCAGTGCCATGTGCCTTTTGCAGCGTTTCTCATGAACTTTCAGATGCGCGACATTGTGACATTCGCTCACCGCGCACAAAAGTGCAGAACACTCCCGTTCGTATGTGATGTGGTGATGATATCTGCGTCTATGAGAGAGAAAGGCGTTGATGAAAACGAAGGGATTATGGCGTGGAAAAGGCCACGTGATTGAGCGACAGGCCGAAAGCTTCAATGGACGTCTGGATTGCTAAGACATAAGTTTTATAGGACACGACTATTCGTAGATCGCAATCCGCTATTCGTAGATCGACGGACCTAGAGCCGGTCTAGTCTCGGTAAGACCCTAATATTAGTAATCCATACTACAGAACGTTATAGTAAAGACCTCTAATACTTTTACTAGCTATAGAATAGAATTATAATATAGGAAATAGAAATAAAATAAATATAGATATAGAATTAGATACTATAGCTAATCTTAACTATTCTAGATATACTACCTATCTAGCAAATAAGGTTCTACGATCCTTATATTAATATATAGCTTCTACTATATAAAATTAATATAGACTAGTATACTTATTAGCTCTATAGATATCTATAGAATTCTTAGAGATACTAGAGATTCTTTCTAGATAGATAAATAAGTAGATACTATAATTCTATTATACTACCTATACTTATAATAGCCTAAGTAATAATCTATATTATCTCTAATATAGTAGTACCTTCTATAGGCTATTTTATATATATAATCCTTATATAAACGTTCTTATAGTACTAATAGTAGTAGAATAGATCTATCTAGCTTAGCCTATCTTATCGCTTCTTACTAATCGATAGCTTATTTAATAAGCTTAGATCTAGTTACTTTATACTAAGTTATATATATAAGCTATTTATTAATATATTTATATAGCTCTAGGATATAGTAAGTACTTATCTCTTTATTATTATAGTCGCTATATAGTATATACTAGTATTTATCGAATATAGTAACTCGTAGAATACTAATTAGTAACTTAACTAGAGATAGTAAGCGATATAGATATCTAATACTAAAGACTCTATAGAAGTAAAGTATATACTTAGTAGATAGATAATTCTCGGACTTTTACTTCTTAATCTCTATCTTTATAAGAGTCCTTCGTTTTTATATCTTCCGTAATACGAAGATACTAATATAGCTAGTAATATTAGTATAGAACGGATTATCTAGGAATACTATTACTAGTATTATTATCTCCTATCTAACCTTCTTATAGTACCTATTAATCTAATACTAGAAGTAGGATAGTATCTAGTTAATAAAGCTATAGATATCGTTCTTATAGGTTATTAACTATATCTTAATACTAGTATAGTATCCTTCGATAGAGGACGTTATTATATTACTATAGTACTAAGTTCTATCGACCTAGTATTTAATATACTTATCTCGATAGCTCTATTAAGTACTAGATATATATTTAACGAGAGCCTACTAGCTATAGTTATATAAATAGTTATAGCCTAGTTTACCTAGTTTACCTATAATCTTACTATTCTTTAATATCTAGTAGTAGTATAGAAAGGACTTATATATAGCTAAGTTAATTACCTTATCGAATAGGTCTATAAAGTCTTATATAGGTACGCTTAATAGTCGTCTTCGAGTTACTAGATTAGGCTCTCTAGTATCTAATTAGCTTCTACTACGTATTTAATATACTAGTAGTATAGCTAAGTTAGTATTACTAGCTACTTAGCTACTAGTATCTTTATAAGAACCGGATCCTTATTATAGATAAGAAGCCTAGGCTCTTTATAAGAGTACTTAGTAAGTATCTTCTATATATACTTAATAGCTATTCTATACTACTTAGTATCTTATCTAGGTATAAATATAAAGGCTAAAAGGAAGGTCTAGTTAAATTAATTAAGCGTAGTAATAATAAGTAAGAGTATACTATATTCGTTAGTCTTATAGATATAGTCTATTATAATAATATCTAGATAATTCTTATATACTTAGATTATATTAGAGTATATAAAGAATAGCTAGTTTAAGCGCTATTCGCTATACTAGCTAGTTATAAGATCCTTCTATATAAAATAGGATTTAGTATAGAGATCCTTAATCGTCTTATCTACTATACTCTTACCTTCGAGTTATAGCTTCTTAGCCTTTTACTAGATATTAGAGATATCGCGAGAGATAGCTATTATAACGGACGATCTCGTATCTCTATACTAGAACTATAACCTAATATTAGTCTTAATCTAATAGTTAGAGATACTAGTAGATCTTAACTATAGTATCGTTTCTATAATCTTAGTTATATATACTCTATAGCGAAGAATCGATAGTACTATTAGATTAACTACTAGATAGTTATAGTTACTACTATTATATAAGATAGTCTAGTTATAGGAATCTAGGTTACCTCGTTCCTTAGCTATAATTATAATAGACTATAGATAATTATATAGCTTAGAGTAGCCTTCTCGTATCTTTATAGTTAGATTATAGAGCCGTCGTTCTTTATATTTCTTCTATAGATATTATTACTATATAGGAGTTAAGTATCTAGAATAGCGACGTTAATAGGAATATAAGGTATTATTATATATCTTATAGCTAGTCTACTTAGTTAAGAAGCTATTCTCTATTTCGAATATTATTATATACTTCTTAGTATCCTCGATATTATTAAATACCTAGTTTTTAGGATTCTTAATAATAGCGAATAAACCTACTTAATACTCGTCCGGCTTAGACTCGCTCTAGTCGCTATAATAGTTAAGATTACTAAAGTTATAGCCTCTTAGAGATAGAGATTAAAGAGGTTAGAGAGGATATTCTTACTAACTAAGTCCGTCTACTCTACTAGTAATAATATTACTATTCTTATTATTAGATAGTAACTTATCTTCTAATAATACCCTCTTATATATACTATATAGTATAAAGCGAATAGTAGTATAGCTAGTAGCGTACTAGGCTAGTAGATTATTAAGAAATAGTAGTATTAGATTTAAAGTCTTATTACGAAAAACGTTTTACTAATCGAGCTAATCCTATTAGATAGGATTAATACCGATTAACTCGATTAACTCGATTAACTCGATTAACTCGATTAACTCGATTAATAAATACTTATATCGCCGACTCTATTATAACTCTATTACGACTCTATTAGATAGGATTAATACCTTCTAGAATTTCTAGAAAATTAAAACTATTCTATAGATATATAATTTACTAACTAACTACCCTATTTAGTATTAGCTTATAATCTATTTTATCTATTTATTAATAGCTTTATATTTAAGCTATTACTACCTTTATATCGAGCTTCTATTACTCGACTTAAATCCTAACTTAGATCTAACTTATAGAACTACTCGGTATATTCGTATTATTCGTATTATTTACGTACTAGAGATAAGCTAGATTATCTACTTTATCGATCTATTCTATATATTTTAAAATATCTATAATATTTATACTATTCGATTATATTATATAGTCTAATAATTCGTATCCGATCTAGCGACTAAGTCGCTCTAGATTTATACTATAGATATATACGCGTCGTTTACTAAGCTATAATTATAATAAATACTAATTAGGATCGTTAGCTATATAATATCGGTATACCTCTATAGAGTTCTTACTTTCCTTCGTCTTTTTATCCTTTAATATTCGGTTTTTAAATACTTTATTCTATATATCCTCGTCGAATATCTTCTCTACCGTCTTTTTATTCTTTATTCTTATATCTACCTACTATAACTATAGTCCTTCTTCTAGTATAAGTACCTCGGTAATATAGATATATATCTTCTCGAACGACGTTTATATCGTTATACTAGACTAGTCGTTAAATCTAATACTACTATACTTATTAGCGAGTATAGAGTATATACTATCTTATCGTAAAACGTACTTACTATCCGCCTCTCTATTAAGTATATCGTTATCTTCTATAATAGTAGTATTAGTTAATAACTAGGTATTCTATTATTATTAGTATATAATAGTAGATCTATACTTCTATTACTATTAATTAGATTAGAATTTATATTCGGTCGTATTTAATTCTACGATCTATCCGTCGTTAATAGTTCTATTAATAGGATTAGCTAATAGCTATATTTAAAGCTTAGTTAGTATATATATCTCGAGGCCGAATATTATCGGTATTATTATTAGTATTAGTAAGAACGTCGATTTAAGCTAGTACTTCTATATCGTCTCGCTTATCTACGAAGTTAGAGTCTAATAGTTTAGGTCCTTCTATCCTCTTTACTATATATTTCTCGAATAGCTACTATACTTTCTTAAGTCGAAGTACTTATATATTAGGTTTTACTTCTTTCTATATTCTTATCTACTATAAGGACCTCGAGGAGGTAATATCTCCTACTAAGGCTTACCTTAGTATATATACTATATATATAATATATAGGCTTTTTATATAGCGTCGTATATATACTCGAATATATACTTATTAGTTCTATCTTCTACCGATATATCGGTTAACGGATATTCTATATATTACTATATATCTAGCCTATTATAGTTCTAATAAGTCTATCTATTATAGCGGCCTATAGGATCTTATACGATAGATATAGGCAAAGCGACTATATCGGATAGTAAAACTAATAATAATAATATATCTATAACTAACGAGAAACGTATCTAATAGAATACCGAATAATAAGCTATACTTAATAAGCGATAGGCTATACTAAACGAGCGCCTCGTATACGAAAAGGTAGAATAGAAACTACTAAAATAAGAAGTCTAAGCTTAGAAGATCGAGTATAAAAATATATATCTTCGTATATAGCGTAATACTAGAAGAGTATAGATAAGAGCTAGTCGAGAAGTAGGTAACGAGTAACTAGAGTAAGAGCCTATAGAGCCTATTACCGATAATAATTCTAACTCTTCTAACTTTAAGTCTATAGAGACTATACCTCGTATCCTTCTATATCGACTAAGTCTATATTCTATACTAGTATATACCCTAAGTAATATAGATAAGCTAAGTATAGTAGACGTAGTCGTAGGCTTTACGAGTAGTAAGCTATAGCTAAAGGAATCTAAGTCTTTTAGAAGTAATACTATTAAGAAGATAAGAAGGTTTCTATAGGAACTAGTCTTAATTTTTATATTATCTAGAGATATCTATTATACGAATAATAGTAAGATACTTTATAGTATTATATACCTCGTAGGCGATATATATAAGAAGTAGTATAATAACTACGATATCGAGAATCTAAGTATATATATATATTAGGATTTTAAGGACTTCTACTACGACTATATCGGCGATCCTATAAACCGTATACTTAACGTAACTCTCGAGTATAAGAGTATTTATTAGTATAAGAACTAGTCGGTTTAGAACTTTACCCTTAAGCTTATAGTACTAGAAGATTAGCTAAGTAACTATACTAAGAAGTAACGAGTACGATACCTACTTATAAAGCTATAGCCTACGCTATATAGCATAATTATTAAGTACTATACCGTCCTAGTATTATAATAAGAGCTCGTAGAGCTTACGGCTCGTATTAAGATTCTAGATAAGATATATAGTAAGCGACGAGAGCGTAATAACGATAACTATAGTAAAAGTAAGAAGAAGTATTATTTCGATAACTATAGTAGTAGTAGTAGTAGTAAGAAGTAGTCTACTCGCGATCGAAAAGTAAGTAATAAGTAGTCGCGAAGTAATAATAAGAAAGATAACTAGGATATTAATAAGGTCGAATATTATAGATACTATAGAAAGGACTATTATAAAACCGACTATCCTAACCGCTACTTATAGAAAGATAACGACTCGTATAGTATATATAAGATTAAAGTAGCCGAAAAGGGAAAAGATAAAGTACTATCTAAAAGCTAAGAATAAGTACTATAACTAATTCTAGTAGCTTAGTAGTCTATATACTATTAAAACGAGTATATAGCGTAATAGTTATATAGGAGGGTAATATATAAGTCGAATACTTACTCGATAATACTATCGATATTAATATTATCTCTCGAGAATTTATCCTTTAGTATTAATCCTAGTAAATTATAGATACTATACTTTCTTCTATAGATAGCTTTTAAGGAGAAAGAGGATACTACTATAGAATATACTACCTAAGCCTATATATTATAGATACGACTAGATAAGAACGGATTACGAGTAGAACCTTCTATATATTCGAGATATCTAATCTAGATATTATTTTAGATCGGCCTTAGAGAAGGGATTAGAAGGTTATTATAGATAGTATAACCGATATATAGACGTATAGTAATCCTAGTATAGTAAGCTTAGTAATAGTATAGAAACTATAGTAATTTTAAAAAGATATATATAATATATTCTATATATACGTAATTAATCTATATAGTATTATAGTTAGTAATAATATAGATCTACTAAAGAAGTTTAAAGACTTTATAGATATCTTTACTATAACTCTAGAGGCTCGACGCTTACTATATATAGATATAGAGTATATAATCGACCTTATCGATAGAAAGAAGCTACTATATAAAGCCCTCTATTATTAGTCTAAGCGAGAACTTCGTAAACTCTATAAGTACCTAGTTAAGGTATTAGATAATAACTAGATCTAGCCTAGTATAAGCGAAGTAGATATACCGATCCTATTTATACTAAAGAAAGATAATAGTCTCTAACTCTATATCGATTATAGAGGATTAAACAAAATTACTATTAAGAATTATTATCCTCTATTCCTTATAAGCGAGACGCTTAATAGGCTTAAGAACGCCGAATAGTATATATTCTTAGATCTATAGAATACCTACTATCGTATCCGGATTAAGCGAGGCGATAAATAGAAGACTATATTTTATATATACTATAGATACTTCGAGTACTATATTATACCTTTCGGCTTAACTAATATATCTATAACGTTTTAAAGATATATTAATAGAGCCCTAGCTAGGTTAATTAATATCTACTATATAGTCTACTTTAATAATATCCTAGTCTATAGTAAGATATAAGAGGATTATATATACGATATATACGCTATACTTAAGTATCTTTAGATATTTTCTCTATATACGAACTAGAAGAAATACTTATTTTAGAAGAAATAGATAGAATTCCTAGAATATATTATTAGTACTAAAGGTATATTAATAGATTAGAATAGAGTAAACGTAATTATAGAGTAGTATCGAGCTAAGGAGGGCCGATAGGTATAAATGGATTATAAAGTATAATAGAAGCTATAAGGAGTAGTAGGGGCTAAAGTAGGAATAGTAAGTATATTATTATTTATCTATAGGTTAAAGCTAAACCTAAAAGGTATTAGCTTAGACTAGTTACATAACTATTATTATGTAATCTAGTCTGCCTTAGTATCCCTTACTAGGTTACTAACTAGACTATATATTCTAATACTCCTACTTAGAATAGTTAGTCTCTAAGTCTAATCCGAACAAATATATATAATTTAGAATTTCAATTAGCCAATTAGATATAGTAGTCTCCTAGTTAGTATAGTATATCTAACTAGTAAGGTTTAATTCTTTAATCTAGAATTAATATAGTAGAACAAATCCTAATAATCTATTTCTATTACATTCTTTTATCTTTCCTTTTGAACTACTATATCCTACTTATATTTATATTTAGGAAAGATTCTAGGTTAGCTAATTAGGTATAATAGCTTCTAGATTAGTATAGTATATCTAATCTACTAAGTTCAATTCTTAGGTCTAGTATCTTATTTGCTTAACGGCGTTAATCGCCTTTAAGTAGGTACTTTTGTTGCCTTTTATACAAGTTATAATTGCCTTATAAATTACTAGAACTATAGCCCTGTCTTTGGCTTAGTTAGGCTATTAGCTACTATCTCTTTTATTAGAGTATATTCTACTATAATCTTTCTTTACTACTAAAGATTTCTAACCTTATTAAAGCTAATATTAATATGTTTTGATCTCTTATAGGTATAAGTATCTTTAATAAGAGTTAAAGCTACCTAGTTATTACCTATAATCTAAATAGATCTAATCTTATTTACTATATTAGAATTTCCTTTAATTAGTAGTTGAAATAAACATTCTCCTACTAACTATATATAGTCTATCTCCCTTAGGAGTACTATAAGGAACTAAGATTGCTTTATATATACATTTATTACTATATACTTAGCTTCTATAGTTAATATAGTAACTAACTTTTGCTTCTTACTTATCTAAGAAACTAGTAATCTATAGAGAAAGAAGATGCTTCTAAGGATTAAGACTCTATTAGCTTTGTCTATTATATAATTAGAGTCTAAATATCTAATTAGCTTTCCTCCTCCCCTTCTAAATATTAAACCTAGGCTTAGGAATAATCTTAGGTATCTAGCTAGTTTCCTAAGTACTTTTAGGTATCTCTTAGATAGATCTAATATATATAATCTAAGTCTTCTAAGGGTAAAAGCAATGTTAGGTCTTATTATAGTTATTAGCTATATCTATATACTATTTTAGCTTTAGTACTTAGTCTTATTATATCTTTCTTCCTCTAAGTTAGATTTCCTTAGACTTTTATAGCTATTAAGTAGTAATAAGGTTGGGTAAGCTATTTCTTTAGTTATTCTAAACTTTGTAAGGTTTTCCTAGATATAGTGCTCTTAGCCTAGCTTTAGAGTATTATTCTTTCTATCTCTAGTAAGCTTTATCCTAAGAATTTTAGTTAGTTTACCTAGGTCTTTAATTTTAAATACCTTACTTAGTTCCTTCTTAAACTAAAGAATATCTTCTAGCTTTAGTACTATAATAGGAATGTTATCTATATAAGTTAAAACTATTAGGTTCCTTCCTTTATAGATAAGTAAATATAGGTCTACCTCTAACTAGTAGAATCCTATTTTCTCTAGCTTTAAGATATATAGCTTGTTCTAGTCTCTTACTACTTGTTTTAGGCTATATAAGCTCCTTAGAATTTTTAGAGCTATACCTTATAGGATTTCTATATCTAGTAGGAGAATTATAAAGATGTCTTCTTATAGGGTACTCTTAGTAAATACATTGTTTATATCTACTTAGTACAGTTCTAGATCTTTTTTATATATAGTAGCTATAAATACCTTAAGTATATTATACCTAACTATTAGTATAAATGTCTCTTAGAAGTCTACCCTAAACTTCTAAGAAAATCCCCTTATAACTAGTCTTACTTTAAACTTATTAATTGCTCTACTAATTAGTCTCTTTATATTAAATACTTATTTTAAGGTAACTAGGTTTGCTCCTTTTAGTAGAACTACCTAATCCTAGGTATAGTTACTTCTAAGTATAATTAGTTCTTTTTAGATTGCCTCTTCCTATATATAACCCTATTTTAGATCTTATATTACCTCTTAGTAGGTTCTTAGAATTAGAACCTCCTATCTTTATATAATTCCTAGTATAAAAGTAGGGAATATAACCTTATAAATATACTCTAGAAGTTTATCTACCTAATCTATACTTAGATCTAGATCTTTTATTAGGCAGATAAAGGCTCTATAATATTTGGCCTTAGGGAAATTATTATCCTCTAATTCTCTTAGTCTCTTCTATATAGTTAATCTTATAATTATACTATAAACTCTTTCTTCTCTTAACCCTTTATTAGAGATTAATCTTCTTCTCTTTAAATTCCCCTCCTAAGTATAGATATTCTAGTTGTCTTACTAAGGTTCCTCTTAGCTCTAATTTAGAGCCTACTATTTATGTTTTTCTTTTTCTTCTTCTAGATTATCTATTACCTAATATTGGTCCTTGTCCTTTAGTAGTAGAGGTAGCTAAACTTATAGTAGTTTTAGATCTAGTTTCTCCTTTCTTACTAGTCTACTAACTAGGTTTCTAGCTAGAGTATAGCTTAGCTAGTTAAGTCTAGGAATATTTAAAGTTATATCCCCTCCTTTCTTATCCTTAAACTAGATAGTATTATTATATACTCTTATAGCCTTTATATTAGGCTCCTAGAATAGCTATATCTTAGATATATTAGGTATATATCTAATAAATATAGTATCCTTTCCTCTATTTATTAGTTTGTCTAACCTTATCCTAACTAGCTAAGATTTAGTATCTATATATATAACTACTCTATATCCCTAAACCTTAAAGTATAATATAGAAGGTTTCTTTCTAGTAAAGGCTTTATTAGGTAAAACCTTAAGTCTATCTATATCTAGCCTATTTAGAAGGGTATTTCTTATAATAGTATAGGTATCTAATACTTCTAGCTAGAATTTAACTAGTATATTTAATTCCTTAAGTATTGCCCTAATATATTCCTTAGATATCTAGATTAACCTTTCTATAACTCTATTTTAGATTAAGTTATATACTTTAGTTATATAGTAGGAGATTCTAGATTCCTTCTCCTACTACTTAAGTAATATAAGTAATTCTCTTACCCTATTACTTCTTACTACCTAAAGCGGATTCCCTAATTATAGTTTAGCTTTTCTTTTCTATTCCTATAGTATATCTACTATATCTTCTCTTAACTTTAATAGGAATACCTACTTCTTTCTTAAGAAGTTATTAATAATCTTAAGCTACTATTTAAAACCTAGCCTTAAGATAGGTAAAGGTCTATAGATATTAACTAAAATAAGGGAAAGTCTAGCTAGCTTTCTCTCTATTTCCTTTCCTCTATATTTCTTTATTTTAGCTAAAGAATATACTCTATAGGGCTAGTATCTTATAGGGATAGGAATTTTTTCCTTTAGGTTAGTAACTTTATAAAGGTCTCTTAGAAGTCCTTCTCTAAAGTATCTAACTCTTCTATACTATAGCTCCTACTAATCCTAATTAGTCTAGGCTATAAAGGTATAGATATTATTTTTTATTAAATCCTAGGAAATATACTAGTATATAAGTTTATCTAGGTCTTAGCTAATTTCTTTAATAAATAGTACTCCTCCTAAAAGCCTTATCTAGATAACTAGCTTCCTATTAGGTAAATAAAGTATAAATTTTAGTAGTTAAATACTAAACTACTTACTAAATTAGTTCTAAGAAATAAGATTAACTCTAAGCCTAGGTATAAAGAGAATACCTTTTAATATAATCTATTTTCCTCTCCTTCTATCTATAACTATACTCCTAATATATATAGCTATTAGATAGCTACCTCTAACCTTAATCTACTTCTTCCTTTTAAGAGGTTTTATATCTCTAAAGAGTAATTCCTAGTTAGTTATATAGGTAGAAGTATAAGAGTTAAGTAGCTATTTAGATAGCCTATACTTGCCTTTTACTTTAATAGTTAAATAAGCTACCTTATCTATATCTTCCTCCTTAGAGGGAGAAGATAGTTTAGAGGGTACCTCTATATCTTATACTATATAGGCCTTTTTAGAAGATAGTTTCCTAGTCCTCTTTTCTAGGGATTGTATTCTTAGGCTTAGTTTCTTTACTATTTCTTTAAGTTACTCTTTATCTAGTAAAGATCCCCTCCTAGCTCTAGATAGGGATTGTTTCTTTACTACCCTATAGCTCTACTTTAGCTTAATAGCTACTTTTGCCTTATCTAGGTTAGGGTATTCTCTAATCTAGTACTTTCCTTTATATAGGAAATATAATAAATCCCTACCTACCTAATTTCTTTTCTTAGTAAATATAGCTATCTCCTATCTTATTATCTATTCCTATTTTTCTCTTAGGATACTAAGAATATCTTATAGGCTTAGGTCCTATCTTAGATCTATTCTATCCCTAATAGTACTAAATAATTCTAGAAGGGCTACTAGAAGCTATTAAATCCTTCTCTCCTTAGTCTTAATTTCCTTAAACTATAGAGAGATTAATACTACCTTCCTAGCTATACTACTTAGGCTTTACTATACTTTATTAACTATTTAGCCTTCTTCTATACTAAAATTAGTATACTATTAGAGTAAGCTTCTTCCTATTACCTAAAGCTTCCTCTTATATTTTCCTTTTATCTATATCTATAGATATCTTATATATTTAAGCTCTTAATATTTATCCTAGTTATCTTCTAAAATATAGATAAACATTTTATATAATACTATTGTATTATAAACCTTATAACTTGCTCTTCTAATTGACTAGTCTAGTAATTCTAATAATATTATTAAGATATACTTAGATAGTATAGATACTAGGGTACTAAGGACTATTTTATCTAGTACCTATTTAACCTTTAGCTTTATTAGGTATATCCTAATTATCTTAAACTATAATTTATAATTCTCTCTTATTA
The DNA here is from genome assembly GCA_014298035.1 of Pseudocercospora fuligena. Lineage (NCBI taxonomy): Eukaryota > Fungi > Ascomycota > Dothideomycetes > Mycosphaerellales > Mycosphaerellaceae > Pseudocercospora > Pseudocercospora fuligena. The sequence continues at coordinate 404,928 of JABCIY010000039.1, read as the reverse complement.
AGATTAGTATAGCCCTTCTTTTACTAATTCCTCCTTCTTAATCTATAATTTCTTCTATAAATTAAATCTAAACAAACTCTAGAAACAAGCTCTTTCTTTAGTCTAAAAATAATAGTTTCTAGATAGCTGTCTTCCTTAGTTGTAGATCCCTAGCTCTACTAAGCCTCTTAGTTTTAAAGGTTACTAAAAACTTAGTATAGATTCCTACTCTATAGGGCTAATAACTTCCTTAAGTCCTTCCTAACTATTATAACCTATAGGTTAGGGTATTAGTAGTACTAAGTACTAAATCTAAGGCTTATCTAATAGTACTTAAGACCTAGGCTTATCTATTCCCTTTATACTCTAAGCGATCTAATACGCTTTAAGTAAGTGTATCTTACTAGGTTCTTTTATAGCTTATATATATAGAGCTTCTTTATATAATATATATAGGTCTACCTCGAGTCTTCCTCTCCTATTTTGCCTCTTCCTTCTAGGACTAGACTTATAGGTTTAGGAGTAACCTATACTACTTTAGTCTTCTACCTTATAGTTATAAACCCGGGCTTATAACCTATCGAGCTAAGGAGGGCCGATAGGTATAAATAGATTATAAAGTGTAATAGAAGCTATAAGGAGTAGTAGGGGCCAAAGTAGGAATAGTAAGTATATTATTGTTTATCTATAGGTTAGAGCTAAACCTAAAAGGTATTAGCTTGGACTAGTTATATAACTATTATTATGTAATCTAGTCTGCCTTAGCATCCCTTACTAGGTTACTAACTAGACTATATATTCTAATAAGTAGCCGTAATCTACTATACTTACTAAAGTCTAGTCCTTCTTAGAATTCTATAACTTCTATTATAGGTTTATTCCTAACTATTCTTAGATAGTTATACCTCTAATAGCTCTCTCTAAGGAAGCTAAGAATAGTAAGAAGCTAGATTAGATTAAATAGGATATAGCTAAGGAGTAGGCTTTTAAGAGCCTAAAGGATATCTTCTATTCTATATCGATACTATAATACTTTAATCCTACGAAGTCCTTATATCTCGAAACCGATATATCTATATTTATAGTAGTAGATATCCTTTCGTAATAAGGAGAAGAAGGCTACTAGTATCCTATCGCTTTCTAGTTAAAGAAGATAATCCCTATAGAGACTAATTATAAGACCTATAACTAAGAACTACTAGTAGTAGTAGAATCCTTTAAGTATTAGAGATCGTACTTCGATAGCTTATAGTATATAGTATATATACTCGTTAACTATACTAATCTTAAAGAATTTACGACTATAAAGTAACTAGTTAGTAGATAGGTAAGATAGGCTATATTCCTAGTACTCTTCGACTTTATAGTTAAGTACTAGATAGAAAAGAAGAATCCTACTAATATACTATTAAGAAGAAGCGACTATAAAGGCGAAATATAAGTAATAAGTAATCTACTATCTATACTCTAAGTTAAGCTTTTAGTATAGTTAGACCTAACTAGAAGTATAGAACTAGTAGTAAAACGTATCTCGGTAATATATATCTCTATAAGAGGATTAGAAGTAATATAAGTATAGTATAATAACTTCGTTTACTATCTAGTAAGAATAGTAGCTATAGTTATTAAAGATAACGGCCCTTACTACTATATACTAGATCTATTACTTAGCTTTATATAGATACTCTAGTAATTAGAGCTATTAGCTAAAGAGTTATATAAGGCTACGAAGAGTAACGGCGGTATATTTAAAGGATATTCGCTTCGCGATAATATCCTTTTTTAGAATAATATAATTTATATACTAAAGGATTATATATTAAGAGCGTAGATTATACGTATATATTACGACGACGTCTTAGTAGGGTATTTCGGCTATATAAAGATAGTAGAGTTAATATATAAGAAGTACTACTAGTCTAATATATTTTAGGAAATAACTAAGTATATATCTATCTATAGTATCTACTAGTAGTCGAAGGCGAAGCGGTACTATCCCTATAGTAAACTATCTATACTACTAATACTAGTAAGACTATAGTAAGAATTAATAATAGACTTTATTACTAATCTTCTACTAAGTAAGCTTAGCTCCTATATCTATACTATAATACTTATAATAGTCGACCGCTATACGAAGATAAGCTTCTTTATTCTAATAACGAAGAAGTATATAGCTATAGAGCTTATAGAGATCCTATAGAGGAAGGTAATTAGGAGGTTTAGAGTACTAAGTAGTATTATTAGTAATCGAGGATCGCTATTTACTAGCTAGTTTTAGAGCGACTTCTACTATAAAATATATATAAAGTATAAGCTTAGTACTATATTCTACCCGTAGACCGATAGTTATATAGAGAGAGTAAACTAGATACTTAAGTAGTACCTATAATACTACTACTTAGAGGACTAAGAAAACTAGATATTTTAGCTAGTATAAGCGGAGTTTATATATAATAATAGTATATATTCTATACTATATATAAGTCCCTTTAGGATATTATACGGATACGATCTAGATATAGTATCTATATTAATTCTAGCTACTTCTATAGCTCGAAACGAGCTATCTAAGAGAAGGATACTAGCGATAATCGATACTATAAATAGATTACGATAAGTATACGAAATACTTATATAACGCTAGAAAACTATAGCTAAGTATTAAGTAAAGTACTATAACGCTTATTATAAAATAAAGAAGTATAGTATAGGTAACCTAGTACTACTAGTATCTAAGAATATTAAGCTAGATATACTAAAAAAGAAACTAGAACCGAAGTTTCTTAGACTATTTTATATTATCGATATAGTAGATATATAGACGTATCGCCTAGCGCTACTATCGAGTACGAAGATCTATAATATCTTTTATATATTACTACTAGAGCCTTAGAAGAGCTATAAGAGTAAGGAATATAAAGTAAATATATCTATTATAGAGAAAGCGGACGAGTAGTAAGTAGAAGAGATTATAAAAAAAGGATATAGAAATAGAAGATATATTACCTTATTAAGTAGATAGGATAGCTAGATAAGTATAATATATAGGAACTAGCTAAGTACGTTAAAGATACTATAGTACTTAATACCTTTAAGGTATAAGCGAAGAGTAGATAGAAATAAAATAAGACTAAGATAAATTAATAGTATATACTCGTTTCGCTATTAAAAAACTATATAGAGCTTAGTAGCCTATAGGTACTAAGTAGTAGGAGAGGAGATAGTATATATATACTATATAGGCGTATATTTAGTCGAAGTCGTTACTAGAAGTAATAGTACGGCCTATAATCTCGTCGATAGTATCGATAGCCTTAGTAAGGCTATTATTAGCTAGACGCTAGAGCGGTTAGTATATAAAGTATATATAAAGTAGAATAGTAACTTATATAGCGACTAATCTCGATAAGAGTAGTAAGGGAGGTATTAATATACTTAAGTATACCGATAGTATTAAGGCCGCCGAATATAGCTATAGTACTACTAGTATACTTACTCTTAAATAGAATACTATTAGAGGAGACCTTATTCTTATTATAGTAGAAGATATAGAAAGTTAGCTTAATAGCTATATACGATTAGTATATAAAGTATAAGCGATAAGTAGAATATATATACTAGAGATAGCTATAGCGAGCTTATTATTAATATTAGCCTAGACTTACTAGTACTCCTCGAGGTCGTTATAGGCTTCTAGCTCGAACTTATTATATATAGTATATATATCGCGTAAGCGCGATAGTAGCGCTAAAAGAGCGGAAGCTAGTACTAGCTTATACTTCTAGTTAATATCCTTATAGTAGTAATAGTAGATAGTCTAGCTAGGATCGAAGTAGTCCTTAGTATAGATATCGACTAGATCGACTAGTAAACGATTAGTATATATAGTATAACTATAACAGAGGCGAGAAGCTTATAGTTAGCGATTATATAGTCGTAATAGCGGATATAATTCTCGGCTATAATCTTAGTATACTTCTTAGAAGTAGTAAATATAGGTATAGTAGTTATATAGTACTTATCCGGAGTATTAGAGGGACCTATAGTAGCTATAGTAAAGATATTAAGATTATTTAGAGAGAAGAAAAGGATACTTACTAGTAGATTACTAGGCGTAGGAGAGGCGTATATATAGTATAGACTATAAATAAGGGAGATACTTAGGAATAGGAGAGAGTTCTTAGATAGGCTTTATAGGCTACTTATACTCGCTATATATACTTAAACCCGTTACTATAGACTACCTATAAAGCCGCTTTACTTTACGTAATTACGAATATATATATAAATAACCTAGTAATAAAGCCTTTACTATAAATAGTAAAGGCTAAGTACTAGAATAGTATAGCGACGGAAATCTCGTATATAGTAACTAGTATAGAGTAACTAGAACGTACGAGAAGTATAACGAATATACTAGATAGGGAAGCTTAATATAAGATTAGGCTATACCTATAGCTAAGGATAGCTATACTAGAGAGAAGGAGATAATTATAAGGATCTCGAGAAGATAATATCTCCTATTAAGGCTTGCCTTAGTATATACGCCGTATATACAATATATAGACTTTTTATATAGTATCGTATATATACTCGAATATATACTTATTAGTTCTATCTTCTATTAACGTATCGATTAATAAGTATCCTATACGTTACTATATACCTAGCCTATTATAATATTATAAAAGTATTTACTCGCTTAATATATAGTCTAAGATACGGCGTCTTTAATAATCCGATCTATTAGTTTAATATTTCTACTATATATTAATAAATAAGCTTACTTAAATAATACGCGGTATATAATAATAATTAGTAATTAATCGTCGATTAGATAGATATATAGACTTACTAGATTTCCGTCTAGATATTCGAACTTATAGTTTACGAGCTAATCTTCTATATATTTAATCCTTTATTTCTCGTTTAAGAGCTCGATTAGTACGGACTATTCGAGAAGTAACTAGATATAGTTATTTATATATATATATATTCTTTTCGTATCGTCTCTTATAACTATAGAAATATTAGTATCTATATCGGTATAGTAGATTATATACTAACTCCTAGAATTATATCCGATAATACTTTATTACCTCTAGCTATAGGCTATATTATATTAGAAGACGTTAGTCGGTTAAAATTCTCTATATATACTTCCTTAGTAATATATTCTATCTAGTTAGGATCTATAATAGTAGGAAATATCGACTCGTATTCTCGCCTACTAGTAGCTATAATTATAATAAGCTTATAACGTATCTCTTTATATAATAACTTTAGCTTTATAGAAGGCTAGAACGTTTAGTTTCTATAAGGTATATTACTAGAGTCTCTACTATACTTCGCGTCGCCTTTTCGTTACTTTATATAATTTACTTATCGTTCCTTATTCTAGCTTCGCTTTCTCTTAGATTTATTACTCTAATAATCCTTATATATAGCCTACTAATATTAATTATCTATAGATACTAGAAGTAATATAATATCTTTAAAAACTTTATACTAACTTCGCTACTAACGTACTATTAGCTACTAGTATTATCTTCGTCGTTATTACTTATACTATTAGAATTAGATAATAAATTATCTTCGTAATTATTAATATTATCTAGATTACTACCTATCTTTATATATTTTAGTTAGGACTAATATTATTATATATAGAATACGGTATATAGTAGACTATATATATAGTCTTATTTATTTATACTATAAAAAGGAATATATTAGGTTATAGGTTAACTCTACTATTATCCGAGCTACTAGTAATAGCCCTCGCCTATTAGCTTCTACGTCGCTTAACTCTAGCTATACTAAGGCATAATCGTCGTCTATTAGCTATATTAGTTAGTATATTCTCGATTTATACCTAAGTCGGATAGAATACTAGTATCGAGTAGGTTCCGAGTTTAACTAAGATTATAGCTAAGTCGAAAAGTAGTAGATAGTAGTAATTTAGTAATTATATATTTCTCTCGGTTATAGTACTATATATACTCTATCTTCTATATACTAGCTATCTACTATAAAGTACTATATTATAAGAGTAGGTTATAATATATAGGCTAAACTATCCTAAGTATAAGATACTCGAATCGATAAGGAAGGGAAAGAAGAGAGTACGAAGGAGCTATAAAAGCTAGAATACCCTAGAGTAGGCTAAGCTAGGCCCTCCTAAGGCTTAGTACGGCTAATATATAGTATACTACGTATAGGTCCTTATAACTACCTCCCTTTTAGGGATCGTTATCCTTAAAATCCTAAGTTCCTATATACCTTTACTTCCTAGATTTTTTATATATAATCTAGGCTACTATATTTTTTAGTATAGCGTAGATTTAAGTACTAATCGCGGAAGTAAGGGGTACGATTAGTTCTTCCGCTAATCTAAATTCCTTTCTATAATCTTAATAAATAAGGTAAGCTAGAAATACTATTTTTAGTAGTATAGATAGAGATACCTATACTAGCCTATTCTAGATTAGTATACGCTAACTTAGCGTAGTAAGTCCTCTCCGCTACTATCGTATACTTCTCTTAGCCTATCTAGATCTATTTTAGCCTATTCTACGCCGATCTATACTATAGCGGCTAAGTAGTATAAGGAATAGACTAACGCTAGCGCCTATAATAGTAATCTATATATTAACTACGTCGCTCTAACTAATATTACTATAGTTAAGTAGCTCTAGATATAGCTCCGCTCTAAAATATCCTATTTTAGCCTATTCTAACCTATTTAGAACTTCTATAAGATAGCGAACCTCTAGAACGATAAGTATAAGGACGTCGATAGCTCTAGGTTCTATATAAAGTACTATACCTACTACCTCTATACTAATAGCGAGTACTATAAGGTAGATATACCTATCTTAGTCTATTTAGGTCTATTCTAATCTATTTTAGTTCCCCGAGTCCTATTAAGGCCGTATCGACGCCTTTAATACTACTCGCTACGCCGCTATCGCCTTAAATACTAACGAAGATACTTTTAAGACTATATAAGAGGCTACTATAGAGCTCTATAATATAATTAGATAGTATATATACCTAGCTTAGCCTATTCTAGTCTCTACTAATATATTTCTAGTAATAAGCCCTCCTTCGCTAGTAAGGATAGCCTATACTTATATATAGGCGCCTCTATATCCTCCGAGACTAGCCTACTTATAGCTAAGTGTATCTATAACGACCGTAGCTTTAAGGTATATAAGCCTATTTTAGCCTAGTTTAGTCTAGCTAATCCTATTATAGCGTAAGGTAGACGATAATAAGGAGAGTACTCTCTAGACTCTAGCTAGTTCGAGTAGAAAGAAGCATCTAATACCTACTCCTAGTATAGTAGGTAGCGCTATAGATACTACTACTCTCTATAAAGTAAGCTTAGTCTACTTTACTCTAGTTTAGCCTATTCTAACCTATTCTAGTATATTAAGATCCTTAGTACCGCCTTCTATACTATTAAAACTACCGTCGCGGCCTAGACTAGAGCTACTATCTTTTCTCGCGCCCTCTCTAGTCTATTAGACGATATTATAGTCTCTCCTAACGAGATTAACGCCGAGGAGGACTAGTTTAGTTTATTTATATATTATATAGGCTCTATAGGAGTATTCTAGTTTATTTTAGCCCTCTTCTTAGCCCTTTTAGTATAGTATTTAGGAAGATATTCTAGTTAATAGTATATAAATATATCTAATAAGACTTCTAATCCCTTTTCTAAGTTTTTTTTTTTTTTTTTTTATTACTATAGAAGTCCCTCTATATCTAAAGGATATCTCTATCTATCTATACTAGCCTATTTAGGCCTATCTTAGTCTATTAACGCCCTTAGCGTCTCTTTATATCTTACCTAATCGACCTTTTATAGGCGTATATTACTAACTTACTAATATCCTCGATATACTTCTAGATATCTTCTTTAGAATTATATTCCTACTAGGATATCCTATAAATCTACCTTCTATCCTTATTATAGTCCTATCTCTTTATCTTCTTTACTATATAGATATCTAGATTACTTAGGATAGGCTCTTCTAGGTTATTTTAGGCCCTTATAGCTTTATCTACCTCCTTATATAGCTTAAGTAGTAAGATATAGAACGTTAGATAGATTAATATTATTTTTAGTAGCTCTAGGATATATACTATATCGCTAATAATCTTCGAGATCCGGTATAGGCTAATATACTTATAGTCTAACTTCTTCGAGGCTCTATCGGTAGCTAGGTTTTAGATAGATAGATATACTATATCTCCTACTATATACTTCTTCGGTATATAGTAGCGGTTATAGTACTTTACTTAGTCTTCCTTAGCTTTTAGTAGCCTCTACTTAAGAGAAAGCTACGTTTCGACTACTCGTTTAGCGAGCTACTCTATATCGGCCGAGTTACTACTCTTCTAGGCTATTTCGGGCTATCTCGCGCTTAGTAGATCTCGTATCTAATATATCTAGAATAGAGTAGCTCTAGTAGAGGAATAACTTAAGTCGTTATATACGAACTCCGCTATACTAAGTAGCTTTATCTAGTTATCCTACTTATAGTAATAGTATACCTATAGGTATTACTCTATTATCTAGTTCTAACGCTTAGTCTAGCTATTAGTCTAAGGGTAGTAGGCCGTACTAAGGGCTCTATATACTCTAAGATAGTAGTAAAAGGAGCTTTAGTACTTAGATATTAGAATTAGCCTTCTATTAGAGATAATTAACTTTAGTATCCTATATAGGCGTATAACTTCCTTTAGGAACGTATCTATAAGGCCTTTAGCTAAGATATCCTTCCTTACTAGGATATAATAGGCTATCTTAGAGAACCTATCTACTATTATAAGGATTAAGTCGTATACCTAGCCTAGATATATACTTAGTAGAAGGTCTATAACGAAGTCTAGTATTAGATCCTCCTAGAGTACCTCTAGTAGGGCTTCTATATAGAGTTTACCGTACGGCTTATAGTATCTAGGCTTCGCTCTACCGTAAGCTTTATAGCTCTTAGTATAGTCCTTAATATATCGTTAGATATCTAGCTAGTTATACGCTCTCTATACTAGCTCTATAGTTCTTTTAAATCTAAAGTAGCCCGTAAGAGGGTTATCGTAGTAGGTTCGGAGTACTTTAAGTCTATATAGGCCTACTAGTACGTAGATATACTTATTAAGCTAGAGTATACTACTCCTATCCTTCTATCTCGTTAGCTAAAGATCTTTCTACTAATCCTCGATCGCTTTATAGATCTATTAGGCTATTAGATCTTCCTACTAGGCTACTTAAATTCTCTAGAGGATATCGGTCTTATCTTCTATCTCTATCCGTACTACCGAGACGTACTTAAAGGATCCCTCTAGCTTTACTACTATCTTTATAATATTAGTAGTAGTATCCCTATCTATTATCGAGTCTCCTAGTCCTAACTAGGCCTATAAGGCTTTTAGAACCGGTTTAGAGTCTTCTTAGGCTATCTAGTAGCTAGAATAGTCGACGTCTATATAGTCCGGCCTCCTACTCGCTATATCTACTATACTATTAAGCTTACCTAGAATATACGTAATTATAAAGTTAAATATAGAGAGCTATTCTATCTATCTTACTTAGCGCCTTAATAGGGACTTAGTAGTTATAGACTATTATAGGTTATTATAGTCTAATATTAGCTCTATCTAATACCTCGCGCCTTCGAGATAGTATCGATAGTACTTAAATGTCTCGACTATAGCTAGTAGCTTAATATTATATATATCGTAGTTCTACTTCGCTATATTTATCTTTCTTAAGAAGTATATAACCGGGAACTACTATATCTTAGCCTTAAACTCGTACTATTAGTATAGGATACCTAATACTATATACTTTAATATATTAGTTTCGATCTATATAGATCTTTCTAGGTCGAAATACTTTAATATAGGCGCTAAGTAGAACGCCTCCTTTAGATCTTAGAACGACTTAAGCGTATCGGGCGGAATATAGATTTCCCGAGATTCCTCTTTCTACTACTTATAGCTACTATAGGCTATATTAGGCCCCCTCTCCGTTAAACGATTTAGTAGCGCCGCGATACGAGAGAATCCCTTAATAAAGCGGTAGTAGTAGTTTATAAAGCTAATAAATACGCGGATATTATATACTAATTTAGATACTAGCTAATCTCGTATAGAATTAACCTACTCTAGCTCTATCTCTATCCTTTATAGACTAACCTTATATCTAAGGAAGGATACCGAATCCGTATAGAACTTATATTTAGACGGTTTATAGTAGAGCTTATACTATTCTAGACGCTTAAGGACTACTAAGATATATTACTTATATTCCTCTTCGTTTTTAGAGAAGATTAGTATATTATCGAGATATACGACGTAGAATACGTTAATTAGATCTAATAAGGTATTATTAATATATATCTAGAAGGTTCCTAGGATATTCGTAAGCCTAAATAGGACTACTATATACTTAAAGAGGCTATAACGGATCCTAAAGGCCGTTTTCTACTCGTTACTATCTTTAATATAGAGCCTATAATAGATATTATATATATCGAGCTTAGTATATACGTTCGAGCCTACTAATCTATCTAAGGACTCCTAGATAAGCGGGAGAGGATAGCGATTCTTAATAGTAATAGCGTTTAAGGCCCGATAGTTAATATATAAGTATAGACTATCGTCTTTCTTCTTCGCGAAGAGGATACCTATACTAGCTAGTAACCTCGAAGATCTAATCTAGCCCTTCTCGAGGTACTCTTCTAGGTACTTTTATAGAACCTCTAGCTCTATCTTTAAGAGGTTATATAATAGGCCCTATAGGGGTAACTTACTATCTATAAGGTCGATACTTAATTCGTATAGCCTATAATCCGGTAATAGTAATATATCCTTATTAGAGAAGATCTTCGAGTACTTCTTATACCGCTCTAGGATAACCTTTATTAATAAGGGGTTATTTAGTACTAGCGATCCTATATATAGTATAGTCGAGGGATCTAATATATCTTATAGTATAGTTACCGCGGTAACGAGGGCTAACTTACGCTATTTTCGGCTATTTCGTTTTCTCTATACTACTATATAGTAGTAGAAATTAATAGCGGGATTCTATTAGGATAACTAGGATATATCTAGGACTACGTCGAAACTATAAATCCTATCCGCGATAAAATCGTCTATATACCCTCTTACTATACTATTTATATCTAGCGCTAAAAACTTTATATAATAGTAGCTATTAATAGATAGACTCTAACTATTAAGAGTCCTATATCGAGTACTAGGCTTATACTCTAGATATAAACCGAGCTCTTTAGCTAGTATATTACTAATAAAGTTACTTTAGGTACTATAATCGAGTAAGCCCTTTACCTTTCTAGGCCTATCTAGCCCGGTAAACTCTAGATCGAGCCTAATTAGCTCCTTACGAGGCTTTAATACCTTAGAGCCTAGCTCTATAGATTATCTCTATTCCTCTATATATAAAACTTCCCTAGCCGTAACGAGGCGTTCTATAGTATAGGGCTATCGTTTTCCGACTTCTTCTACTTTAGAGCCGGGTATTCTAGTCGCTTATAACCTATCTCTTAGTAGTAGTAGTAATAAATCTAGTTATCGTTAGCTCTTTAGGATAGTCCGCGATCCGAATTAGGCCTCGATAGGCTATTAGGCCGCTATTAGGATCCGGATAGTCGTTTACGGTCTAGCGTATCCTTATCTATATTACTATAGGTTATATTAGAGTATAGGCGATCCTTTCCCTTCGCTCTACTATCTTCTACTAGTTTTATATACCTCTATTATTCGTACGCTCTATCCTCTACCTCTATTAGAATAGCTAGTAGTAGCTTAATAAGACTTAGTCTCTTCTAGAAGTCGTCGTATAGCGCTACTATAAAAGCGTATATCTATTAGGACTATCTATCCTTACCGATCTCGTCCTATTAGATCTTTATATATTCTATAAGCTCTAATAGATCTCGGAGGCCTTATTTAGTATAACGAAGTCGTATATAGGCCTATTAGGCTCTCTCCTCTATAGATCCTATTAAGTCTAGTATATATACCTTTATTTCTTCCTATATAGATTAGATTATCCTAAGCGACTTAGTATAGCGCTTCTATTTCGACTAGTATTTATAATCGACCTATTCCTTACTAAAGTCTATCTTAGTAAGCTTAGTAATATAGATAGTTAGGTTTCTATAGAAGATTCTCTCTACTAAGTCGGCCTATTACTACTATTCTATTCGGCTCTTACTTATAAAGACCGTTAGATTACGAGCCTTAGGGATTATAGTCGAGGTTAGTATAGTATAGTCTAAGGTAGGCCGACTAATAATAGCTAGCGGTCTCCTAGCTACTAGTTCTATAATCGTCGTATTCGCTATAGTAGTCCTAGCCTTAATTTTAGCTAGTTTAGCTCGTTATTCTATCTTCTTAGTCTCTTTCTTAGCTATAAGGATCTATCGCTCTAGGTTATTATCGTCTAAGCTAGATTAGTTATCGACTAGCCCTCTCTAGTCCTCTATAGGTCCGTCCTTATTAGACGGGGCTAGTCCTTTATCTTCGTCGCCTTCTATAGGTATATTGCCTCTCTCCCCTCTTAGAGATAGTATCTAGTATTACTAAGCCTTCTAGCTCGCCTCTAGGTTAGGCGGTTTATTTACTAGCCTTCCTCGAGGTAGGAGCTATTACTAAATAGTTCGTTATATATTAGAAGATCGATTCGTATATAAGAGTAGGTTATAATACGTAGACTAAACTATCCTAAGTATAAGATACTCGAATCGATAAGGAAGAGAAAGAAGAGAGTACGAAGGAGCTATAAAAGCTAGAATAGCCTAGAGTAGGCTAAGCCGGGCCCTCCCGAGGCTTAGTATAGCTAATATATAGTATACTATATATAGGTCCTTATAATATACTATATAGATATTCTATACGTATTAGTAAGGACTATTTAGAACTCGATTATAATAATTTAGTACTATAGCTCTTAGTAGTATACTCGTTATATTAGCTATATTAGATATATTAATAGTTAAAGCCTTACTACTACTATTTATAATAGCTATAACGAAGACGTCGCTTAAGACCTTACTAGTATACTATTTAAATTTAGATAGAGCGGCCCTAGTTTACTAAAGTATATAAAACCTAAGGATAGTACTAATATCGATTTTAATAATATCTTATACTTACTATTATCGTTAAAGTCGATATTAGCGCCCTTCTTAGATTTTATATCCTTTAGTAGGAATACTAAACTTAATAATATCGTTATTAGGCTATTATATCTAATCTAGTAATACTAATAGCGGTTTTAATAGCGACTAGGCCTCGATAAGTCTATCTATAACGATTATAATAGAGATACTATCTAAGATCGCGTTAACGTTATTATTAAGTATAAATAGAATACTATAGACTTTCTTAGATATTTTAAGATAAAGATAGTAATAATTTAGATACTAATAACGATACTAATACTATTAGCTTTAGTAGCGCTAATAATAATCCTAGCTTCTACTTAGTCTATACTAGTCGAGCGAGCCTACTAATACTATTACTATAGTCGACTAGTATATATACTAGTTTATAAATACTAAAGCGATACGATATTAAAGCGACCTAGACCTTAATAGTATAGATACTACGAGTCTAGAATAGTAAATTATAGTAATAGGAATACTATAGTTCTAGATTAAAGCGACTCTATAGTAAGTCGAGTATAAATAGATAAGATAATATAAGTTAGGGATAGTAAATTATAATATTAGGAAGGCTATAGCTCTATATCGAAGCGACTCTATAGTAAGTCGGCTATAACTAGACGAGTTAATATAAGTCGGGAATAGTAAAGTATAATATTAGGAATACTATAATTCTAATTCGGGATAGTACTATAGTAAGTTGGCTATAGATTAGTAAAATACTATATTTAGAAAGGATTAATTATAGTATTAGGAAGGCTACGACTATAAGTTAGACGGCGCTATAGCGAGTCGGATATAGATTAGTAAGATACTATAAGTTAGAAATAGCTATTTTTAGCTATAGGAAGGCTATAATACTAAATAGAAGTAGTACTATAATAAGCCGGATATAGATTAGTATACTTATAAGTACTTTATAATCGGTATACTATACTAGAATAGTAATATATAAAGCGTTTACTTTAATTAGGTATAATCGTATCCTTATTCTAGAGAAGGATAATAATATAGTAATACTATAAGCTAGATTATCGTCGTAGAATAGTAGTATTATAATTAGTATAAGATGGTAGGTACTTAAAGTAATAGCTATAGATATAATCTATATAGTAGAATAGGATATTATCTATATTACTAATCGTCTTAGCTAGATCTAAATAGCTTAGATCGACGCTATTATTCTTATTATAGTCTCTTTAGTCTTAGTTAGGAGCCTTACGAGATCTCTATAGTCTATATATACTACTATAACGATAGTAACTAGAATATTTACCTTTATCGAGTATAGTTATATCTTTCTTCCTAGGAAAGATAATATAATACTAATACTATAAGATAAAGTTATCTTACTAACTTTCGTTACTAGATATTTACGATTTATATAGTAACTAAGATACTACTTATAATATACTACCGAATAAACCTAGTAGTAGACGAGCTTAGAGAAACTAGAGTCTTATCTATATAATTCGTAATATTAACGATAGTATATATAGAACTAGTTATAAGTAAGCTTTTCGAGGATCTTATTCGTACTTAAGATCTATAGCTTTATAGGCTAATAACTCTCCTTTAATAACGGTTAATAGTTATATATCTATAATAAAGTAATATAAATAGACGATAATTACCTTCTACTAAATTAGATATATATCTCGAGCCCGATAGCTACTTCTAAGTAATATACCGTATAAGAAGAAGTATAATAGACTTAGACTATTATATATAATAGAATAGTAGAGAAAGACAAACTATAGGTATATATTAATATTAATTATAGTTATTATATTAAAGCTATTATATTAACGCTATAGAACGTATTAATACTCGCTTAGAGGCTAAGAGGCCTAGATAGTAGCTATAATACGGAACGCTTTTAAGATATTAGATTATCTAAACTACTACTTTAATATACTTATCTATTATTTATATAAGTATCGTATCTACTATCCTACTAGTTCTTCTTACTATCGGTTTACTAGAGGTAGTCGAGAAGGCGGTAGTACTAGCTATATTAGAGGCGCGAATATTCGCTTATACTATACTAGAAATTTAGGCTTATATACCGTCTATCGACTTAAATAGTTACCGCTATTTAGACTATTATTATTATACTAATATCTATACTATACTAAGGGATAATTATAACTATTCGGATATAGAGTAGCCGAGTCCTACTTTATTAAAATAAACTACTCTAATTCGGTAATACTATAGTAATATCTATTAAACGCGAAAGAAGCTCGCCTCGTCTAATTTAGAAGGCCTTAAACGCTATCCTCTCTATAGTCGAACTAATATATAGTATATCTACTATTAGTCGGCCCTATAATAACTTATATAACCTACTACGATATTATCTAGTAGCCCTATAGTAGATTATACTCTCTTATAGTAAAATAGAGTATATCTAAGTAATTTCCCTCTATACTATTCTAGACTAAGCTTATAGTATAATCCTTTAAATATTAGTTACTAAATAGAAGAATCGATAATTATAGATACTTACTATCCCTAAATAGAGGCGAAGTAGACTATAGTCTATATAGAAATAATCGAGTCGGTACTACTATACTAGATTCGATTATATATTATTAGCTATTTCGTTAGTATTACTCGACTACTATATAGTATTTAGTAATTAGTAATAGTTATTAAAGAAGGGAAGAAGGATTACTATTAACTAAAGTTAATATAATTAGTAACTAGCTACTTACTAGAGCTCCTACCTTCTTATATAGAAAGTATATATAATTAATAGACTAGGTTACGCGATATATAACGGTTAGAGTTATACTAGTAGTAATACTTCTACTAATATAAACTACTTCTAGAAGTAGTAACTAACTAGTTCTTATACTACTACCTACTCTTAATACTAATACGATTCTAGAGGTAATATTATCGGTAATCCGTACTTTATTATATAACTTTCTCTCTATAGTTAACTATAATAACCTTATATAGTAAGATATACTACTAGAGTAGAAGTACGAATAATAGTAAGAGATACGAAACGCTATACTACTCCTTATACTTAGATCTATAACCGCTATAAATAATAAAGACTATCTATAGTTAGATAAAATCGCTATATTACTTACTATATAGTAGAAGTCTAGCTTCTAGAATAAGCTTATAGATACTATAGATAACCGAGAAGCTAAACCTCGCTAAGCTAACTAGCCTACTATTATATATCTATAATATAGTTATTATTACTATAGTTATAAGCTAGAAACTATAGACTAGGTCTTAGTTACTAGTAGAATTAATTATCTTATATATAAAGTTTAGCTTATTAACTATCTATAATATATTAGTCGGAATACTACTCTTAAGAATATAGTTCTATCTATTATACTATAGGTAGTTTTAGTAGTATATAGATTTAGATAAATTAGGCTTTTAACCTATTATTTATAAGGATAATAATAGTATATATAGAGTTCGTTAATATAAGGGAGATATCGGTAGATCTCGCTTAAGAGAAGAGTTTTAGCTTTAACTACTAATACTACTATAAGTCGGATACTACTCGCTAGATATCGTCTACTTCGACTTCCTATATACTATACTCGTTACCGCTTTAGTATCTATACTAGTAGCGCTTTAAGTCGGCCTCTAATCCGTTACTAAGATATCGCCTATTACGATATCTTATATACTATACTAATATCTAAACGTATATTCGCTCTAGCGGCCGTTCTTATTAGTATCTAACTAGTAGAAGCTAGAATATTCGATATACTATATACTACTTTAATACTAAAACGTATATCTACTTTAGCGGCGTTCCGAATTAGTTATTAATTAGTAGATACCCGAATCCGTAACTAACTTAGAGAAGAAACTAAAGTATATTCTACTAGTTATAATAATTAGTCTAAAGATAATAAGTATTAGTTTATAGTACTAAGTAGTAAGTATAGTAACGAAGAATAGTAAAAGGCTTTAACTAGTTATCGTAGTTAATTATTCTTAATATATTAGAAGTTAACCGACTACTATCTAGACTATTAGTATAGTTAATTTATAGGACGTACGTTCTAAGTAGAGCCGTCTACCTAGAGAGTAGACTATATATATATATAAATATATATACTTTATATACTATTATTATACTATAATCTATCTTCGTTATATTCGTAATATACGAAGATAGACTATATACTACTATATTAGCTTTCGATAGTATAGAGTATTACTCTAGATATAATAATAGCTCTCGCGGTTATTATATCTAAGATAATAACTTATAGGGCTAATATCGAGTAATAAATATATAGTTAAAAGAGACTTATAGTATAGACAACGGTTATTAAATATATTTATAGTTTTACTAAAGAGGCTAAAGCTACCTTTAAGGACCGAGATATCTTCTTAGTCTACCTTAATTCTAGTAAAACAAGTATCGAGAATATATATATCTATCTTATAATACTATATAGTCCTTCGAGTATATACTAAAGAAAGTAATAGTAAGCTCTTTAGTTAAAGTAGTTAGAGAAGTTAGATAGGCTAGTTATAGTAAGTAATAACTAAAGGAATAAGTAGAAATAATAATATACTTACTTATAATATAATCGATAAAGTACTTATCGATACTATAGATAATCTTAATAGTATTATCTTACTTATTATTTCTAATCTACTATAGTACTATCGACGAATATAATATAATCGCCGACTTTAGTATTAGCTAGAGCCGGATTAGTATAGATAAGTCGATACTAGTTAGATAGATACTTATAATCGACTAGCTTATCGAGAGTAGCGAAATAGCCCTCGAATTAGAAGTATATACTAGTAGTAGTACGACTAGTACTAACTAGAAAGTACTAGATACGAGTATTATCGCCTTCTCTAGACTACTAGTAGAGAAAGCCGACTAACTCCTTCTTACTATCCTTAACTAACTTCTTAGTATAGCTAAGCTCGTATATAGTATTTATATATAGTACCTATAAATATACTATTAGTAAAGGTTCTCGGTATACTAAATAGACGTTTATTAGTATACGAAGATAATCGTAAAGATTAGAAGCTTATCTTATCTACTTTAATATCTAGAATAGTATAGCGGACTAGATCTATAGCTTCTAGTCTAAAGATTACTAGTATAATATTTAGGTTAGAGATACGATACTAGCGCTCCTAAGTAGCGAGGCGTAGTAGGTTATCGTCTATATTAATTACGAACTAAGTCGGCTAACCGTTTTTATCGACTATAGTTACTCTTATCGATCTAAATTATAAAGGTATTATTATAGCGCTTTATATATTAATATTAGAGGTCGGTAGATAGTTAAGTATATATTTATATAAATAGCTAAATTAGATTAACGTAAGTAGAATTATAAAGCTTTTTAAAGGAGATATATAGTCTAGTTTTACTATTACTCGTATATACTAAATTAGTTTAGTTATTAGAAGCGGTATTACTTAGATATACTATTATACTAATTCGACGAGCCTTTAGCCTATTAGATCTATATAGTTACTCGCGTTTTATAGATATAATATATAAATAAGATATAACTTAGAGTATACTATATAAGCGCGAAGTAGTTTATATATAGTATAAACGATAGTAATAGATATTATATTACTTATATATATAGTATTTAGTAGAAGGGATATATATAGAATAATACTATAGATAGTAATATTTATCTATTTATATACTATATTTATAGGTTAAAAACTATAGATAGCGATAATATTCTATACTATATTTCTAGAGTAACCCTAAATCGCTACTAAATTAGGCCCTAAGTAGGAGACTAAGTCGGATCCTAAATAGGACGAGTCTTATACTAAGCCGAATTAAACCTCTATAACCTTATAAATATATAACTAGTAGCCTATCTACGGATCTACGATTATTATATAACTAACGCGATAATATATACCTTTAGACTTAGGCTAGCTATATACGAATATCTTATTATCTATAATACTTATAGTATTAGCGGATACTCTATAGTAGATATAGAATAGTATAGTATAAAAACAAATATAGTAAGCGGCCTATACTAGACGACTTTATAGTAATTAACGATAGTCGTATTACTAAGCGGCGACGAATTATATTAAGTTAACTATCGCGTTACGATCCTAATATCGAGTAGAGTCTAATTTCTACTAATAAAGTATATATACTAAGAGATTTCTTATAAGATTTATATATAGAAGAAGTAGCGGTATCGCTAAAAGAAGTAGATCTTAGAGTATCGTATAACTAGGAAGATAATAGAGTTAATATAAATAGCTATCTTAGAATACGAATATTTAATATACTAGATAGAATTATAGATAAAGATAAAGTAGAAGATATATAACTAGTAGCTAGCGAAATAGTATATACTATAGTAAGCTAGAGGATAATAAAGACGCGACTATTATCGAAAGCCTAGTATACTATAGACGATATTAATATATATAGCAAATATACTAGCTATACTACTAGTAAAGTAATAAATAAGTATAGTAGTTATTATCTATATAGATAAGGAATCCGACCTTCGGCTAATACTTATATAGTATTACTACGACTACTAATAATACTATATCGGGCTATAGCGCTTTTAAATCGCTAGTCGATACGGCCTTTATATAATAGATAGTATAAGAGCGATTATTAGGATACGCGATTATAAGATTCCTATAGGATAATAGATTCGCTCCGCTATATAAATTATTAAGCTAGACTAGTATATATATAATAAAGTCGAAACTATAAGTAGGTAGTATACTATTCTCGAAGGCGTTAAGTTATTAGTAGATATAAGAGCTTCTAGTTAATATCTATAGAATAATAGATAGTAAAGCGAAATATAAACTACGATACCGATATATTAAGTTAGCTATAAGTTTCTTAATAGGCTACTATAGTCTTAAGAACGATCTAGTATATAAGCTATATCGAGTATAGATAATAGACGATCTACTAAGGCGAGTATATTCTAATATTATATTAGTAGACTAGTAGTAGGAGATATAGAGTAAGATAGATATTAATAGTATAACGATTATTCCTCTTATCGTATCGACTAATAAGATATAAATAACGAATTACTAAGATAATATATCTATATATCTAGTATATTTTACTATTAGAAATTTATACGTACGAGTATATAATACTAATAATAGACTTAGTACTATACTACTTAGACTACTACTAATTATTAAAGACGGCGATAGCTTTTTAAGGAACAGTATATACTATATAGCTATAAAATATATATTTCGGTTAGTAATATAAGTATCCGATAGCGAGGGCTAGAATATTATATATATAGATAGTACTATATATCGATACTTTCCGATTCTAGTAGTAATATCGGTAGATTACGAAGAATAAGTTACTATTACTAGTATAAAGACGAATATATACTATCTAAGCTATCTTATATATCTTATAGAAAGGGAGTAATATAATATTATCGCGGAATAGCGATTATATAAATATATAATAAAATAATATTATAAGTAATATAGCGGTAAGTACTATATAAAGGATATCTAGAATATATACGATATTCTATATTTCGCTTAGAAATAGAAGTATATTAATATATATCGGACGATAGTTATTAATATATTATACTAGCTTCTAAAAGGAGTTTTAATATATATAATTTAATAGCTAATCGATTTACTTATAGATAAGATAGCTATAATAAAGACGAAAAGGTTCCGACTTATAGCCGACTCTATCGTAAATAGTAAGAGAACGACTAAAGCTAAGAAGTAAGGGAAAATAGTAGTATAAGTAATAGTAGAAGCGATACTCGATAAACGATTTATATATATACTAATATATAGTAATCTTCGTAATTTCGACTATTTCTCGTCTATTATATAATAGATAGATTAAGAATAATAAAGTATTCTTCGAATCTTACTGGTCGTTTTATACTACTTCTAGAAGAGATATACTAATAAGAAGCGATTAGATTTCTATATACTCTAGTAGACTTTATTATTATAGTAATAAATAGATACTATAATAATAAGACGGTTAAATATCTCCGAATAGTACTATATTAGACGAACTAGTAGAAGGACGTCTTCTACTTATATAGAGTAATAAAGATCTAGAAGAAGGTCTAGTACTAGGCTAATACTAAATAAACGTAGAACGACGATAATATAATTATCTCTAACGACGATAGTCTAGCGAATAGGCTATTAACGACGTATATCGAAGGATAATTTAATATACCTAAATTCTATAGTATAATATATATACCGATTTTAATTAAAATATTTAGTAATCTCCTCGATCTAAATACTAACTATTTCGAGTATAAATACTACGAACTACTAAAACTATTATTCTATCTAATAAATAGGAAAATAGGCTAGAAGGATAGTATACTCGAAGGCGATAGTAATAAACTAAATATATAGATATAGAACGATCTTATAAATCTATTACTTCTAGTAATAGATCGCGCGATTAAGAAATATATATAATAACCTATTATACCGACTAGAGCGATATATATAGAGGAAGTACTCGAGTATCTATAAGAGATACCTATAAGGAGCTCGTTAATATAGATTATAGTAAGGGATATAATAGATCTAATAGAAGAGAACCTCGATTATAACTTTATTTAGATAATCGCTATATTTATCTAATAGTAGAAGGACTATAATAATATATATAAATACTCGATAGATCTAGATACTATAGTAAAAGATACTATATATATACTAGATATAGAGATCCGTTTTTATAGATTAATTAAATACTAGAAGCTAATTAGTAAGAATATAGAATATCCTAATATAGTAATAGCCGACTTTATACGATATATACTAAATTAGGATAGGATTAAAGGTAATAAACGATATAACTTTATATAGATATAGGAATATAGTATAAATACTTTACTAGAATAAGATTAGTTATCCGTCTATTTTAATAGAAAGCTATTAGCTTAATTAAGATATATAATATTAATCGACCTTATATTAGAAGTTAAATACTATAGGAAACTAGTATCTAGACGCGAGCTAGTTACTACTATATTCGTTAAGTTATTTAATTATATTATCGATAATAGCGAAACCTATAAAATATATAGCTTAATAATAATCCGACTATAGAGGATTTTACTATATAATAGTATACTTTAAGGCTAGCGATTATATAGTCTACTACTAATCTACTATACTCTATATATAGTACTAGTAGATAAGTATAACCCGAACGAAGCTTAGTATATTAATAATACTACTAACTTTAAGATATATAATACTATATATAATAACGAATAGAAGGAGAAGGAAATATAAGCTATAAAAAAGTAGATATAAAAGATAAGAGTATAGAGAGCTAGATCGAGTACGTTAAAGTTATATATCTAGAAAATAACCGATAATAATATAAAGGTAGTAAGTAATAACTTTATTATTCTAATAAATTGCGCGATAAGACTATAGATAGTAGATTTATATAGTATATAGGAGATATATAAATTAGAACTAATTAGGGTTATAACTCGGTATCTAATCGTATATAGTACTAATAGTAGTATTTCTCGACTTAGATTTAGTTAGTATAGTATAACTAATAGATCTATAATAGAAATACGACCGAGTATTAATCGAGTTAATCGAGTTAATTAAGTTAATCGAGCTAATTAAGTATTAATTAAGTTAATCGAGTTAATCCTATTATAGTTTAATTAATATTCGATTAATACTCGATTAACTCGATTAACTCGATTAACTTAATTAACTCGATTAGCTCGATTAGTAAAACGTTTTTTATAAGGCTCTATTATTATAGTATCTAGCTAATCTATTAACTAGATATTAAGACTATTATATCTAGCTTTATATTTATATCTACTAAGTCGCTAGTAATAATCGCGTTAATACTACTCTAAGTCTACTTACTAGTCGAGTAAGAACTCCTTTAAATACCTCTAATTAATACTTATAAAGTATTTATATAATATATAATCTTCTAATCTATATTCTATTTTAATCTATAGCTCTAGACTTCTAAAATTATTCTCTTCTATCTCTTATAGTAGTCTTATCTTCTTACTATATATCTTCGCTAACTAATCTTCTCGAGGATTATATAGATATAGAATAGGTAGATACTAAATAGATAGACTTATAGGTAGGCTCTATAGCTACTCGGCTTATAACTATATAGAAGGACTCGATATTAGGTACGTAGCGGATAGCGATAGTAAGGTAGGTAGGAACAGCCTAGTAGGTAGAGGAGATAGAGGTTGATTTGAAGAGCATTGACTAAGAAATGACTAACCAATTTGCCTTAGGCCTTCTCCGCTATCGGATTCCGATCTACATATAACCGGACACGATCTACGAATAGTCGTGCCCAGTTTTGTGGTTCGCAATTATCAACGTCCGACATTGTTGACAACGTCGCAAGTCGATCCCATCCGCGAAACCGCCACTGATGGGCAAGCGCTCTCACGCGGATATGGAAGGCAAGGAGCGCGCCAGCGCCTCATCGCCGTTTATGGCAATGTTCGAGCAGTTCAAAAGCGAGCTAGACGAGCACCACGATCGGCGAGAACGCATTATCAAGGCTTCAAGAGACATCACCGCTGCGTCCAAAAAGATGTGAGAGGCCAAGCACTCATATCGATGCTCAAGCTAACCTTTGTCAGCATTTTCGCATTACAAAGGTATATATGACCCGAGCAGTTTGAACAGTCACTCGACGTCCTGACGACTGACAGAGTGCGAACGCTTGGCGATCCAATACCACCAAACATCGTCAAGAACAACAAACAATATTACGATACTATATTCACTCAATTCTCCTCAGTCAGTGATGATCTGCAAGGCCTCAATGCTCATCGTTATGCTCGACAGATCAGTGGCGGATGCCAAGAGTGGATGGAAGCTGTTTCATTCGAATACTACTTGACCACGGCAAGCATACTTAGCTTCGAAGACGCCGGCATATTACTTCGCAAGAACTCGGAAGGACGTGGTGTTGAGCTCAGTCCGGAGGACTACATTTTGGGTATCTTCGATATGACAGGAGAGCTCATGCGATTTGCCATAACCAGCATGGCTACTAGTGGCGCATTGCCAGGACTCTCCCAAGGACCAAATGCTGGAGGGCAACAAAATGTACTAAACGATATGCGAGCTCTTCGCTCGGCACTCGAGGCCCTGAACGCTGGTCATGGTCCATTTGCCAAGGATGTCGGCAAGAAAATGGATGTCATGAGAAGCTCAGTGGAGAAAGTTGAGAAATCCTTGTATGTGGCCATTTTGCAGATCAATATGCTTTCTGAAGGTTCTTGCTGACCACGTTTCTTGATCAGATACGGACTTGTTGTCCGAGGCGCGGAGCGTCCAAAGGGATGGATGCCAGAAACGGAGACCACAAGCAGGGCTATTGAAGTCGACAGCTAACTCGTCAGTCTCGATACTTCGTTCATGGGTTGAGACATCGTTATCCACTGAGCATAATCGCACGTGGTAAGCTTTGGATGAATGACAACAAGGAACTTTATTCGATTCTGTACAGCTCATTCGATCTGATGCCGGGGAATGCACAGCCAGGATTGGCAGTCTGTGATCAGACAAGACTGCATTGCAAATGGTATCTCTTATGCGAAAAGAAGCAAGTGACGCTAGCGATGCCAACAATGATCAAAGAAACATACAGATCGATGCTTTCTAGAGCTCGACGCAAACACTCTGAGAATTAAACTATCAAAATGGAGGTTCAATGTTCCTCCTCTTTCCAAAAGAAACAATGAGATATGCTTATCCTGAAGAAACTCGCGATGGGCCGGCCACCGCGAGATTCGCGAAGCTGTTAGGCCAGCCGTGAGCACTCATCTTGTGGGTGGCGATTCCCAATATCGCAGCATTTGTGCGAGCGCGAAGGACCATTCTCGAACGAACGCTGCACACAGTCTGTCGACAGAGTCGTCCGGAGGGGTATAGCCACCCCACATTTCTGGTTTCGATGCCTGCGCTCGTGCATAAGTCGGTATCAGTCGATCAGTGTGGACCTTTGCGAGAACCTAGAGTACCAGTCAGCTTCGATATTGATGCCATCTCGGTAGTAGTGCAGACCAGCCAACAGTAATTCCAACTACGATTGGAAGCTGGATCCTGATAAACTCTCCGTTTTGCTTCATCAAGAAGCTCCGAACTATGACAATCAGCCCAGCTGGTCGAGAAGAGGTTTCGATTGGTGCGAAGGTGCTGACCTAAAGGGGTAGTTGCGAGTCAATGCTCTGATCTCAGCAAGCAGGCTATTGGAGTTGACGTAATACATCCCTGCCATAACACTTAGTCAAAGAGGATGACAATGTAAGAAGTGCAGCATATACAAGCCGCCGTCATTGGACTTGTCAAGTCGGAAGATCCAAGCCCTGCGAATATTCGTTCGACCCTTCGAAGATCTCCGATCGTGTTGATACGATGCTCATTGAGAGCGCTGATTAGTGCTTGCTTTTGGGACTGTACGTCGTTCCGATCAGCAACGGCCATCTGATTTTGCCTTTTGACCTCGAACATAAGGCAGCTGAATGGTCTTATAGGGGATGCAGTGTGTCTCAATTCAGTACGTAACGCCTTTCAAGGGGAACAGAAGATCTTAAGTAGTGCTGGAAGATGTAGCCGTATTGATATAATCGTCGAAGCATCCAACATAGTCAAATACGATGCATGTTGGACACTTGACGGTGGCAGGACGGGAAACGATCACTAACATACTGCTTCTGGCTCCTGGTTGGGAGCGGATGATGAGCCAGACGATTCAATCACGATCGGGCTGTCCGCTGGCGAAGCATCTGCTAGCGTTTGCAGCGGTGGATATGGAGAAACATACTCTAAAGATCGTGAGCCACGCGGACTGCTAGGGATTATACAGGCGGGAAGGATCATTTGACAGCCACTAAAGCCAATCAGGAAGGCAACGTACCTGAGCTATCGTTGGTTTGTCTCTGCGGCGAGAACAGCATAGACTGAGTACCAATACCGCTGTGTTGCGCCGAGCTTCTGCCAATGCTGGGAACAGAGAAATTGCTTGAGTCGGGGCTGGACTGCTGTGATGTGTGTGAGCTCTTGTCAGGAGTCGTTCCCAACGAATGCATGGTATTTTGCAGCGCCACTTCGCAGAATAGGGACAATCCTGGCGTTGTATGCGAAGCAAGTCGAGTTGAAGATTGAGCGATGGGCTTGGTCACAATCGAGACCATAGAAAAGTCGTGTCGCGGCGTATTCATCTTATAATCCCTGTGGTTAACATAGGGAATGGGCTTCAGTCTGTGTAGAAAACGGTTCAACCCCCTGTGAACAGCTTCTGAGATTACAACACGATGTCTAACATCCTTCAATGCTAACAATACCGAGAACCCTTCAGTGGTGGAGTGTTTTGGTCCGGTAACGACCGAATATCCATGAGAATAGGCCATTGGTAAGAGTGTTCTTTAGACTGCGTCAAGCGAACCATTCAGCAATGCCGTCAGTGCCATGGCGGGAGGAAACGATTGATACTGTAAACCCGTGATCACGGCTTGGCCTGCTAGCCGAGTCCCTGCCGGAAAAGACATGTAAGCTTCCATACCACAGCCATCATCCCTATATCAAATGTTGGAAGCTCTCGGTGTCCAAATTTGCCAGTCAATGCACAATCGTGCCGTCAATGACCGAAGCTATTGCAAGGTGGCGGGCTACAAAGCTTTGCGGACGGCATGTGCAGTGACTGCAAGCAAGCAAGAAGTTCGGCGTCTCCTGGCTCCAAGGCACAGTTTCGCACGCTTGCTTGCCCTCGACTTGTCGGTGAAGAGACTTCTGAGCTGCGGTTGAAGGGAACACGGAGAGAGTAAGATCGGAGAGAAACTAGCGAGAGCAGTGGAGGCGCAGCTGAACTTGGAAGGAGCGGGCGGCCTCTGGTCCTGCCAAGAACTTGCACCACACCAGCCACTCAATTCCAACTGCAGTGCATTCACGAGAGTACATTCAATGCTTAGCGGTAGAGTAAGCATTGCGTTGGTCTTCCGATGGTCATTCAACTACCACGCTAGAACGCGACATCAACCCTACCACGGTCTCATGCGCGGCAGCTAACGTCATTCTTAGTGTTGGTGTTTACACACGGGGACCGCGAGGACATGAGTCTGTCGATCGGAGCAAAGCGATCTCACGTGTTATAACACAAACACGCAGGCGCACGAATGCAGATAGGTGGGAGGCCAGTGTTGGCTCGTGCATCCTATGCGTCGTTCCTCTGCATCTTCAGACCGGCAACAACGTCTTACGCTGAAACAAACTTCATAAAGATCGCTACTGTCATGCATGAACGTATCGAAAATCCAGCTCCAGCAAAGCAATCTCCTTTTGGCTCACTTGCTTTCTTTGCTGTCGACAGACTCATCGACGTTGGACTCCGCATTAGATGGGTGCACTTTGATGTATGCTTCTCCGCCTCCGTTGACTACAGGTCGCCATTCGCCCTGGAGATCATCAGATACGAAAATCTGTCAGATATGAAGGATTTGATGCAAAGCCAGACATACCATGCCATAAGAATCGGGCGCTTTTCTGCAGCCTCTGCCCCCTCCGCCCACAATGAGATTCCCTGGTCTGTAGCTTGGATCTGCTTCCATTCGCTTGATTACTGAGGAATGGATGTGACAATCGTGAGACATATCTCTGGTCTCTCCGCGGGGCAGCGGCCAAGATATTGCTTTCCATGAGCCTATCCACGTTAGCGCGATGCGAGCACATATCAGAGTCGACTTGCCATCTTGCTGAAGATCCATTCTTCGGAAGGGCATGGATTCCATCAACTGCCAAGCGCATACTGCCAGACGGCTGAGTCCACCGCCGAATGTGAGAGAGTCATGAACTCTTCCCTTAGCCGCTAATCTGTGCATTTCTTCGTGCCACGTTGCCGACTGCACTTTGCTTCGGGACACACCTGACTCATGTACTGGCTCTCCCTCCACTTTCAGCTGTGGAGTGTCCTTCGGCTGCACATCTGGGCTCGGTTCTGGATCTTCCGCAAACAAGTTCGATGCGTGTACTTTCTCCTCATCGAAGGGCATACCAGCTTTGCGTGCTTCTCGGACCATCCAGCTGAGTGCAATGTCACTGATCGGTCTTTCTTCATTCTCGCCCAAAGTCCAACCGCCTCCAATATCGCCTGCCGTGGGTGTTGCCCTTAGCACACGGGTTACGCTTTTGTCCATCTCATCAAAAGTGCTTACCGTGTTGTCCAGCAAACCAGAGCTCGAGGATATCCTGGCGCTCATCATCCTCTTCGCCATCACTATCGTTATCTCTGGGATTATGTCGAACGATGTCTCCCGAGTTCACCGAAAGACTTGACGAGGCTGGTCCGAGATCAATGGCCATACGCCGGCGCCGTTTCGCGCGAAAGTGCGGCTGAGATAACGTCTTTCGCATCGATTGTTTCTTCGTAAGCTTCTCCTTTTCTTGCGGAATCTGGCGATACCATTGCTCCAAGTGGTGGTGAGACGGATGTGTTTGGCGTCTTTCGGAAAGTAGGTCCTGGCGGAATCTGGACCTGTCAGAAAGGTCAAATATTATTGTCACCCTGATTTTGCCCTACTTGGCGCGTCGCTCGTCTATCGAGACTGCGTGTCTTATGACCCGTGCCGATGTCTTTGCCGTATACCTGAAGACTGGTCAATGCATTTGTAGTATACCTTCCGATAAAAGGAACTTGCGGGAATAGTGTTCTTGTCATCCAAGCCGACTCGAACTGCGGTACACTGTTGACACACTGAGCAACTTAGCAGCGACTCTCAAAATGACATTGATTGTCGTAGCCTACATCGAATAAACCGAGAAATTCGATCCGAACCACGGGTCTGCTGAATGTTTGGCGAAAGTTCTGCATGAAGTCGAATGTCCTCTGCTTGTCCTCTCTTTCTGCTGCGGTGTCTTCGGTTCTCATTTGCCTGTTTGACATTCAGCATCCGGTTTCCAATCAAGACACGGGCGGAGAAATACCATTTCGAGAAAGTCTTCCAAGCTGATACGCAACGTCAATTGGTTCTCCAGTGGCAAAGGGATCACGTACCAAATCTCATCATCTCTTCGTTACCAGCGCTAAGCAGACCTACATAGTCGAGCATTTGTGCAAGGAAGCGGGCAGTGTAGGCACCTCGAGAGAACCCAAAGAAGTAGATCGCATCGCCATCGTTGTAGAAGCGCATTAAGAAGCGATAGCCAGCCATTACATGCTCTGCGAAGCTCGTACCAATGGCTTGGTCTTTGGCCTTACTATACCAGGACTTGACGCGGCCGTATGTGCTTTTGCGGGAGAGAGACGACGTCTCGACATAAGTTCCAATGCCTGGCTGGTAATAGTGGTCTTGGACAGCTGTTAGCCGCTCGAAATCTCCAAACCTCGATGTTTGCCTACATTGAGTTGGATCATTCCGGTCAAGTAGTCCGTAAATCTTGATGACTGTCAGAAGTCAATAAAGCCACTCAGCGCAATGAGGACTTGGGCATTGTATCACTGTTGGAATCCGCTTGGCTGCCCTGGAATTTGTTTCCTTTGAAAACTTAGCCAGGTCGTGGCGTCTGGTCCGGTGTTTTGCTTCATACCTGTGCC
Organism: Pseudocercospora fuligena; assembly: GCA_014298035.1. Classification (NCBI taxonomy): domain Eukaryota; kingdom Fungi; phylum Ascomycota; class Dothideomycetes; order Mycosphaerellales; family Mycosphaerellaceae; genus Pseudocercospora; species Pseudocercospora fuligena. Next base: position 375,108 of record JABCIY010000039.1, on the reverse strand, counting down.
ATCAAAGCAAAGTATGAGAGATCTGCGCCTTCGTTCTTGAGTCGCTGCCCGCATACCTTCCGCCATGCCGAGACTTAGCTGTGCTGTGGAGGATTGTGGATAAGGAAGTATCAATTCGCAGACGGGTGAGAGGAAGCAATAAAGCTGTCAATCAGTACAGCACCTATGCTTCTGCACATGGTCCTGTTCCCTCTCGCGGGACTACTGGGATTCTCAAGCGGCTTGAGATCGCCGGCAGGTATTGCTTTCGCAGAAGACCGGACATGGATTCCGTAAAAGACAGCGGATGATAGTCAACCACACATAGCACTCTGACCACCAGCTGTAGCTGGCTCGCACGATTGGTCTTTGTGGGTGCACTGCATGTCCATGTAGCAGCCACTGCATCTGGCATTCAATATCCATTCGCCCAGCTCTTTTGTGCTTTTGAAACCTGTGCTGTGCTTGGTGTGTATCTGCTCTTCTAGGATCTCTAAATTGACATAGTAATGTCGAGACATGTTGGAGACGCCTTCCATAGAGACAAATGCTGTTGATGTATTATTATTGTTGCAGGTTCGCGAACAGGTGGAATATCTGGAGAAGCTCCAGCAAGTGCTCGATCGAGGTAATGCAGAATGCCTTTCTCGCCAACGGACGACCTGAAGGGGAGCTGATCGACGCGTGGAGATGCAAGCAGATGCCGAATGAGTGGGACGGTCGTACGGTCCGTTTCGTGGCGCGGAGCTCACGGCCCTCCCTCTTCCGCAAGAGCCAAGCCTATGTCAACCATATTCTGCGGGGCGCCTTTTGGATTCTCGATGGCAGGAAGGTCGAGTGAATAGTTCATATAAGCTCAGTGAGCTTTGCTTTGACTCTACGCCTGGATAAGCTCCGGCCTATAGCGGGTATGGATTATATCCATCTCTTGCCAGCATTCGCCAAGACCCCAACCTCGATATCGGACATCATCGCGAAGATGCAGACTGGCTGGGGTGATCATTGCCCCGGATGCGTAGCTTTGACTTCGCCCAAGGTTTAGTCACTGCACGCGTATGCAGAAGATCCCCATAGACGATGATCGTAACTCACTCTGGTGGCACCACTGGATTGTCCTAAAGCAGTATGGTGTGAGCGAACGTCTACTTCAACCAACCAGCAACCTCAAGCCCAAAGCCATAGCGCTGCAGTATCTGCAACTTTCCGCGGCCTGGATGAGGTTCGTCGAGGAAAAGCTGGTGCGAGACAGCTACTGCCACGGACTGAGGCAATACGCAGTATCGCGATCTGAAGATGGCACGATGTCGTCCCGCTGGTGATGCTCCCTTGATGGATATTGTGCAACGCAGTCGCTCCTGTATGTGTTCGCATCTGCCAGGCTCTAAACACGGCCCGTACGACTCCACCTGCATCTCAGCATGCCGATTACACTTCGGGAGGCGCATGTGCCCGCCACTCAAGGTTCTACAACCCCGTGAGCTGGCGACACACCATGCATTGGTATGGAGGGGCTCATCGTGTTTCACCGAGCATTTTGGTGGTGGATCTGCACAGAGTGTAGCAATACACTACCGTCCATTGGCCAAATCCAAGCGGGTCAATCATACCGGCTGCTGGAAGAAGCTGTCGCACATTGCAGACCTAAGGACCTGCCAGCAGAGCATGAGCCGGCGACTCGTCGTCAGGACTTTCTGCAAAGCACAGATACTACGCCATGAACACTAGACCTCTCTAAAGCTGCAGGGCACGAGACCAGTGAAGACAGGCTGGTCAAAGCACCACAGACATCGTCATCCATCAGCATTTCCTCAAGAATTTCTTAAACCCCATCAGCCCCGTTCCACGGACTGCTCTGTTTCCTTGGCAGTTCTCTTGTATTGTATCCCTCAAACTCAGGCCTCGCGAGCAATACCGCAGATATGCCTGGCAAACTTTCGAGAGTGATCGGAACGATCAAACGAAAGCCTACTACAGCTCCAGATCGCAAAGATGACCAAGAAGCAGCTCTGGCACCAAGCCAGAAGAAGACTTCTGCCATCCATGACCTGATTCACCTGGTAAGAGCATAATCTAATTAGCCAGTTCGGATAAGAAGATTTCTGCTGACACTTGTCTGAACGCTTCATAGGACATGAAGGACAAAAAAGTCATTGCATCAGGACTGACTGGTCTAGCTTCTGGGGAGCCAATGGACGACAAGGAGCTCTTGCTAGAGAATGGCGTGTCCATGCTACAAGGTCTGCCGCTCAATAGTGGCCTTTCCGCAGCGACTTCTGATGCTTTCATTACGATGCTCTATCACGACTTGCCACATCCTCCAACTACCATTGCTGGCCCAACCTCGCGATATCGCAGACATGATGGAGGCAACAACAATCCTTGGAATCCTGAGATGGGCAAGGCTGGAACACCATATAGCAGAAGTGTCCCACCCAGTAAACCAAAGGGGCCGAATCTGCCAGACCCTGAGCTTGTCTTCGAGCAGCTCATGAAGCGAGAGGACGGCACCTTTAGAAAACATCCATCTGGTCTGAACCGTCTGTTCTTCTCCTTTGCAACTATCGTTATTCACGAGTGCTTCCAGACTTCGCGCGAGGATCCTTGGATCAACGAGACTTCCAGTTATGTCGACCTCAGCACTCTATACGGTAATACCAAGGAAGAGCAGAAGAGGGTGCGAACATACCAGCAAGGCAGGATATGGAATGATTCCATTGCGTCTGAGCGAATCATGCTCATGCCGCCTGGCGTTGTAGCCCTTCTGGTCATGTTCTCGCGAAACCACAACAGCATTGTGGAATCGCTGCTTACCATCAACGAAGCTGGAAAATACAAACCTTGGGACCAGCTGAATGAGGAGCAGAAAGTCTGGTAAGTGATTTTGAGCCGTCTGAACTGAAGCAAAGCGGCTTTGCGTGGCCCTCTAGACGTTGCGAAAGCAAAATTCCGCCCAAGACATCGATAGCAATGTGAAAGGCTGACCATGAACTTTGTCAAAACAGGCAAGATGAAGATCTGTTCCAGCTTGGCAGAAACATCAATGTTGGTTTCTTTGCCAGCGTAGTCCTGAAGGACTATGTGGCCGCCATCCTGAACACCCCGCGAGCTGATTCAACTTGGTCACTTGACCTTGGTAAAGAGATCAAGAAGAGTGGACAACGGGTGGAGCGAGGTACTGGCAACGTCGTGTCGACCGAGTTTGCAGTTCTCTACCACTGGCACGCTGCACTCAGCGCTGCAGACGCACAATGGATGGAGGACGTCCTCAGAGCCAACATTCCCGAGCTCAAGTCCGTGGACGACATGACTGTGCAGATGTTCTACAAAGTCATGTATCAAGAAGGACATAAGCTCAAGAACACACTGCCAAAAGAATGGACATTCAATGGACTGAAGCGAGCTCCTGATGGAAGGTTCAATGACCATGAACTCGCAGAGCTGATCAAGGACTGCATCGAGGAGCCTGCGCACGCTTTTGGTGCTCATGGAACTCCTGCAAGCTTGAAGGTGGTCGATATCATGGGACAACTGCAGGCTCGTGAGCTCTTCAATGTTTGCACGATGAACGAGTTCCGAAATTATCTTAACCTGAAGGCATACGAGAGTTTCGAGGAATGGAACCCGGATAAGAAAGTCGCGAGGGCTGCTGAGCTCCTCTACGGACACATCGACAACCTCGAATTGTATCCCGGTCTCATGGCAGAATGCACAAAACCCCCCATGCCTGGCAGCGGTGTGTGCCCTGGCCAGACTACAGGTCGAGGTATCTTGGACGATGCTGTGGCGTTGGTGCGAGGCGACCGCTTCCTCAGCTACGACTTCAACAGCAATACTTTGACTAACTGGGGACTGAGCAAGCTCGGCACCTCGGTAGCCGGAGGAGCTTATGGTGGTGTCCTTCCTAAGCTCATCATGAATGGCTTGCCAGGAGCGTGGACAGGAACATCGCTTTACGCTTTGTTGCAATTCTACACGCCAGAGGCAGCTCAAGGCATTGTCAAGCAACATAAGACGATCGATCAGTATGATACCACGAGACCTCGCAGCGACCTTGACATTGTCTCAGTCCAGACGTCAGCAGGCTGCAAGCAAGTATCTGAGGATCTTACGTCCTTCCGTGCTATTCAGCCAACGGCCACACAGACGATCGCCAATGGCAACAACTTTATGCTTGGCTCCGGTGACCCAAAGAAGGCAGCTTCCCTTCAGAAGATCTTCTTTGAAGACGGATTTGAAGCCAGTGTCAAGAAGTACTTCGAGACTGAGGTGTCCAAGCTCATCAAGGATAGCTCGCTGCGCTACTCCAACGGCAAGCGCTCATTCGATGTCGTTCGCGATATTACTAACGTCACACCTATCGCATGGCTCGCTGAGCGACTCGCCATCCCGCTCAAGACAGTTGCTCAACCTCGCGGCCTGATCTCTCAACCACAGCTTTTCGAAGCGTACATGGCCATCTTCCTCTACCAAAACTTCAACATCATTCCTGCTCACGAATGGAATCTGCGTGCTGGTGCCACAAAGTCCACTGCGCTCTTGACTGAGGTTCACAGCGCTCACCTATCTACTCAGTCCGGCTTCAAGGAACATATCGTGGATTGGCTTGCAAAGGGCTCCGCATTTGAAGTCAAGCCCGAGGCAGACCGCATTTACAAAGCTCTCATTGCAACCAAGGAGTCGAATGACAAGTTGGCGGGTGAGTGTATTGGTGTTGCGGCACCAATCGCCGGTATCCTCACTCACCAAGCGTCGCTCCTTATCGATCTCTACCTCCGCCCAGGCTATGAAGCATACAAGGCTCGCATTGTTGAGCTGTCTCACCAAAATGACGATGCCTCATTCAAAGAGCTTCAAGGTTTCGTTTTCGAGGGTATGCGACATGCTGGCGTTGTGCCTGGCCTGCCACGTCAAGCTACCAAGGACGTGACTATCCAGGACGGTACACGTGGCCCAGTACACGTTAAAAAGGACAACATTGTCCTGATCGCTACGAGCAAGGAGGCTTTGGACCCGACTTCTTTCGCTGAGCCAGAGAAGCTTAACCCACACCGTCCATTGAGTGAGTACACTCTGCTCGGCAGTGGTCTCAGCTTTGGAGCCAGCTTGATCGGACCTGCCATTGCTGCGACTTTGAAGGAAGTCTTCAAGCTGCCTGGCATCCGTCGTGCTACTGGCAAGCCAGGTCGCTTCGCAACTGTAGAGCACCTGGTCGGTGGCATCCCAGTGAAGTCCTATCTGGATTCTAATGCAAAGGAATCGCCTGTTCCTACCACGCTCGTGCTCGAGTACGACGAGTCTGTCGCTCCGCTTACGAACGGAGTCAATGGGGTCAACGGTACCCCAAGCGGTGGCGCTAACGGAGTTCACGGCCTCTACACAGCCCCTCAGACTCTGGCCGGACCACAGAACGGCTCTTGAACGGAAGAGAAAGGAAAGAATGTTGTCTTAGTACTGGCGAGATACCCTTAGTCCGATAATTAATGAATGAGAAATAGTCAATCTTTTTGTGATCAAACTCTAATGGTTTCGAAATGACATGATGAAAGAACGATGGGTATCTCCGAAGCTAAATTGTACAAGTGAAAAAGTCCCCTTTGGCGCAACCTCATAACGCATAGTTCTCTGTATGCAAGTAGATCTCATCCAGATCCTTGCTTCCGGACAAAATGCCTTTCTGCATCTCCGCTACCGTATTCGAGACATCACACCTCATGCTCGGCGGTCCACATACAAACACACAAGCTTTGCGGCCTGACCATTCTCGACTCAGTTCCTTCAACATGTAAGGAATTTCTGGCCGTCCCCATTCTACGCTCCATCCGCTTCGTCGTGATTTGACTGCTGCGGGCATGAAAGCGAATCGCATTAGATTCTTCTGAAACTCCGTCGGAGTGGAAGGAAATCCGAAGTCGAAGTTTGACTTATCGTTGGACTCAGTGTACTGTTGCATTTGAGTTGCTTGGGTGTTTGGGGCAGATGTGATGTCCACGGATAGGGAGCGACTCCTTCGTTTCTCATGCAGAGTTGGATGAGGAGGCATATGAGGAGTGTCCTTCGAACTCTCAGCGTCTGCGATCGTTAGATTTCGTGTTGGGGAATGACTGTCGGATCGTCTCTGCAGCTCAGCTGAAGCTGTCAGGTGAGCATTCGATGGACTGCGCATCGGCTTGAGATGAGCTTGTGGAAGTGGCCTTATTCGGTCTTCGTTCTCTTCGCGGAGCTGCTTCTCTCGTTCAGGGTCGCCACCAGCTTCCTCTTTTATCATGGCTGAATTTCTGTGCGAATTGAACGAGTGTCGGTATGAGCTGACCGAAAAGCGGTTGCTCGCAATGTTCTGAAAGACATCGTTGACTTTGTCATGGAGTACCATGCTAACAGGTCGATTTGGTGTTTGAGCACTTACGAGCTTACCCGTATGTGCTTGTCGCTTGGCGGCGGTGATGTAGAATTGGCAGCTGACAGTATCAGGTGGTGCGAATTCGCGACAGATCCGGAGCTCCTCCTTGAACCACTCCATCGTCTCTGGCCTTTTCAAAGCCCAGATAAGATGTACAGTTTTTGTGACAGCTTTGCCGTCTCGCATGCGCTTGATGAGATCAAGCAGGTGAGAAACGATCGCAGTTATGCCAGTGCCCCCGGCCACCAGGACAACATGCTCGAAAGAATCCAGTTGACGACGCATACCTCCATAAGGACCGTCAATGAAGGCATGATATGTCCACCACGGTCCGTGATCGAGAGCGCTGTCCAGAACCTTCTTGGTGAAGCCGCTGAACGGTCTGAAGACCAAGACCATGTCACGATACTGATCGCCATATTCTGATGGGTAATCATCGCTGCATAGAGACGCGATTGTGAAGGGATGGTTTTCCACGAGCGAAATGCCAGGCATACGCAGGTAGACATACTGTCCCGGTTTCCACCTCATCTGCGTGGGAATGGTCACCTTGACAGCATTCTCCTCGAGCACAGTCACCGCGGCTTCCTCGCCAATGCCCCACGATACCCTGCTCGGGCGTGTCCAATTCAGGTATAATAGTCTGCCCAGGTACGACGCGAGCCAGATGGCTACTGTAGACCAGAGGTAATGCCAGGACGTAAGATAATTGTGACAATGCCAAAATAGCATGCCCAGGAAGATGATGGCGACGGGCACATGTACCATGACGAAAAGTTCATAGAACATTCGTCGAAGCGGTGTTAGAGAGTGGACACAGAGGAACACTAAAGGTACCAATGCAGCAATACCTGGGAAATGCGATTAGCGATTGATCGACTTCAACAAATACACAAATCATACCAGTGCCATAGATATACACTCCGGACTGCTGCGTCTTCAGCAATTTGTGAAAGACTTGCAGTCCTCCGTTATCATATACTGGTGTGACATAGAACGGGACGGTGTGGATGATGCTCAAAATTAAGCATATGTATGCAAGCCATCGATGGAGCACATTCAGTCGCTCGTGTCCGATCCCGGTCAAGATAGAGATAAAGTTGACCTTTGAGCTGAGAGCGACAATCCATGGCATCAATGCAACTGCAATCATTCCAGAGCGAATGGCTAGCGGTGGGGATCCGAACTGGATTGACTGCCAGTACAAGGGTTGCGGTACGAAGCAATATAGAATCGTGAATGCTAGAGCTGCAAACACAATGACCAGGACTCCTATTGAGGGAAACACGATCGGTCTCATCTTTCTGTGTAGTCGCGCATTTGGTATTGGATGGTAGAAAACATATCGAAACAGAGCAAGAATCTTTTTCACTACCCATGGCAGCCTGATAGACTCGAGATCCGGACTTGTTGCTTGTGGCAGTGGCGCGTCTTGAGGGAAGAATTTCTTTGTTGATCGATCAGTGCTGAGAGCGGAGTATTCGTAGTCTGTTGCGGGGGAAGCTGTCTTTGCAAATTCTTCCTGAATTTCCTTGTGTGAAGCTACTCGGATTTTGTCGTTCCAATAGTGATACCAGTGTAGAGCCATGGTGAACACCAACAGTATGATGCTGAAGTACACCCATCCTAACGCATATTTGCCGGACTGGCTCCAAGGGTCAACAGTCTCGGCTTCGATCAGTCCAGGTGGGCTGCTGCTGTTGTACGGTATGTTTATGCGCTTCTCCAGTCTGGACAGAGTTTTCGAAACATCTGAAGCTACGTCTGCTGCGATTAGGCCAGACCGCCGGACCAATAAGTCTGCTAGCGACGGCATGTTGAGGCTTTCTTCTCAATCATGCGGAAATATACGACTGACGTCTGATGCCGGCCTGCTCCAGTCCGTACTATTCTTCGCCCTTGATAGTCGATTACACAAAATGTCGTGAGGTTGCACAAATCCTGTTGATGCTGAACAGGCCAGACCGTGCTACAATTCGATGTTTCGGAAGCCCGGCCGCATAGTACGACATGAGGTGGTGGTCGTTACTGTCCAAGGCTGCGCACATTCAGAATCCAGGCCATCTGAAGTGCAGAAAGACCATTCTGTGAATTTTCAGCCTATGTCGATGGGTGTTAGCAGAAGCAAGGAGATAAGGAGAAGTTAAGACTACTGAGGAGTCGAGTGGTATACGAGCAAGTGTGATTCAAGCAATAGACCATCGAGACCCGGCAACAAGTGTGAGATGCAAGTGCATGGATCCCTGTCGTGCTCCCGCTTGCGCTACGGGAAGGAGTGCGCTGTCTGCAAGGGCATCCTGCGGATCAAGACCCACAATGATTGCGAAAGACGACCACGACTCTCCGCTCTGGCTGTGATCCAGGCGTAATAGTGCGATTTAGCTTTTGTGATTTAGGATGGCAGAACGCCGTTGTATCCTGGATCCATAATCGGCGCATGAAGAGCAGATCAATGAGCGCTTGTGGCAAGAGTGAGATTGGATACTGGCCCAAAGGGGAAGGCTTCTTGTTCATATGTCACCAAGCCACGCAGCATGGCATATCCCGAGCAATAGCCCAGTTGTGAGCGTGAGAACGGCATTGCTGCTGGTCGTCACACAGCGCCGCTCTCCTCGCTCGCTGCACAGTCGAGGAACTCGTGGCCAACAGTGGAGACGGGCTTGATCACTCTTCTCATCTGCGAGTCAGTTCTGGCGATTCCAGGCGATATTCTCTGCGCGTGTCTCGGAACTCCTCTCATTGCAAGAAGCGTAACACACACCGCGTGGCAGATAGGCGACGAATGAAAGTGCCGGGGCAGCCTAAGAGCGCACTTCGGTACCGGTGTTGCTTTGAGCCGTCTATGCTTCTCTCCGATAGCACAGCGAACGGGCAGGTCGACAATGCGTTTGACGATGCGGAGTGGTGGAAAAGAGAGATGGATGAACGAGTGAAGTGCCTGGAATACGCGCCGCGCTAGCAGCCGGACCCTTGCAAACTTGGCCTGATTGGCCAACGGTCGGTCGGTTTCAATGTGGCAGCAACTCAAGTCTTTTAGGTCCAGATGCACTTGAGCATGCAGTGAAGTCACTTTTGAATTTGAAAGCACTGTGAACATTTGTTCGAGAACTCGATGACAGCAGTAGTGGAGGCCCAAATAGCCGATGAAATGCAGGTGGTAATTCAGCTGGCACGTGGAAGATCCCTGCTCAAGCTGCCAAGTCCATAGTCCATGTACGTTATATCATCTTTGAGACGTGTTTCTATACATCATTATTTACCTGGTCTAATGCTGCTACTGAGGTCTACCTTCGAGTGATCTCTCGAACATAGCGCCGGTGACATTGATGTTTTGCGGCGTACTCAAGGAGGGTAACAGCATCGGCCTAAGATCATCATGTCCTAGCCCATCACCGACTATAGCTATGGCGGCAAGAGGCTCAGCGCCGTTGCAGCACAGGTCGAATGCGGTTCATCGATGCGTACGACTCTAGCGTTTGCTAAATGTCTTTAAGCGCCATCGAATGTTCCATGGCTGCATAGAATAGCGTGCTCGTAAGTACTGTCCCACGTGGAAGGCTTGCACAAGGCGACCTTGGAATCCTCCAAATTGACTTCGATTCGCCGAGTGGAAAGTGTTGCATCTATGTGCTAGTCGATGTCACGCCCGATGGCCGTTGGCTGTCTGGACCTTTGGATCGGACTGGGTGTGGAGTCTTGATTCGTGAGAACAGACTGGAGGCACCCTGCTCAACACTTCCTCATAGTGCCGGTGGACGACTCAGGCGCGAAGATTGATATCTGTCTCGATCAATCGCCCTCGTCATCAACATCTTCGACCATGACTTGCCTCCTTGGCACAGACTCCTCTTCTTCAGGATAGACAGATGTCAGCGCCTGCTGGAGTTTGCTCACATCGTCCATATCCACATCCTCACCGGCGGCTGCTTTCACCGCAGCGTGAGCTTCCGTATAACGGAACTCTTCGCCAGCTGCCTGTGCGGCTTTACCCGCAGCATAGTATCCCGCCTTTTCCAGATTGTCAATCTCTTCAGGCTCCAGCAATCGTCCTTCTCCCTTAACCTGTTTCTGCTTCGCGCGTACTGCAGCAGGCACAAATTTGACAGCCTCCTTTTTCAGATCGCGAAGTTGTGGTGCACTGCTGTAAACGAGCTGCGGCGGTGCAGCAGGAGTGGCGGCAGGTTTTGAGGGTAATGCATGCGGCACTCTCTGTCCATCCGGTCCGAGTTGTGGATCTGTGAACTTTTCTCGCGGGATGGGTGGAGGTGTATCTCTAGGCATGGGAATGTTTCTCACTTCAGGATCAGTATCGCTGCCGCTATCGTGCGCATGTTCTGAATCTCGCCGTCTTTTGCCCAAATTCTGCCTTCGCTCTCGCTGCTCTTGACGTGCATCATTTCGTTCTCTTCGCTCATGGCTCGGGAATTGTGGTGCTTTATCACCAAGAGCCTCTCGCGCGCGCCAGATACCCCTCACATCTCGCTCGAGTTGGGTAAGTGTCTCCTTGTCCTTTGGTCGCAATACACCGCGCGTTTCCAGTTCCTTCAGTTCGTCGATCTGCTTTTGGAGACGTTCGGGATTCCGCCGCGCGAGCTTTTCATTGCGCTGATCCTGCACATTCCGCTTCGACTTGCTGATTTCCTTTTTCTTGTCGGCTTTGCGCTGCGCCGCGACTGGGTTGAACGACTTCTCCTTTGGCATATTGACGCCCTGGGATTGTCGTTGTCGCAAGGTAGATTTGGAGGCCGTACCCAATGAGGTAAATGCGAAGTTGAAGGATCACATGAAAGATTCGAGCTCAGGGCAAGCTTGCAAGCTCGGACCCAGCGAACGCGACAGCGACGTGCAAATGATGTCAGCCTCCGACTTCTCACGACAGTCACAGTGCCAGCAACATGATTCTCTTCCTCTGCAATCACCGCCAACATGGCTCGCAGACAGGATGTCATAGCACACTCAGTCACGCACTCAATCATTCACAGCGATGACAGTCGCCCTAGTGTCTTCGCGCGGATACCAAATTTCTTCTGGGTCTACTGGCTTGCCTTTCAGTGTGTCCGCGAGGACCTTTTCAAGGCTCTTCGCGGCATATGGCAGATCAAGGAAGACGAGTACAAGCGTAGCTTCGGCAAAGATGACAAGAAGAAACGCGACTTGAAGCCGATGGGTGAGAACCAACCCTACAATGTCTATTCTTATACCCTGTGCTAACATTACCATAGGCGACATGGGCTACAGCGGTTCAACCTTTTTTACAACCTCTGACAGCTGCTACATTGTCAAGTCCATTCCTCGCCACTTCGAGCACTCTTTCTTCAAGAACGACCTTCTCCTCCCATATGCCGAATACATGCAAAACAATCCAAGCTCTCTTCTCACCCGTATTACTGACTTTCTCGAATGTTATCAAGTCTCAATCGGCACAATATGCGGACTAGCTCCGAGCCATCATATTGTCATGGAGAACTTGCTCTACGGGAAAGAGGACAGTTGGGAAGACTACGACCTCAAACCACAATCGTACTTCTACCCAGAACGAGATGTCGCAGGAGGCATTCTGACCAGTGAGGCTACAAAAAGCAAGCTTGCTGATGACTACAATGAAAAGATCGTCCTGACTCTGGACGAAGCCGAAGATCTGAAAGGGCAGCTCGAGAAGGACACCAAGCTACTGGCTGATTGCAACGCGGTAGACTATTCTCTCATGCTTGTCCGTATACCTGTATCTGAGGCGCCAGATCAGGAGGAGCTTCCTGCGAAAAGCAAAACGCCTCTTGTCCCTCCTGCTCCACCGAGCTGGCGAACAGGGATTAAATCTGCCGATGGGAAATGGGTGTATCGAGCTGCGATACTAGATTTCTTCTGGGCGAAGCACAAAGTGCATGCAAAGGCCATGACCGGGCTGATCAACACGTATAACGCCGTCGATAGGCAAGGTCCGATGTCTGTTACAACTGACAGTCCAGAGTATCGGACAAGATTCTTGAAAATGGTGGAGGATATGCTTGAGCGGCGCTAAGGTGGAAACTGCATTCCGACAGATGGAAGACATGTCGGCTCAGATTGACTTTTTGTTTATGACATGATACCCATATAGCATTGAATTCATGCAAATTCTTCTTCCACCTAGGTAGTAGAGTGACGTTTCCAGCCTCCTGTTTTGCTTGTTGGTGAGCGACCACTAGAGCAATTCGCACAGCTAAGCACGCCTTTTGGAGAGTGATCACTGCAAGGGGCCTCAAAACTGCGTCTTGTCTATCAATTTGAGTATCTTACCAATACCAGTCTATCTTTTACTACTATCCTCTTCTTCCTTCTCGCCTTCTAACCAAATTTCATGGCCATCACCCTCCTTCACCCAAGTACCAGCGACAGCGCCCACGATCGAGATTCCACACATTCCCCACCAGGCGAGGCCGACAAATCCCGCATTCAACCCTAACCCGTACGCCCAGCCAGCCATCACTGGGCCGATTGTTCTCGTCAGCGACGAAACAGATTGTCCAATTCCATGAATACTTCCTAACACACTGGGATGCGGACAGCAGTTATTAATGAGGATAGCTGTACTGGGCAGCGCGAAGGTGCGAGCTGTGACCTGGAACACCAGAACAAAAGTGATGGCTATCCAGATCGCTGCACCAGCAGCTTGGTGAGGAGGCGGCAGTGTACTAGGAACGATGGCGAGGAACGGGGCCAGGAAGTACGATATCGGAAACAGTAAAAGTGACAATCGGTAAGCCGTGATAGTGCCGAGACGAAATTGGACGCGAGGATAGATGAGCAGTTGGAGCGATATGCCGAGGACTCCTAGAATGGCAAGAGCCATTCCGATTGCCGGTGGCGGTAGGGCGAGACCACCAGTGAAGGTGAAAGGAGCATGCGGCTTGTAATCTTTGGGAAGAGGCAGCTTGTCGGATCCTCTGGAGTCGGGCGAATACCGAGGGGTGGAGAGAAACACAAACCAGAGATTGTTGAATGTTCCAACGTGCATTGCCAGAAGGCCATGCGCAAGAAATGTGAGGAGCACATTGCGGGTCCAGATGCGACGAAATGGGAGCTTCTGTCTAGGCTTCGGTTTCGCCATAGATGCGGATCGGTGTTCGAGGTCCTGTGAATGCTCCGAATCATGCAGAGGCGTGTAGTCCTGGTTCGATCTTCGCCGGAAGAGGACTCTGGCAATGAGCTTGCCCAGCTTTAGTCCCCAATCGTTCTTGCCTTTCAACGCATCAAGTGTTTCTTCCAGACCCAGCACCAGGGCAAAAGCGCTCGTAAGTAGGAATGTTGCGTTGACGATGTTCGGCAACGCGTATGGGAAGCGCATAAATAGCGGAACGCCGTGCTCCCCACCGAATGTGCTCCCAGGCCCAAAAAGGTGAGGGTAGGATCCAGCAGGGTCAGCCAGAAGACCTCCGAGTAGCGGCCCAATGATCACGCCGATATTGAACGTCATGGGAAGAAGTAGAAACGCCCGACCCTGGTACTTTTTCTCCTTCACAATTTCTGAAATCATCGTTCGCATAACGCCAATGTTCCCATTGAGTATACCTCCAACAGCACGCCAAAACATGGCTACCGCAAAGGACTGGCTGAAGCCAAACCCAAGAGCTCCAATCGCAGTTCCAAGCAATCCAATCAGAATCACTCTCTTCCTGCCCAATTTCTCACTATCAGCCAGTCGACCCCACAAAATAGCAGTACAGAACTGAGCTCCGGTGAATGCAGCCGCGAGTAGACCAGCTTGCTGCGATACCGTACTGTCGGAAGGTGTAGAACCATCGGCCGCCTTGAATGACTTCAACTGATAGAACATGTAACTCTGCAAGCTCGTCTGGGTGAGAGGTTCGCTCAGTCTTGCAAGCGTCAGGATTGCGAGTTGCCCTTTCTTCGGCAAGTCCTTCCATGCTACGGCTTGTCGCTTCTCTTGCTTGGAGGATGGGCCTGGTGGAGGCTCTGCATCGTCGTCCGCTTCGCGGGCAGTGTCTGCGATTCGTGTGTCATGATTCAGTTGGGCAGTGTCTTGAGCCAGCAAACGCTCTTCCTCGTCTGCTGTATCTTCTTCGTTCTCGTGCTCATCGTGGCTGTCTATACTCTTCTTTCTCTTGCGTATTTCCTGATCTGTCTCAAATCTATCGAGTTCTATGCTGGCGTACTTGCGGTCACTATTGTTTGGATGGGGGCTGCCTAGCAGCGTAGTAGCAGCACTGTCGACAGTGTCTACAGTGTCGGTTCTGTTGTGCCCGCCATGTCCTCGACCTGTATCCATGCAGTTGTGAGGTGTAAGTCCCTGTGTAAGAATACCCGGCTCTTGGATACTTGAGATCGGCGCCTAGTGTGCTGGAGTAGCGATTAGCGATATCGGCTTCGAACGAATGCGCGCCAAGAGAATGTTAAGGTGCGGACTTTGCGTGCCAGCGAAGTGTAACGAGAAGAAAGTAGCAAGTAAGACACATCAAGTGTGCTTATCGCCTTCATCTTTCCTGGCATAGTGATCCGTTGACCGTCCTTGCATGAAGCCGCTCCAATTGACCTCGTGCGAAGAGAAAACCCAGGTGCCGAGTTCCGTAGTCATAAGCCGCGACGCAGTTCATTCGTCGAAAGCTGTTCCTGCAGCACTGACACGCTCGACGCAGTAACGCTGCCGCCAGAAACGCAACCTTGCTACAGATGCAGACACTTGAGCGTCAAGATTGTTCAGCAAGGCGCGTGGCCTGCATTATGTCGAGCATAGATCGAGATCGCAACATTGTCGTTGCCATTCGCTTCTGTTATAAACGTCCAAAGCACTGAGCCGAGCCCAACCTGTTTCGACGGCCTAGAACAAAGGCAGAGGCAAAGGACCGAGATCTTGTGTGTGCGCGCACTTAGCATGCAATGTTCTGCTGCATTTGACGGTGTACTTCGAATGTTTGCGCGCTGTCGAGAACGTAATGCTAGCATGAATTCTTCGACTCGGTCGTCGCATTGCGAGAGGGCATATGGCGGAACGTAAGTAGATCATCGTCACTTCTCTTGAGTGGCTTGGGTTTATTTAGGAGTCCTACTCGGCTCAACGCGAACAGCCTTGTACTGGGTCCTCCGCTCTGCACGTCTGACAAGTCCTTCGACTATTTCATCGCAAGAAGAGCGAGCGAAAAATTTCATAATGGTTGCATGCGTTGAGCGGACAGGGCTTGACGTGGTCCATTTGAGTTTGAAGTCCAAGGAAACCCTGCGAAGTTAACGGAAATTGCAGCACGACCAATGGTGAGATGACTGAACGGTCTGTGAAGGACTCAGCAGTGTCAAAATACATTCCACACCCTACTTATCCTGAGCCAGAAGAGACAAGTACAGATCGCCCTCGAATGTGAATTGTGAACTCCAGTCACGCCTCTTGCTGATCACCTTGCAAGCCGCTTCTTTTAGTCAGAGGTCACTTTATAATTGCAGGGAATCTCCACTCGACTTGCCATGCCGTTGTCGAGATCTAAAATTGCAGTCAGTCATTTGCAAACATGAAGGATTTGTGAGCAGTTCGTGGGAAAGACTCGCGATGTAAGCATACCTTTCCATGCCGATTACGACACATACCTCGGGTCGCCCTGGAAGACACTGCGGAAAAGGAATCAGTCATAATCCTCAGCCACAAACGCTTCCTCCAACTTGGGCTTCAATCTAGGAAAAGTCTAAGCTTGGATTCAGTCGCGCAGGATGTCATCCACGCAGGGGAAGGGATAACTTACAGGTGAGATTCGTAGTAGTCCAGTAGTCGTTGCGGGCATTTTTGTCGAAGCACATTCATCTTGTGTTGCGTCTTACGCCCATCGTTCCACTCAAGGAGCCCCTCCAGAGATTTGACGTCCTTCTTTCCCTTGGTGAGGCCGACTTCTTCACTTTCAACGATGGCTGCAACAGATGAGACATGGTCCTCCCAGCTGCCGACGGGCAGCGTGTCTACTGCAGAAGTACCGTTGGCATCAGACTTTCGTCCTCGGCCTTTCTTGTTGCTGGACGGCGCGGGAGAGTCGAGATCTGCTTGAGTAGAATTCCTTTTGCCCAGAGATGCCTTGGTTGGCTTCTTCCCCTTCATTGGAGGTTCTGGCGTGCCGCCGATGGCTCGATGGTATGCACCAAGAGCTTCTTTCGCGCCCACGCTATTCCAAAGTCAGCCAATGCCTCTGCGTTACCATCTCGTAGCGCATACAGATTCTCAATGGGCTCCCAAGTCTTGTCATCTTCCTCATCATAGCCAAGCCATTTGACTTTGTATATGACCTTGCCCTTCACAAAACTGTGTTCTTCGATTTTCTCGACCTGATATTCATCTTCATCATCCTCATCCTCTTCGTCGTCCATGGCTACGTCCTTCTGGGCCTTGGGCTTGGCGGGGATAGCATCGAGGTCATCGGACCCGCTCTCGCTCGCTAGCAAAGTTGTCAGCCTGTACACCCACAGAGCTTTCATCAGAGATATAGACGTACCTGCGGGCGGCATTCTGTTTCGTCGACCGCGTACAGGTGTGGGAGTGTCGCGCAGAGTAGTTCTATTGGACCACTTCAATTGCACCTGAGGGCTGCGCGCACTGCACACGCGACTGCGTCAGTAACAATGCACAGTCTATGCGACCAAGACTGGAGTAAGCAGTCGCAGAACGAGCTGTCTCCGTCTGGCGCTGGCTGGCTGGAGAGCTTCGGCAGGCGCGTCGAGCGGGACCAGCCGAGCCAGAGACGCGCTTCGCTTTCCTGAAAAAGTTGGAGCTTTCGCTTTCGGGGCATCGCCCAAGAACGAGAACCTTGCCTTGACACTGTTGAAGTGCTGACCTATGTATTGACCTTTTTCGCCTGTCGCTTTTTCCAACCCCTACGGCGAGGCATTTTGTCGAATAGTCGAAAGAACTTCTGCTGTTCGTGGTGGTTGAAGAGTAAAGGTCTGAGGAAAGTTGCCTGTTGCTGTCCGTAGAAGGAGCAAACATGGCCGGACAACCCATGCGTGAGTGTTGCATATATCTCGATCAAAGTGAGGAAGGAACTGACGCTGTATACAGAGCTCGATCTGAGCAACGGTATGCGCAAGACCGAAGTGAACGCCGCCGGAGCACTGATACTGACGAATTCTAGCCCAGATTACACAAGACGAGTCCGGCAGACCCTTCATCATTGTCAGAGATCAAGGCAAGAAGAAGCGAACACATGGAACCGACGCCGTCAAGCAACATATCCTCGCCGCACGCACGGTATCGTCCATCGTCAAGACCTCTTTAGGCCCACGAGGCTTGGACAAAATCCTCATTTCACCTGACGGCGATATCACAGTCACCAACGATGGCGCGACCATTCTCGGTCAGATGGAGATCAAGGATCACATTGCGAAGCTCCTTGTATCACTTTCACAATCGCAAGATGCTGAGATTGGAGACGGCACAACTGGTGTGGTAGTTTTGGCAGGAGCCTTGCTCGAACAGGCTGCAGAATTGATTGACAAGGGAATCCACCCCATCAGAATAGCAGACGGGTATGATGCTGCATGCGAGGTGGCAGTGGAAGAACTGGATCGAATATCAGATGTCATGCCTTTCACCAAGGCTGACACTAGCAACTTGCTCAAGTGCGCCAAGACCTCGCTGGGTAGCAAGATCGTCTCTAAAGCACACGACCAGTTTTCCCAAATGGCTGTGGATGCTGTACTCTCTGTCGCGGATTTGGAGCGCAGAGACGTGGACTTTGAGCTCATTAAGGTCGATGGAAAGGTCGGCGGTTCACTTGAGGACTCTGTCCTTGTCAAAGGCGTCATTGTCGACAAGGACTTCTCTCATCCACAGATGCCCTCGGAAGTACGGGATGCAAAGCTGGCCATTCTGACCTGCGCATTTGAGCCACCCAAGCCAAAGACCAAGCACAAGCTTGACATCACCAGTGTTGCTGAGTTCAAGGAGTTGCAAAAGTACGAGCAGGCCAAGTTCGCCGAAATGATCCAGCAAATCAAGGACACCGGCGCCAACGTAGTCATCTGCCAGTGGGGCTTTGATGACGAAGCAAATCATCTTCTTCTCACAAATGAGCTCCCGGCTGTGCGATGGGTTGGTGGTCCAGAGATTGAATTGATCGCTATCGCTACCAATGGACGCATCGTGCCACGATTTGAGGATCTTAGCGCACAGAAGCTGGGCAAAGCCGGAATTGTGCGTGAGATGTCCTTCGGTACGACGAGAGAAAAGATGTTGGTTATCGAGGAATGCGCCAACTCGAGAGCGGTGACAGCTTTCATTCGTGGCAGCAACAAGATGATCATCGATGAAGCGAAGCGATCATTACACGACGCCCTTTGCGTTGTACGGAACCTTGTTAAAGACAACCGCATTGTATATGGAGGCGGTGCAGCAGAAATCGCATGTTCGCTCGCAGTCGAGAAGGAAGCTCTTCAGACTTCTGGCCTGGAGCAGTACAGTATGCGTGCGTTCGCTGATGCGCTTGACGCTGTACCGATGGCGCTCGCAGAGAACAGCGGTCTGAGCCCAATCGAGACACTGTCGGAACTGAAAGCGCGGCAAGGAAAGGGCGAGGGCAGAGGGAGATTGGGCGTTGACTGCATGCAGACCGGATCGAATGGTAGGCCAAATATGACCACATACGAATTTACCACGCTAACACGCATTGCAGACATGAAGGAGCACTTCGTCATCGATCCGCTCATCTCGAAACGCCAACAACTCCTGCTTGCTACCCAGCTTTGTCGAATGGTCCTCAAGGTCAACAATGTCATCATTGCTGGCAGCGACGATAACGACTTTTAGATGAATTGTCATTACGCATGCAAAAGTAATGCATAGCGACGGCGCCTTATGTAGACGGCTCGGCATATACCCAGGTCCCCAGTGGCAGGGAGGTATGTAGAATTCGAAATGCCTGTATCATGCTATCACTTCATATCCAGACTCTCGCTTCAACTGTGATGGTAACGTCCTGCGATCTTGTTCGGTGTGCAGTGGGCCGGATCGCGTTTGCAAGGAGCGTTCAAACGCGTCCACAACGCGCTAAGCCTTTCACATGCACAGCCTTGTTCGAACAGGGACCTTCGACTCCCTTACGCGCCATTTACATCATAAACCCGATCGCATGCAACCGCGCTTTCCAGTCCATACCCTCAACATGTCGAAGCGCAAGCATGATGGAGATATGCATCCGAACCGCAAGCTGCGAGCGGCGCCTTCCCCGGAACGCTATCATCGCACTGTCGCGCAGATCACCACGGGCTCAATTGGCATACATCGCGTAGCATTTCCACGAGCGAGCCTTCTCGGCCTGCCTCGCGAGATACGAGACCTCATTGAGTAGCCTAAAAGCGAGCTTGAGTGCATCGGATGGGCGCTGATCCTGTTACAAGTCTACTCCTACGTCCCGCACGAGATAAGCTGTGTTCCTGAAGACTCACAGTCGTGTCGAATTCGCTATCCTCACGACGTCAGCCCATATACCAACGACACCACTGCGCCGGCCATGTACGAGGGTGTATCGATCGGTTCTCAAATGGTTGATGAGCTCGCCCAGCTATCTACCGCGAAGCGTTGGCATCGTCATCCCATGTTTAGCGTTTGCCGGCAAATTAGTGAGGAATATCTCGATGTACGCTCAGGCAGTACTTTGTTAAACAGCGAGGCGCGACACTGACAATCTCCAGACCTTTCGCCAGCGCAACTTCCAAGCTCAACGTATACACTTCTTAGTCCGTAATTTCAACTTCGAGACTGTCATTCAGGTCATCAAGGAATGGCGCCCTTCGCACGTGGTCATCGAGCTTTGCGACGAATACTACTGGCAAGAGGGAGCTGTGCGCAACCTGCCAAAATGGTATCAAACTTGCAAAACTCCGAGTCTCGCCCGCCTCGACGAAGCTGAAATCGATGGCCACCGCTTCAGGCTGACATATCAGCGTGAGCTGAAATATCACTCACCATCCCTCTTGGCGCGAGGAAGACGACGTCAAGTCGGTATGCTGCGAGACACTGTGCACCCAAGAGCAAGTTCGTCATGGATGCCCCTAACGGTTTCTGGATTTATGACTCGCGAAGCCATAAGAAGACATGTCTCCAAAGCCATTGAATGGATCGACAGGTATAATGGATACAAAGCTCAGGCATGGAAAGGCTGCATCAAAGCTGCGAAACGCGACGTCAAAATTGCTCGGAAAAACAAACCAAAATCTGGACTCTTGAAGACCAGCAAGCTGTTGGGCAGGAAGAGAGACTTTGAGGATATGGAAGCAGGTGGGTGAGAGGACCCTCTAGATGCCAAGATGCGAGCTGTGGTGAAGAGATGGGCGGCGCTCAAGTTCCAGCCAACCATGGCAGATTTTCGAGCTGCCGAGGCAAGAGCAGCCAGCGAGATACTGGGCGAGGCAGGGAATAGAGAGCATCTCGCGGAGCAGGTGAGTGTTGGCGCTGACGCAATGGTTGGCGTTCAAACTCAGAAGGATATCGAGTTGGAGAACATCTTGGAACAGCTTGGCAAAATGGATATCAAGGGTTTAGGAGGTGAACAAGTTGATGCTGATGATATCGGCACAGCGGACGAGATGGAGATTGAGCCAAAGGAGGTGGTCAATGAGAAGGGCTCCTCGAGTATGGATCTGAAGGTCGTGATCGAGCAGATCTCAAAGCTCAGTCTGATATGACGAGCAGATCAGCCTGGCCGGGAAGAGTCAATCCTGATGCTTCGAAACAACATAGCATCCTCACTTTTCAGTATCCTCAACTTCAAAATCTTTAACCAACCCTTCTCGAACCGCCATATCTCTCGCCATCTCCATGCCAACCAATTTCTTGACTTCCGCCTTCATCTCCTCATGCACATCCTCCAATTTTCTTGCCTGATCCCTCACAGTATCACAAATCGCATCCAATAAACTGGCAACAGTAAAAGCATTCTTGACAACACCAGTCTTACCTCCAAGCCCAGGCGGAGTCGTCCCATCGATTTTGCTCAAGTCACATTTCGCTCTCTCGGAATGCGATAGCATAGCAGTGTAGAAAGACTTGAGAAGAGCTTGAGTTTGAAGACATTGGGAGATGAGTGGGACTTCGGATTCTGAAGAGAGGAAGGACTGAAGGGTATTGTGTTGCTCAACGAGGCGGAAGAGCCAAGAGGATGGGTCCGGGTTGGCGGATTTCAGAGAGGTTGATGGTGAGCTTGACATTTCTTGATGATCTTATTTCCGCCCATCTTGCCTACCTTATGTCATGCAGGCTTTCTGTTTGCTACTGTTCGATGCACTTTGTTCGATGATCAGGATTCTTGCAGATAGTGCCAGACTCTGCTGTCTGTTCCATTTCATCAGCTTCTTCTAATATCTGTCTTTCTTGCAGCTGCATGCCTCTCAGAGACAGTAAAAGCACAATCAAAGCCAGTTCACTGTTCGGAATAGACTTAGTATTCTACATCATCGACAGCAAGTAGGACTGAGACAGTAATACTCACTAGTCACTTCGCCGTATGTAAAGGTTTACCTGATAAAGCAATTCCTGGCTCGAGATGACACTAGTCCCGGAATGGCGAAAAGTGCCTGACCATTTCGCCTGCCGCAGACATCCTCTCTACAGGATCCACTGCGAACGCAAGACACTTCTCGGAATGCCATTCTTATGTCATGTTACATTGCTTCGCATTCCATACGCTAGATGGAGAAGTGCGGATACTTGATCCATTCTCTCCGCACGCCAGCTGGTTCTCTTGACACATCTTTGTGGAGGAAGGTTTCGTCAGCGAGAATATGCTCGCCTGGAGACGCTGGTGCAAGCCAGCAGAAGTTCGCGCACACGACGATTCTCTGGCCTCTTGATGCCTCCGCGCAGTAATGAATTTCGACTCTGAAGCCATCTTCGCGGTCGAGCATGGGCCGAGTGATGAATGCGATGTCAGGGCTTGGACGCTATCAGAAACGACAGTGATATCAGATCAGGTAGATCTAACTTCTCATGATCGGCGGTACCGGGTGTCCCTCCCGAAGCAAAGATACCGCTGACCACAGAGTTCAAGAATGCTGATAGCTAGTTGTGCGGATGCGAAATCATGCACTAGCCAAGAGACGCAGAAAGTGTCGGCTTGCTGAGGACTGCACTGGCACGCTTAAAAATAACCGTGCTTCCCACTTCTCCTTACATTCATCTTTTTACCTCATACTGAATTACTGTCCAGACAATTCTCACGGCCAGAATCACGCCATCCCTCTATGCTACCGGAGCGTCGTTTGGAACAGCTTACGAAACAACATCCGCAATAGGCAACATGTCTTCTGACGATGCTTCTTCGAAAGGTTCCAAGCAACGTGTCGATGTCGGTGTAGAGATGGTCGCTCTCGAGGCTCAGCGCTCTAACACGACCGGGTCTACCAAGACCACAGGAGGACCTTCTTTCGGGTATGTTGAAGAGGGCCAGATCAACTATGAAAATGTATGTTCTCTCTCTCTTTTGCCAGACTTGTGATCTTTAACGCAGAAGCTCTTCGATGCAATTCGTGTGAGTCCGTGCTGACAATGACTGGCACTGTAGACTGGCTGGAAGTTAGCCGCGTTTCTTATGATGAAGACCCAAGTAGGCATTGGAGCTCTCTCGATTCCAGGCGCCTTTGAGACTTTGGGTCTCATACCGGGTCTCTTCGTCCTGATCATCGTGGCGATTATGACGACTTGGTCCAATCACATGGCTGGCAGGTTCTGCCTGAAGCACAAAGATGTCTTCAGTCTCGATCAAGCTGGCAAAGAGATGTTCGGTGGTCCCGGAGAGTACATCTTATTGGCCTGTTTGATGCTGTGTATGAAGTGTAGCACGTTCTGCATCCATGAAAGCTGGCTGACGTTCGTATAGACTACATCTTCACAGCTGGCTCTGCTTTAGTGTCAGTATCGACTTGCCTGAATGCGCTGTCCGAGCATGGAGCATGTACTGCTGCCTTCATCGCTGTAGCCGCCATCGTTGCTTTCTGCCTGGCCTCTGTTCCGAAAATCGCCCAAATCGGCTGGTTCGCTCCTGTGGCTATGATGTTCATCGTTTCGTCCCGTGAGTGTATTCATTGATGACATCGGAAGTAGCTTCATGCTGATATCGCTAGTATTCACTGTATCCATTGCGGTATCTTTACAGCGCCCAGCCGCTGCACCACAGACTGGCCCATGGTCGTCAGATTACAAGCTGTTCGCCAGCCCATCGTTCCCTCAGGCCATGGCAGCTGTATCGACTATCATCTTCTCCTTCACTGGCACGCCATACTTCTTCACCATTTTCGCCGAGATGAGAGTCAAAAAAGACTACTTCAAGTCCATGTATCTCTGCCAGTCAGTGGTCTTCAGCATCTATGCCATTACCGGGATCATGGTCTACTACTTCTGTGGCTCGTACGTCACATCACCAGCCTTGGGATCTGCCGGCCGTCTCATCAAGAAAGTCGCATACGGCCTTGGGCTACCTGGACTTGTGATCACCTCAATGATTGTCTGTCATGTAAGTTATTTCCCAATTCGAGATCGCGATGTCGCAGGTACTAATGTGTGCATACAGGTGCCTGCGAAGACATTATTCCTCCGTTGCCTGGCCGGCACCATACACGTTAAATCCAAGACTTGGCAGCACTGGACAGTTTGGTTCAGCTGCACTTCCGGCGTCGTTCTTGTCGCGTACATCATTGCAAGTGCCGTCCCTGGATTTTCCAGCCTTGTCTCGTTGATAGGCGCATTGTTCGGAACATTGATTGTGCTTCAGCCCTATGCAATGATGTGGTGGTATGATGAGAGGCACCGCGATCACAGTCGGCGTAACAGGCGATGGTACGCTGCTGCTGTGTGGGCATCCTTCATTTTCGTTGCAGGTTGTTTCTGCACCGTTTCTGGCACATGGGGCGCTTTGCAGAAGATCATTCAAGCGTATCAAGCAGATGCCGGGTCTGTGTGGTCTTGCGCAGACAATTCCGGCTCTAAGTAGAGAGGTGGACCTAGTTTTGCGTTGATGTAAAGGCCAGAGCTGTGTCTTTGGCGATTAATGAGTATACGAGAATTCCAAACCATGAACCGACCGCCGTGCATCTGTCATTCCTGGTGAGATACGGGTTCCATTCATATCACGCCTCGTGGGTGACAAGGGGCGGGCCTCTGCACAGCATTTCGTCTGTCGATACGGTCGTGTTAGGTTGACTTGTATGCCAATTCTGCCGAGATTGCACGAGCATCTCATTACTGTATTGGTATAAGTGTCCCACTGAGTATCCTTGGCTGGCTGATAAGTGCCTGGCTCCGACCGTACTCCAGGCCATAAGGACAACAGCGGCATGTGCGAGAGGACAAGGTGTTCCTTCATCGATCTTGCCATGAGTATCTGTACCAACGACGTTATCATCTTCTCCGCGGTGGCGTTAGTTCCTTCCGCCTCCGCAGCGATGTCGTTCCAGTGGCCCGTGCCTGCGCTGCTAGCGTGTTTCACGATATGCAGGCTTGGCTGGCGTCTTTGGTCCTTGCGATCGCCGCAACTCCTGTAGAGACATCGCAACTTTGCAAGTAGAACCCAGTTTCGACTTGAAGCGTCGTCTCCGCTATGATATCAACAACATTACATCTCATTGCGCACGTTGACTGCCTGTAATTGGGCCATTATCTGCAAGATTGAATACAAGCACGCGACAAACGCGATTGGAAAGAGGCTGGGAATGCTCGCGTAGGGGTCCGCGGTGTCGAATCCTCTTATTATACAGCAACGTCGAGTATTTTGTGGACAGACGAGTCTCTTCGGCTACCGGCGAGGGGCTACGCATCAGCCAATATGCCAGTCGCCGCCATTCTTCTCGGCCAGCGAGACATTGGAAGCACAGTCGATGGCGTCCACGAGTCGCTCTCCTCTTGGGACGGTTGCATGGCGCATTCATACTGCAAATGGCCGGTCATAGCAGGAATCGTGGTCGGGTCCCTCATTGTGCTCTCGATACTATGGTGTCTTGCGCGCTGTTTGTGCTGCGGGCTGGAATGTTGCTGCGGCTGCTTGTCCTGTTGCAATGCTTGCTGCCCGAGTCCACGAGGAAGGAATCGAGATCGAGGTGGATACCAACAAGCTCCTCCTACACCTTACCAGTATCAGCAACCACCTCCGATGCAGCCACCAGCGTATATGGCCGGCGGAGCTGGTGGAGGCTACCGTGGCGCACCAGTCGCATCGACAGCGACGTTCGACGCACCAAGCAAAAAGTTCAATGAGGACGCTCTCCCTGCGATGCCTAGCTGGCAGAACGCCCAATCTAGAAGAGTTGAATCGGACGAAGAAGTTGAGCTTGAGAAAATGGATCACACGTCTCCTACGCACACATCCCCAACATACCAGCAAGACGCTCTATTAGGCAAGAGTCAGGACAATCTTGGCACCGATCGATACAATTCAGCACAGTCTGGCGACTTGGGAGCTAGCGGCATGCATGTCAGTCCCTACAACGACTACTCCACACAACAGCAACAACACTACCCAGCAAGTCCATATGGCAATCAAGGCAGAAGTCACAATGCTACTGGATACTTCACAGGAGCGCAGACATCTCCTTCTACTCATGAGCAGGCACCGCCATCACCTTATGGCGCTCACAACACATACAACAACAATCGTGCCGAGCCATACTCTCCAAACAGCTTCATGAGTCCAGTCTCGCCAAATCAGTACAGGAGCCCAATGGCGGGCGGCTTCCACACTGCAGGCCGAACTTCGCCGCTTTCCTACGCACCAACGACTGCAGAATATTACGATCGTGCGCAACAGCCATCATATGCTCAGCCCAAGCCGTATGAGCAGAGCGTAGCACCATCGTATCACACTGAAGCGCCGGTAGTAAGCCCACTTACACCTCCAGCTTTGACACCCGGTCGAAAGCCAGTGAACGGTGGCTGGAGAGAGGTCTGAAAGCATATCAGCTTTCTTTGAGATCATTACCATCTGGTCTGCAAGTTGCAAGAGATATCCATTGGATCGTTTAGCGTCGGTGTTATGGCGTTGATGGGCATTTTAGCCACGAATCGGGCTTTACGCCTCGAGCATTGGTAGCAGCCAATTCATTGAGTCCTTCATTATTACAGTAGCCATTAGTGTCCGACTCCAACTGAATGTCCATGCTGCAACGTGACTAGCTTCCTTGCTTTTCCTGGTTGCAGAAGTGAACAGCTGACACGGGAGCGCAAACTCAATTCCCCTGTCGACACCAACCTTTGGCCAACTCCAAGCAAAATGCCGTTCGAGCCCAAAACACAATCCAGAAGTGATGTCGTTCCGGTTTCGAAATCGGTTAGAGGTAAGGTCGGACATCTCCTTCAGGTGGATCTGCTACTTGCGCACTTCCCTCCATATACGACAATATGGTGTCACTTGAGAACCCCGGCAAGAGGGAGATTGCCATTGTCGTTCTCTTCGGAGTCTTGTGTGCAGCGAAAGGAATTATACACCAGCATAACAAGAAGCAGGCCAAAGGCTACGACGGACGAAGGGATTCGAGTTCAAGAAGATCGCCGAGAAGAAGACGAAGCACGAGACGCCGCTCGATCGAAGAAGATCCTCTACAACCTCGTCCGGGACTTACGAGAGAAGAGTCGCGTGAAAGGAGGAGGCTACGAAGGATCTGTGAAGAGAAGGACCATTTTGCTGCAGGGCATAGTAGTCCATACCAGTAGACTATGGACACGAAGCAAGCATGGTCCTGGCGAGGTCGTGATCTTGTTGCCCACTCTGCAGGCGAACGGATGGTGGGCACATATGAGCTTTTAGAGCGCATTCTTTCCTATCTTCCGCCCATCGAGCTATTTCGTGTTGCGCGCGTCAATACGTCTTTTTCGAATATCCTGCGACCGTCATCAGTGCTGCTGGCCAAGTTTCGCATGGTGCTTGAGCTGTCGCAGGACTCGTCAACCTTTCCGCTCGAATTCGGTCTGTTTGAGAATATCGGGTGTTCTTGGAGTTATCCTTTTGGAAGACAACAACAGGAGACGTATATCTTGGTTCGAATGCGCAAGTCTGAACTTGCCGCTGAGTGCTGGAGACGCAAACAGGGGAGCTGGAGAACGCTCTTGTTGAGCACTAAAAAAACAACCAGTGTGACTGTGCATGTTGAGAGTTGGAGCCAATTTAGATCAGCGCTGGATAAGGGACAGCTGGGTCAGTACAGCTCGGAGTTGCGATATGAGAAGGATTCTTTGTCTTTGGCCACTAAGGAAGGGATTACGCTGGGCGATCTCGCGGATGTGGCCTTTGAGCTGCATGACCTGGATCCGGATGTGGACGTAACGTTCAGCACTTACGTCAATGCCGAAGGAGAAGCAATTGTCCATGACTGGGAGCGTGCCAAACTGCTGCCGTACCACGAGACAATCGGTTTGGCCAGGAGAACCTGGAATCGCGAGCGAGCCAGAAGGAATGAGTATCAAAATTTCGCTTCCTCGGTCCCTGAGAACGATAAAGATCACTCGAGAGCGATGTTAGGATCGGAGGAGAAGCAGCCCCTGCAGCCTTCAGTTGGTGGTTCACCTTGTGCTCCTGTGACGTTCATATTGCGCGGATTTTGCGAGCATGAAGGTGTCTGCTTGGTTTGATATTCTGTGCTAGATTATTTGAGCGTTCTGCCACGAACTCTTCTCTCCGCATGCTTTGCACATTGTCAGCTTGGATGATATCGAACTCTCTGTCAGGTTCCCCATGGCTTCAGCTCCAAATATTTGATGGTTCACGCTGCGGTTCTCTGACACGTAGCTACCTCGCAACAACAGCAGACACATGAGATCTTGTGTCATGGAATTTGGCGGAGTCTGAATCGCTGCTTTTCGTTGTAAGCCTGACGGTGGCCGAATGTTGCAATGCCAATTCAATTTTCGCGTTCAGTCGAAAGTCTTGCGTACCTCAACTCCGGACGCATTTCGGTGTACTCCTTGGTTCCTGCGTAGAATGGCTTCTGCTGCTTTTAGTGTCTCAGACGTGTACGCTCGAAAATTTCCTCGTCCGCAGTTTGCGAGCGAAGTCATTCAAGGTTGAGCCGCAAGATGCGGTAAGGATCGGGTATGCACCTTGCCGTCGCCGCGAAACCACCGTGACTAGCATGGGTTCCTCCAGTGGAGCACCTCAATGCTCTCCAAAACCTCGATTCGAGTGCTGGGCGGCGTGATCGCGACGTCACAGGCAGGTGTGGGCAGATTTTGCAGCAATGGGAGCTGGACCAGAGCGAGATATATGCTGTATTACTGTGGCATTGGAATCGGACCGAAGAGTAGCAACGGTGATGCATGAAAGGGCCACGTGAATGCAAGCCACAACTCGATCGAGGGCGGGGAGAGCTGGCGTCTCGAGCTTCATGGTGCTCTAGAAGTCACCTGTGTGTCGTAAATGGTAATGTGCTAAGAGACTCGGAACGCTATAGTGCTATATGTAATTGCTCCACCCGACATCCACACTTTTCACACGACCAGCCTCAGTGCTATTTGTTGCTTTTGTTTGTCCTCTTCCTTTTGCCCTCACACCAGAGACTACGAGGCGCTCACGCTGGCATCCCGACAGCAGCACCACCGCTCCTACTCCAACCCGACTCGGCCTTCTGAGGCCATTCGATTGAGTCTCCAGCAAAAGCAAATCGCACTCGAGAGCACAGAGGAAGAGCTCCCATTTCTCCGCGAGCTCCGGCACAGGCAGTCCTTTGTTGCTCGTACGCGAGACAGACTTCGTTCGCCCTCGACACTACTGCTCTGCTTCGGCATCCTCCTGATAGTAGTCTTACAATTCATCTTACCACGCGATCTATCCGTCTTCTTTCGCTCCGCCTACTCGCCACACCCGCCGCCTTCCTGTCCCTCGCCAAATCCCTTTGTACAGGAATTGTACTGTAGAGCTCCACAGCACGTCTCAGGAAGCTTATATCATAAAAGTCCGCACAGCATGGCGTTGGCAGCAGCAGCCGAGCGGGTTGCCGCAGAATTCGAATACAGCAAGGAAAATGTCAATCGTGGTGTCAAAGAATTCATTCGCCAGATGGACGAAGGTCTGCAGAAGACGGGAGCCACCATGTCTCAAATTCCGACATATGTGACCGCTGTGCCCAATGGCACTGAAAAAGGACTCTACATGGCTGTGGACTTGGGCGGAACGAACTTCCGAGTCTGCTCAATTCAGCTCCATGGCAATAGCACATTCAGCTTGACCCAGAGCAAGGTCGCTATTCCCAAAGACCTGATGGTCGCCAAGACTAGTCATGAACTTTTCTCCTTCTTGGCCAAGCAGATCGAGCTGTTCCTCAAGACTCACCACGGCGATCACTACTCAAGTCACAAGGAAAGAAGGGGTTCTTCCTTCCGTGGATATAGGGAAGAAGAGATCTTCAGCTTGGGATTCACATTTTCTTTCCCTGTCCAGCAAGTTGGCATTAACAAAGGAACTCTCATTCGATGGACCAAGGGCTTTGACATTCAAGAAACAGTAGGCCAGGATGTATGTGCTCTGCTCCAGAAAGAAATTGATGCACTTGGACTGCCCGTCAGAGTGGCAGCGTTGGTTAACGATACGGTCGGCACATTGATGGCACGATCTTATACCAGTCCAGGCAAGACTGGAACTCTTCTTGGAGCCATTTTCGGAACTGGCACAAATGGTGCATATGTGGAGAAACTCGACAAAGTCACCAAGTTGAAGAAGCAAGGAGCTGCGGCTGGCGAGGTTGACGATAGCACTGGTGAAATGATCATCAACACTGAATGGGGTAGCTTCGACAATGGTCTTTCTGTCTTACCGAAAACGCCGTACGATCACGACCTGGATAGAGAATCGGTGAATCCTGGTATCCAGATGTTCGAGAAGCGCGTGTCCGGCATGTTCTTGGGCGAGATCTTGCGGAGAGCACTCGTGAGCTTGATGAAGGACAGTGCCGTGCCACTCTTCACAGACGAACACTCCAACCAGAATGACGTCCACAGCACGACGAACGTGGATCCAGACTCGAAGCTCTACAAGCAGTGGGGACTAGACACTAGCTTCCTCTCCACAACCTCCGGAGACAGCAGCCAGGGCTTGAAGATCACAAGGCAGGCTCTTGACAGCGAGCTTGGAGTTACAGCGGCTTCTGCAGAAGACGCAGAGGCAGTGCGACTCATTGCATCCGCTATTGGCAAGCGAGCCGCACGCCTGTCTGCTGTTGCCATAGCTGCAGTTGTGATTGCAACAGACAAGCTGAAGAAACCAACCGACATCTCCACTACCAACAACGCCACTCTGGACGTCAATGAAGACGACATTGTAGACATTGGTGTAGATGGCTCGCTTGTGGAATTTTACCCACGATTCGAGGAGTACATCCGTGAGGCTTTGAGAGATATTCCAGAGATCGGGCCTCAGGGTGAGAAGAAGATCCGCATCGGTATTGCCAAGGACGGCAGTGGTGTGGGCGCCGCCTTGATTGCGCTGGTCGCGGATAAGGCAAGCAAAGGTAAGTGAAATCGGTAGAGACTTCTTGTTGTGTATTACTGATTGATATTCCTACAGGTTCATGGCCATCTACGTCGGACTCATCAAGCAGTGGTGGTTTCTTCAGCAGCATTCTCGACAGCATCGGCAAGAGCATCAGATATCGAGTCTAAAGTGCTGTTCGAAAAACTGATGAGCACAGACAACAGAGTCGTTAGGAGTGTATACTGTGATGTACCTGTAAATATTGATATCAAGTTTCATAGCATTGGCGCATCGCACTTGGGATGGAAAATGGAGCATACAATTTGATGAAGTTCGACTGCTTTTCCGCAGATGTTCTCAAACTAAGAAAATCTCCTTTATGTTTTCAGGCTATATTTGACCCTGTGTCGTGTCTCGGAGCCAGTCTGGGCATTTGGAAGAGCCAGTGTCTTAAGAGTGATCAGTACTGCAGGTGACGTCCTTCCATTCCTCCAGAAGAGCAATGGTACTCTCGCACTTATGCTTGATCATCTGATAAGCATCGCTTCCTAGAACCAATCTCAAGGGCACTTCCTTCCCATCCTTCTTCGTGAGCACGTCCACAATCACTTTACAGCCTTTTTTGATATCTCCCAGCTGATTATTGTTCTGTCCATTCAGCGCATTTCTCACAGCACCGACAGACGTCTCATCATACTCCTTCAGCCTCTTCTCCGTAAACTGTCTCGCTCCAGGGTTGAGAAAACCTGTACGGAAGTATCCTGGTTCGATGGAGATGACATCAATGCCGAAGTCTTTCAGCTCGAGAGTGAGAGATTCGCTGAACCCGGTTATGGCCCACTTGACGGCCATATAGACGCCTGCACCAGCAGCCCCATGCCAGCTCCCCACGGAACCGAAATGAGCTATAGTGCCGGAATGCTGTTGACGCATATAAGGTGTTATGGCTCGGGTGAGGTTAATGACGCCGAAAACGTTTGTGTTGAAGGAATCGTAAGTTTCTTCTGGTGAGGCTTCTTCTACCGCTCCCTCGAGAATGTAGCCTGCGGCGTTGATGAGAACATCGAAACGGCCATACACTTTGTGGGCTTCTGCGACAATGTTTTGAATCTCTGGAAGTGGTTGTGTAACATCAAGATCCATCGTGACAGCTCCTTTCTCCTTCAAGTCGACGAGTTTAGAGGAGTTGCGCGAGGTGGCTATGACTTTGTGACCGCGACTGAGAGCTTCGAGTGCAATGCCTTTGCCAAAGCCACTGGAGGCAGCGCCGACGAAGAAGACGAATGGTTGCGCCATTGAACCTTTCGAGGACGATCCTTGGCGTTGCTACGTTGTAATTTTTTGGTGTTATCGAAGAAATGTCGTGGTTTGCATCGATGCAAGAGCTTTTATCTAGCTACGCCGTGGTTCGTAGTCAATTCGTGCAGCTCGTTTTCTCCGGGTGTGCCCACGGCCTCAAGCTCCAGCTGCGGATTCTTCTCGCTAAGCACCTTCCAAGTCGCTGCGTGCGGCCGCAGGATCAAATAAGATTGCGGCCGTCGCGGATATAACTTGCTCGTCGCGTTACGCAGGTGCGTCTCGGAAGGCCACTTCTTCAGGCAGGCGGAAGCTAGCACAAAACATCCTCTTCTTTGGAGCGACGTCCCGCACATCATGAATCTCGACCTTGCCTTCAGAAATTTTCCCTGGCTTCATGTCGCACTGCAGTTGATTGCTAAGCTCCTCGCATATTTTGTATCCCTCCTCCACATTGTCGTCGCTCTTGGTACTGAAGCAGTATACGTGGATCAGAGGCATCTTGGCGTCAGCAGGAAGCATCTCGCGTACAGAAGGTGGGTAAAGACCAATGAAGCTTGGCAGAAATGTAGTAGCGGTAGCGGGCAGATTCATGACGAAGTGCTGAAATGTTCTTGGCTGCTTGATGCTCTTGACAACTTCTGCCTTGGCGTCCTTGTCCTTGCGCGATGGCTTCGACATGATGTCGACAGCATAATCTGTCTTGGCGAGCTCGGCGACTGCAGTGCGAATGAATAATCTGCCATCCTCGTTGAATGGCCGAACATAATCCTGCACCTTGTTTCTTTTGATAGCGTCAAGCATACTCGTGTAGCTGTCCGGGTTCAAGTCATTCGCCCACACAAATATACGCTTCTTGCCAGCAGGGACAGCAAATGGACCGATTCCTGCCATTACATCGCAGACAGCCTCGCCTTCGGCGAAGCTACTGACGAGCCGCCTGTGCTCTGTGTTGAGCCGGCTGTTCCAATATACCTTGCTGTAGTCGAATTTGAAGGTGCAGTTCTCCTCTGAAATTGTCACGTTCAAGTCATCCGGTCCAGCGAGAACTTCGTACTTGAACGTTCGGTATTCGCTTTCTTCGCCAACATCGTCGATTTTGTTGATAACGGTACGAACGCCAGGGTTCTTGTCCATGAGGATCTCGGCAATGATATGCTTGTATTTTACGTATTCATCGCGCAAGTTTAGGTGCGCCACGTGGCCGACCTGAGAAAAGCCGGAGGGAATCTCACCTTGCTCGTCTTCCGGTAATATCGAGGACATGATGTCGTGGTAAGTCCAGTAGTCGTAGTCAAGTTTGAGCTGGTATGGAATGATGGAAATCAGACCCTGCTGAGCTAGCTCGGTCACAACGGAAGAGTGAGGATTGGGATTGACGACTTCTGAATTTGAGCTTTCGTTGGTAGCTACTTCAGGTCTGAGCAAAATACATTTCATGCCAGCCTTTGCTCGCTCGACATCTGGGTCTGGGTGAACGCTGCCAAGTCTTTCTCTTGTCAAAGCATCTTTGCTCTTCTCCAGTGCACTGTCATGTGTCAGCGACTAAAAGTCCAGCGCAACTCGATTCATGCAGATAGAGAGGTTTTTGTCGCCAAGACCTACCTCCTGACCTTGAATATGTTCTGATTCTGGAAGACTCTCGCAGCATGGAGATTTATTGTGCGCTGAAAGAAAGACCTGTCAAGACTGCTCATCAGTCGATTCGTAGGCGGACGCCACATGTCGTCCTCTGCCATCAGGCCTCAGTTTGACCAGAGTTCGCGATTCAAGAAATGCTTTGAGCTATCTTTTGCAGCTGCAAGTGCTTGTCTTTATAGAGATCGTGGCGTTCAATCTCTACGCCTGCCTTATGATGACTTGTCCGAAGGGCGGGGAGGCAGTTGGGATGTTCTTGTTGGCATCTGGTGTTAAGGAGTAAGATATTTGGACAGATTCGGCATATGTTTTGGCAAGATTTGTTCTTCGCCAAATTGGTTGTCACTCGGGTTCCTACGAACGAGCAGGACGGACCACCAACATGACCACTTGCGTAGGTAAAGTGATGAACATATACACACGAATAATGAAAGTGTCCTAACTTTCAGCAATCGCTTCTGGAATCAAATATGGTACGAAATGGCGGAAAGAGAAGACAGATGTTGTGGCAGCGACTTCTGACTGCCGGGTGGGAGACAGGGTTCCGCGGTTGAGTCGCATATGACGGTGGACGCGTCCTGATCCTCGAATTATTGCGGTTAGAGGACCAACTTTTGCATGCGACTACGGCTATCGACCTTTTGACGTGAATACCGACGACCTCTCGTGGCCTCTAGGGCCGAGTCTGGACCACAGATGGATCTCGCGAAGCACATACCATAGTCCTGTTATACCACCGCCCATACCTCAACCGTCCAGCACGCCAACATGGCGTCCGGCGGGCCTCCGAGCGGCAACATCAAAGTCGTCGTTCGAGTGAGGCCCTTCAACAATCGAGAGACAGGTCGCAATGCGAGATGTATCGTGTCTATGCAAGATGCGCAAACCGTCCTCACACCTCCGGCCCCAGATGGCAAGAGCAAGCCCGTCAAGGCAGCACTCGAGGGCACGAAAACGTTCGCATTCGATAAGTCATATTGGTCTTTTAACAAGCAGGATTCGCACTTTGCTGGGCAAGAAGATGTCTTCACAGACTTGGGCAAGCCACTTCTGGACAATGCGTTCCAGGGCTACAACAACTGCATCTTCGCATATGGCCAGACTGGTTCAGGAAAAAGTTACAGCATGATGGGATATGGCGAAGAGGAAGGTGTCATCCCGCGCATCTGCAGAGAGATGTTTGACAGGATCGAGGGCATAACCGAGAAGGATAAGAACCTCACCAGCACGGTCGAAGTCTCATACCTCGAAATTTACAATGAGCGTGTACGAGATCTTCTCAATCCGAGCAACAAGGGCAATCTCAAAGTCAGAGAACATCCGTCAACAGGTCCATACGTGGAAGATCTCGCAAAGCTTGTGGTCCGAAGTTTTGCGGAAATCGATCATTTGATGGACGAGGGTAACAAAGCCCGAACGGTAGCGGCAACGAACATGAATGAGACATCTTCGCGATCACATGCGGTGTTCACCTTGACACTGACGCAGAAACGGCACGATGATGAGACGAACATGGACTCTGAAAAAGTCGCAAAGATCAGCTTGGTCGACTTGGCAGGTTCTGAACGTGCTACCAGCACTGGAGCTACCGGTGCGAGGCTGAAGGAAGGAGCCGAGATCAATAGATCTTTGTCGACTCTTGGACGTGTTATCGCAGCTCTTGCGGATGCGAGCACGAACAAGGCTAAGAAGGGTGCCCAAGTGCCGTACCGAGATTCCGTCTTGACGTGGCTCTTGAAGGACAGTCTGGGAGGAAACAGTTTGACGGCTATGATAGCGGCTATCTCGCCAGCAGACATCAATTTCGAAGAAACACTGTCTACGCTTCGGTACGCCGACTCAGCCAAGCGTATCAAGAACCATGCAGTTGTCAATGAAGATCCAAACGCACGCATGATTCGGGAACTGAAAGAGGAGCTTGCTCAACTGCGTTCAAAACTCAGTACGGGTGGTGGTGTTGCTGAAGAGCAGTACAGTCCAGATACTCCTCTCGACAAACAAATTGTCAGCTTCACAAGCGCAGATGGCACGGTCAGGAAAGTCTCCAAAGCCGAGATCCAGGAGCAATTAGCGCAGTCTGAGAAGCTCTACAAGGATCTGAACCAGACGTGGGAAGAAAAGCTCAACATGACAGAACAGATCCACAAGGAGCGAGAAGCAGCTCTGGAAGAACTTGGTATCAGCATAGAGAAAGGCTTCGTCGGACTGTCCACACCGAAGAAGATGCCTCACTTGGTCAATCTCAGCGATGATCCATTGCTCGCGGAATGTCTTGTCTACAACCTCAAACCTGGGACTACGACTGTTGGTAACATTGAGGCCGAACAACTTGAAGGCGGAGGAGCCGACGCAAATGGAGAAGCGGACGACGAAGTCAACGGTGAGGCAAA
The DNA here is from genome assembly GCA_014298035.1 of Pseudocercospora fuligena. Lineage (NCBI taxonomy): Eukaryota > Fungi > Ascomycota > Dothideomycetes > Mycosphaerellales > Mycosphaerellaceae > Pseudocercospora > Pseudocercospora fuligena. The sequence continues at coordinate 339,001 of JABCIY010000039.1, read as the reverse complement.
CGGCAAGACTTCTGTCGACATCCGGTTGAATGGCTCCAAGATACTTCACGACCACTGCACATTCGAGAATGTCGACGGCGTTGTGACCGTGGTGCCAAAAGACGGTGCGGCGATCATGGTGAATGGCATTCGCATCGAGGCGCCAAAACGATTGCGATCGGGTAATCGTGTGATCCTTGGGGACTTTCATATTTTCCGTTTCAACCATCCCCAAGAGGCACGAGAGGAGAGAGCCGAACAAGGTAGTCTGCTCAAGTACTCTGTGACAGCCGATCAGCTTGATTCTCCTTCGCCGCGGCCTCCTAATCACGAGCGGACCGAAAGTAGTGTCAGTCGAGCCATGTCTGAAATGGATGGCGATATCGGCAGTCCCGGAAGTGAATCTCCTGCCCCATGGCGTACGCATGGACGTGATAGTGACTGGGCTTTTGCACGAAAAGAAGCAATTTCCTCGTCGCTAGGGCCGGACCAGAAGATATCTGACTTGACCGACGATCAGCTTGATGTCCTGTTCGACGATCTACAACGCGTGCGAGCAGTCCGCAAAGCAAGGCCTGGGTCCATGCTTTTTGATAGCAATGGTGCTGACACCGACAATGAATCGGTATCCTCTCACCCAGTGCGAGAGAAGTATCTCAGCAACGGCACTCTGGACAATTTCTCATTGGACACAGCACTTACGATCCCTTCCACGCCGCAGCAGTCTGAAGATGAAGACCGTCTGAAACAAGTCCGGGAAGAGATGCAAGAGCAGCTAGAGAAGCAGAAAGATGAATACCAGCAGAAGTTGCAAAACGCTGATGAAGGAAACGTCGAAATTGCAGAGTTGCGGACAGAGAAGGCCAAGATGGAAGCCTCCCTGCAGGAAATGAAAGAGCAAATGCAGAAGCAGTTGTCACAGCAGAAGAAAGATTTCGATCGCAAGCTCAAGGAGTTGCGCTCGCCCCCAAAGCCGAGAAGGAAGAGCCACGGAAAGCTTGAATTGAGCGAGCGTGAGATCTGGCTTGCCAGATACGTGCTTAATCATTGGAGACAGCATAGATACGTCGCGATGGCGGCCGCTGCACTGCGGAACGCATCAACTTTGAAAGAGGCACAGGTGATGAGCCAGCAGATGGAACGGAACGTCGTGTTTCAATTCACGATCGTGGACGTCGGCCACACGTTTGGGTCTTCCTACGATTTGGTTCTCAACGGCATTTCTACTGAAGAAAGCAACGACCCCGACCTGGAAGCGACACCCAAGCCATGCCTTGGCGTCAGAGTCATCGACTTCCACAGCAATGTGATTCATCTCTGGTCTATCCAGAAGTTACACAAGCGAGTGAAGGCCATGCGGCAGATGGTGCAGTATCTGGATCGTCCAGAGTACATGCAGCACTTTCAGGTTGGCAACCCATTTGAGGAGGATTGCATGCCAGAATACACACGTGTGGGAGACGCCGACATTCCACTGGCTGCAGTCTTCGAGTGCAGAGTGCAAGACTTCACGCTCGATGTCTATTCAGCGTATACTTGCAATATCGTTGGGGTTGTGCACCTGTCACTCGAACCAAGCTCGGCTGAAGCGCCTAGCAGCACGTTGAAATTCAACGTTGTCATGCACGATCTCGTTGGCTGGGCTGAGAGGGAAGGCACAAATGTTCATGCACAGCTATTCATTCCTGGTGTGTCAGAGGAAGGCGGTGCAACCACTACTTCTCTGATCAGCGGCTTTGGCGAGTCATCTGTGCGATTTGAGAGCGTGCATAGCATGAGCTTGCCTCTCAACGCGCCACAGGATGCAAGCCTTAGGGTAAGCATATTCGCGCAGGTGACATCCATGCATCTCGACAAACTCCTTAGTTGGGACGACATGCGTGATGCCTCGGTTGCAGCAAACATCAAGCCAAGAAACAAGCGTAATCACTCCAGGATACCCGAGCATGAATACTATAGCGACGAGCGCCACGATGTGTTTGCTCGTGTGCAGATCCATGAAATTAGCGAAGACGGTACATATCAGCCGGTCGAAGTCGTGCAGAACGATACCCTTGATCAAGGAGCGTATCAATTGCATCAAGGATTGCAAAGACGCATTGTACTAAGCCTGGTACACAGCTCTGGTGACAGTTTGCCTTGGAAGGAAGTTGACCGACTTAAGGCTGGCAAAGTACGGCTACTTGACAGCGAGGGCAAGCTTTCTGATGAAGACACATCGCAGCCAGATGTACCGCTTTCGCTTCTCTCGCCTGCAGTGATTCGCAATAACTCAGACGGTACGACAAACGTCAAACTCACCGCGCAGTGGGATTCCAGTGCCCATAGCTCTGCTCTGCTCGACAGGCCCACTTTGGACAAGTACAAAGTGCAGCTGACGCTAAAGTGGGAAGTGCACTCACCGAGGATCACACATCCCTTGCAATTTGGCTTCGACTTCGCAGTGCAGACACGACCTCGAGCGTGGTTCCGCCAGCAATCCCTTCTCGGTCAGCTGTTCTACAATCAGCGAGTCGTCCATTCAACTGCCTCAAACTATGCAGTGACCCTCAAACCGAGCCAAGCAAAACGTGCTGGCGATTTGTGGCGTATGGATACCACGGGCGAGCACATTTCTGGAGAGGAAATGCTGTCCAGCTGGGCTCCGAGAGGCGTCTCATTAATTAGGGATTTCCTGCAGCTGCGAAAGCGGCAGAGGCGCATTGCAGAGATCGAGGCAGCCCGGGGAGTGCTTGCCTTTGGCGCACTGTCGCCGCCTGCGAAAGCCCAGCTTGAAGAAGGCGACAAATTCAGCGAGAAGCAACAGGAGGTCTTGGAAAAAGTCCTCGAGCTTTGGACGACCACGACATCGCCGGGTGAGATCATGCTGCTTCAATCCAACACGGAATCACCTGAGAACGGCGCCGCTTTTGCAAATGGCAGTCGTGATGGCGCTGAAGAACAACTACCTTTAGCCGCCACCACGGAGACTCATCTGAAGTCCCCCAAAATTCTCAAGGCTGGCTGGCTATTGTGTCCTGATGTCTCTGGGCAACATTGGGTGCGAACATATGTTGAGCTACGGCGCCCATTCTTACACCTCTATTCCAAGGAAGGAGACGAGGTCAATGCTATTAACCTCACAAACAGCCGTATCGACGCCGAGCCCGAAGTTGCCAGACTGCTCCAGCGACCCAATATCAGGATGGAAGTCTGGGCTGTATACTCCACCAAAGCCTGGCTCTTTGCATGCCGCAACGACACTGAGCGCGGCGAGTGGATCTGGGCGCTAGATCGAAGCTATGTTGGCACCAACAGTGGAGGAAGAACACCAGAAGAATGGGAATTATGATTTGAACGAAACACTTTTCCTTGGGTAGATTGAATGTGGCTATAGAGAGGATGTTGGGCATTAGCAAGGCGCTGCTTCCGATCTTTGGAGATACCCCAATCGCAACGGCTTTGCCATCGCGAGCGTTTATTCTATTAGATGAGAGTTGGATAACTTCTAGAGTTGACTAAGTAATGTCATCTCCATATATCTTACAGCTACCTTCAATTCCCAAAAGAAGTCTTGTCCTTGTTGCCATCCAAAGGCATATTTGTACTCGATGGGTAAGTCATGGTTGGTGGATCAACCATCAATTGTGTCGGTGGACGATGTGTCTGTGGATCTCGAGACGAGGGTCTGCCTCCGTCGATCTGGAAGCATCATCTTGCATCGCGGAACAATGGAGGTTGCGGAGAGCTGCATCACTGACCAACGACCTCAATTATTGTATAGACTATCATACAGCTAGGTCTTCAATATTTCACATTCTCGTCAAGAACACTTTCACGGTACAGAGCAGTTGACACAAGCACACTCATCTACTCAACAGTGCCCGCTGTCGATGCAACCATGACCTACGAGGCCGAGATATCGTTCACTTTAGATACCATCTGTCCATGGTAAGGAAGCAATGAGCGGATAGCCTCTCACGTCTCAAACATCTCCTAATGCTTCCAAAGGACATACCTCGCAAAACGTCGTCTAGGAAAAGCCCTCACGCAAATCCCCTCCGACTCTCCAGTCCACTTCACAGTAAAGTACAAACCTTACCAGCTTTACCCAGACGCATCTCAAATCGGCGAGGACAAGAAAGCATGGTATAAGAAGACGCGATATGGCGACTCAGACGAGAAGATGGCAATGTACGAACATCTCATGGGAGGATATGGAAAAGCTGAAGATATAAATTTCAAGTTTGGGGGCATAGTTGCGAACACATTGCCTGCGCATCGTATGATTCAGCATTATCAAGAGAAGAAGGGGCCTGAGACTGCGGATAAGATTATTAGGAGTTTGTACAGCCAATACTTTGAGGGAGAACAGCACCCGAGTAGTACTGAGACTTTATTGACCGCGGCCAAAGAGGCAGGCATCGAGGACGCGGATGTGAAGAAGTTCTTGGAGGATGAAGACGAGGGTTTGGCAGATGTGAAAATGATGATCCGAGAGCAGGCTGGGAATGGTATCGATAGCGTGCCCTATATAGTCTTTGAAGGCAAGAGAAGGGATATCACGCTAGAAGGCGCCAAAGAGGTTGATGAATATGTCAAGACGCTGAATAAGATCATTAAGGAAAGCTCATGAATAGAGCGATCTTGTACGACCTCGAGAGTCGTCCTGAGAATTTTCAGACTATCTGATTTGAGGAGTGTCTAATCCCATGCCTTGAGCGCACTTCCTTGCTTGAGCCATCTTCAAGAAGCACTCGCGTCCCAGGTTCCGCATCTGTCGCACGAAGACATCCCCACTTATTCGACCACGATCAACAGCTTTCTGAAGGAAATACATTGCTTCTCGGCACGCCGCTTCTTCGGCGCACAGATTCCAAAGCTGGTTTGCGACCATCGTGGGCGCGAGCAACACTTCATCGATTGGAGGCTGCTTCTTTGATCGTGCTGTAGCGATAGTCCGGTCGCAGTCCTGTATACTGCGATGCAGGATAGACTCGTTGATTGAAATAGCTTGTTCAAGCTGTTCTAATTGTCTGACCTCCCCTTCCAAACGATCCTGTGCCATACGCAAAGCGTACTCCTGAGCATGAAGCGGAGCAATGGCAGAAAGATTTTGGTTGACTTTCTGCTGTGCCTGTTGCACGAGGGACGTTGAGATAGCCTGGAGGAGATGCTCCTTTTCTGGGTTTGGCGGGATGGGAGGCGCTGGGAGCGAAGGGCCGGATGCTGGGATGGCCACATCAAATGGATCGGTCAGCAGATCCGGTGCATTCTGTTTCTCCTTCGCCCGCTGCTGACACTGCATTTGATTGAGATGCCAGGCCTGCTGCGAAGGCTGCTGATGGGGTATCTGGGAGTAATACTGATCATGAGATAACCGGTCTTGAAGAGGATAGTAAGGTGTTGGCTGCTGTGTGGGCTGTTTCCCATGCGGTTGGAATTGAGGTTGTGGCAAAGGCGCTGGCCGAACATACTTGTTCCCAGGCAATTCTGACACGCCATTGATTGGTGATACAGGAGAGACAGGACTTCGATCCTGGTTCGCTCGATAGTGTTGATGTTGCGACAGCGGCTGCTCGTGCTGGAATGGATGGAGAGGCGAACCCATTGGCCTTCCATTTTGCTGCATTGGTGAGGGAGCTGGAATACTCTGAGATGGTGTTCTGGGCATTGGTCGATATGTAGTTTGCACAAGAGAGGATGAACGCGGTTGATGCGTGGCTTCATGCGGTAGAGGCGGCAGGGGTGGACCATCTCGAGTAACATCTCGCCTGACTTCTGCGTACTCCTCGCCAGGCTTTGGCGGCAAGGGCGGCGCAGTCCCTGAACTAGACGTTTGAGATGACTCGAGACCACCAACAGCTTGCTTCGGAGGTAGCTGGGGAGGCGCTGGTCCTCGCTGTGGTGACGCATTCGACCGCTGTTGATATTGCTGCTGTTGAGCTCTGCTGATTACTGGAGGCTCGCGGCTGAATACCTGCGAGAGATGGTCCAAGAAATCTGAAGTATTAGCTCTGTCCCACATTCTGCTCCAATCTCTGAGGTATGGATGATAGATCCGACCATCAACACCAACGTGCTGGCCCGGCCGAACGACCATCTCTTTCCCGGGCACCACGTATGCGAACGGGGCCTCATATGGATATGCATGTGGAATCCAAATCTTCACAGGAAATCGATAGGTGGTGCCTCGAAAGGCAGCAGGCACAGTGCCTGCAAGGCGCAGGAGTAGTGACGAAGTGCCATCTTCGTGTGTGTAGACTTCGGTGGCAGGTAACAAGGAGGGGTACACGGAGAGCGCTCTGGCAGTGTCTGAATATGTCCTTTGAGGGTCTTGGTATTCCTAAAGCAATCTTAGAAGAGCTCTCTCAAAGCATGCGATGCGCTCTGCAGCTAGCAACTCACATGAAGAGCGTTATATAGCCACTGCAGCGTCTGCTCGGGGACCTGCGCCATGACCATGACCTTTGGTGTGAATCCCGTGGATCTTTGTTAAACACTTTACGCGATCAAACAACATCCTATGCTCTTCGTATCATCGTTATTCGTCATTCGTCAATCATTCAATCGTGAAGGTGTGGTCTCGAGCTACAGACCAGGAAAGTCAAGTCGCTGCCTCGATGCGGGACACCCTTGCCAAGCAGCCTTTTCTCTTTCTCGGAGATTCACAGCAACAGCTCAGATCTTTGGACTACATATCTTCCACAGACGGCGCAAAATCATGAACGCGACAGCATCTACAACCGTCTTGTGACTCTAGAAGGACAAGACTCCTCTCACGTCCATACTCAACTTGATCCATCCAGCATGCCCGCTGGCGGCACAGACCAACAGTTCTAATTCACCCAGATCCACCGACACAAACAACAGCAATTTTCAGGATCCTCATCGCAGCTCGGAAATTGTATCGATCGCTTCGACGTGAAACGATAGCTCAATGTGATTCCGTATGTACGATTGTGCAGAATAGCCAATCGATTGAGACCAACTTCACGATGCTGTCCTAAGCGCCCAGCTATGTGGGCCAGATGCAGAGCCGCCAAATATAGATGCTTTGCTGCGAAGAGCACGCAAGACAATATCGAAATTGGTAGCACAATACTCGTCTGATTAATACATGACTTTCTGTAGGGTATCATTCGCTCGTCTCGTCATGCTTGTACAATGTCGCTAAAAACGCAGATCGCCACCGCTATGCCGATGATGCCGCCAAACAAGAACAAAAGACATGGCAAATGGACCATTGATGCTATCGCAGCGGTACAGCCTCCCACTTCGATTTGAATGGATTCTCTCTGTCGGAGGCTGGCGTGTCCGTATAGAGACTCTCCTGACGTCCTCGTTGCTCATTTTCTCGTGCCGCGTAGCTGCGATAATCTTCGGGATCGTCTGTATATTTCGCCTGACCAAAGAATGGAGTGCGCGGGGTTTGAACGTAGCCAGTCTGTCCCATTGTCGCGAAAGACATTTCATATTCTGCTGGTGGTTCAGAGCCATAGTCCTGTTTCGCGAATGGCTCCTTTTCCGGTTTATACACGTGACGTTGCACATAGAAGTGTACCCATGCGGAGAGTGCACCAAATATGACCACCATTATGGCCACGACGACACCGTACGCGACCTTAGGACTGCCTGCGAAATCAAGTCCCAGGCCACCGTTGAGGATGCCAAGCACCAGTATGCTGATGCCTAGAAATCGATGAATCTTGCCCAATACTGTTGGAGATCCGGTTCGCATGTAGAGTAAATGATGGCTTAGGCCAAGTCCAACCTGCAAAAATAGTACAGCAAATACGAGCAGACCAATGATTTGATGGGCCGAGGAAAAGCTTTTGGACTGCACAATCATCAGCATCTCCTACGGCCGACAAGCGTCAGACCTACCTTGTTATAGAGCTTTGAAGCATAGATGCCAAGTCCAAAACCTATCAGGACCAGACCCAGGCCGAATACCTGCACAACGGCATGTACCATTGCGCGACGAACCAGTCTCAGGCAAATTGCGCCCAGTGGGAACACCAAGAGGAACGCCAGACACATTAACACCGCATGTGCCGTCTGAGCCCACTCTGCATCGGTGCCGGTCTTGTAGACATTCGAAGACATGTAGTTCGCGAAGGCCCAGAATGAGTCTCCAACTTGCAGCCCCGGATCCTGCGGTGCTGGAACTCGCCCGTGCGATCCACTGAAATTAGTGGCAACTGTCATGTCTAGTTGAAATGTGCCATGAAACTCGTGAAGCCGTAGTGCCGCGTTGGGAGAGTCATCGTTTATGGTGGTGTTCGGTCCCAGTGCAAATATGAAAGGCTGTGTCGTGCTGGATGTGTCAAGGCCGCCAGTCGCCCAATGCGAGCAGTTCCGACAAATGGCGTGCGCAATCATGATTCCATCTGGACTAAGAGTATTCGAGTAAGGCGCATAAGTGTCATTGTAGACCCCCTCGATCACAACATCAGACTCCCATTCAGGCTCCGAGTGGCCTTTGGACATCCGGCATGTGTTGACAAGAGTGTGACCATCCGAGCCAAGATAAGAGATGAGCATTCGAGTGTTGTCCATGCTGCTGCCGAAGCCCACGCCCATCCAGGAGTGTGAAGAAGGCGCATTCATGTGGTAATAGACATCTCCATTTGCCGCCACATTCAAGGCGAAGACATACCCCGAGCTCGCCAGAACGAAATAAGCTGCTTTGGCCTGGTCATCGATACCGGCCTGTTTTTCCTCGTCAGGATTCGCGGCCCAGCCGAGTCCAAAGAGGATGAGGAAGGCGAAAAGAAAGCTCCTCATACTGCCGTTGTTGATAGGATCCGCAGCATACCACCAGGGAGCTGAATGTGAAGCGGAATTCGGCCGTGAGATGTAGAGGTGAGGTTAGGAGGAGAGTGTACAGCAGAGTGCGGTCTACAAAACCAGCTGCAGATTGGGATACGCTAGTACGAGTTCAATCATTATTCTGTGTCTCTAAAATAGAGAACAGTGGGCGCATGGCACCAGATGCAAAGGGTGTGTAGGCGCCTGCCCGGTACTTCTGCCAACCGTAGGCGTCGTTTTGTTACACGAGCGGAGAGAGGGCTGACAAGCTAATAAGCGCTGGGCCTCCAATAGGTGACCAGGATCATCATGCAGGCGAAATCCTCCTTTGCGGCCGGGCGCTTCCACTCGGAAATATTGAATTTCAGTGCCGGCTGATCTGGCTGCGATGTCAGTGGTGGCATTGAGCACGTCGTACATACACCCGTAGAGTGGCTCTGGTCCTGCATTTGGGGAGACTGTGTTGAATACTGTTAGTAGTGAGTGAAGAAGTCCAGCTCAGAGAAAGGTAAGAAGTTGGAGTCTTGGAAGTTCCTCTGATTGGTGGAACACGTTTGGCTTCCGGGGGAACTGGGATGCTCTTTCAACTCCAAGAACTCCTGCTTCCTTTGCTCCCATTCAGTCCAATCTTCAGTGACTTGAAGCTCCCATGCAGACTGACGCGTCGGCGTCAGCAGACAACTCAAGAAGTCATACATGTACTCATAAGACACTCGGGAAGCCTTGTGCGGCCTCATCTCTAATTCAGGCCACAGAGGATCAGAATTTGAACTCGACAAGATGATAAGCACAGTCGTGGGACAAGCTACGCATGCTTCTTATCGGCTGGATTGAAGGGACCTCCAGTGAGCTTCCAAAGACAGCTGTACGACCCATCTTTGAGACTCGCATGTCGATCTGTTCTATATAGTCAGGGGCTGAAATTCGAACGAAATCGCACTGGTGACGCCGAAGGCTCAATTCAGCCTCTCGACTTATAGGACACGCAACGTGCAATAACGTTGCAACCGATTCGCTACAGAAAAAATCTCCATCGAGCGACCACCATGCAAATTCTTGCAGTTCAGCCAACAGCCTACATGTTGGAATTACCCTCAATCCTGCTTGCTGCACCGCAACTCTACAGCTCCTCATGTTATTACATTTGCTGAAGCGGCCGAGAATAGCTGCCTGAATCTGACACAAAGGTTCATGGGTGAACTACCTGCAAGCTTTCGTCCGTCGTACTAAGATGAACGAGCGCTCTACGATTTCATGTACGTATGTCCAGCAATTGCATGTGCCCGCATATATCTTCTCTACAAGTCCTTGCAAATGTTTAGTCTTCTGCTGCCAAGCATGTTTTCGCCATAGGTCCTAATACGCGGATTCGGTGTCGTCGCTTCCCTGCACGATTACGCCTTTCAAGCTTCGGTGAGGTCAATGACTTCTACTCCACAGTGGTGCGTGTAACGATGGGTGTGGTACTCGAGGCATCGTACAGATGTGATCTCCCACGGAGCCTTTATGTCCTGCTCATGTATGCGTGGTCCGGCTTTTTCGATGCCCCGAGAGACGTCGCGGTGAAGTTGTGCTGGTCCGTGTGCATCATCGTGTGGCGCGTGTATACCGGAGCCTGCAAAAGGATTAGTGGAGCTCAAGCCATATCGCAAAGTCGCGGTGAACACACCCTGCATTCCCCAAACGTGAAGATCGACATAGAGCTTGCGAAGCTTCTCAGCCTCATCTGCGCCGGAGCCTGCGCTCAAGCCTTCGCAGGCCTTCAACCTCTCATAGATCTCTGTGGCCATGCCGGTGGGAAAGCGGTCGGTCAGAGTGCACTTCTCGATAAGGGCATCGATGCATTTGTTTCCAAAGACTTCATCTCGAAGTTCGGCGGCCACCCAGTAAAGATTGGCAAGGCGTATCCATTCTCGATCGTCGTGTGCTTCTGACTCGCCGTCGTCAGGGACATCCACGTCGTCCTCGCCGTATTGACTGAATATCTTGCCAGTGTAAAGATAGGCGCGGTATAAGATCATAAGCTCAGGGCTCTCGTTTGGGAGATGAGCGAAGCATCCAGGTTGAGTGAGTGTAGTAAGTAAGTTGAGTGTTGCTTTCTGCAGAAGGTGCGTGTGGATCGTTAGGAGATGATACTCTGGTCCGACGAACAACACCAAGATATGATTTCCAATGCTATGGTAGCCATCAGTGCTGCAATTTGGGATTTTGTTGGGTCGGCTTACATTGGCGCTGCAGAGAGTGGGCTACGCAGACCGTGGCCACGCTTCAGGACAGTCAGTTCGTCCTTTGCCTTGTGCAATTCGGCAGTGACTTGCTGCAACTGAGTCGGAGCCATCTTGCTGTGATCGCTGCTGAGTGCTTGCAGATTGAGTGCTGATGATGAACTTGACCAAAAGTTTGCAAGTGAGAAGATAGTATCAAGTGAGCTTCAAAGGCTTGTGGCCAAGGTGAATTTCTTTCACATTGCCTCTGTGAGCTTCGTCCTTCACACAAGTGAAGATTCTTGATCCATCCACCATTCACTTCGAGCCCTCCACAGCTCATGCAAACCGCCTTGCGTTTGCACTTTGTGAGCTTCCGCCATCTTCCCTTTGCATCCATACGCAACAGAACAGTCATGCCACATCACTTCCTCGCCCTTCCGGGCGAGATCCGAAACATGATATACTCTCATGTCTTTGCAGATATCGCCGATACATCGTGCATTCGCTTGAATCCGCGCCAACGTGCGTTCAAGCACAAGAAGACGCGAGTCGCGCTTCTGCTCACATGTCGCCAAATTCGCTACGAAGCTTTCGAGTTTGTATACGGCGAGGTGCACGCGCGCCTCAAGTTGCCTGACCAGATGGGCGAGAATCTGTATCCACACAGATCGATGCGCCGAGTCAATCGTACGCTCGAGTCGCGTGGAAATATTCTCCCATTCGTGTATCAATTCGATACCGACGCAAGGTCGCTTTCTCTCCTGCGGCTTTACTACTCCTACTCCGTCAATCCGTTCCAGAGCCTCAGCATCTCAAACTCAGCCACATGGGAGGCTAAGTTGCGGAAGAAGTTGGGCGCCGTTTATGGTGTGCTCCTCAAAAGATTGTGTAAGTCGAAGGCACTCCCTGACGCCCAGCGACTTGCATGCAGAAAGGCCATGCTCCGGCGTCATGGCAATGCTTCGGGCTCATTATGAACGTGCTGCATGCAGTGACTTCACTGGTAGCACAATCGCTGATTTTGCTTTTAGGTAACGTCGAGACAATCGCGGTGGTCGGGCAGTTGGCTAAGCACCCTAGCTGGCCACGGCGATTTTGGCTCTTCGATGTGCTGCCGCTTCGTGCATGGAGGCAGACGGTGAGTTGATCGAGGCTACAAAGCGCAGCCGTTGCCGTCCATTCGCTAACTTTTCATCTAGATCAAGTCAGCTTTTCCGAAGTTGAAAGAGATACGGGTAGTTGTGAAGAAAGAAGATCTGGCAAGGAGCCTCGAGCTGGGCTCGAGATTTCGATACAGAGAAGAAGACGGAGAGTGGGTCACATGGGACAGCAACTATGCTGTACCATCGCTGGATGACATCTGAAAGCTGGACGGGCTATTTAGGCGTGGCAGGCTGAAGGATGGGTTCACGTCTTGATGCTGGCACGGTGCCCCATCATGGCCAAGGGAGAAGAGACTTATGTTGCGGTAAATTGCTAGTGCCTTCCGGAAACATTGTATATTCTAAATCAAAGGCGGCGGTGGAAGCCGCACCTGCAAATGGTGACTATGTTGCGGGAAGGAGTTGTCTAGGCATGGGAATGGAGTTGAGGTTAAGGTTGAAGTCTGTTGCCAAGCAAACCCTCGGCAGGGCAGGTTCACTGATGTCAAGGACAAGGATCTGGCATTGGCCACTTCATCGCTCGGACATCCTTGACATTGTAAAGTAGACAATGTCGACGGCGAGGCAATTTGGCAGGACAGCGATTTCGAAGTCGCTTCGTGGTCCAGCAGTAAGAAATATGGCTACCATTCGCTCTTCATTGCCGCACACAGAAAGGACGGCCGCAGAACCTCGAGAGAATCAACTAGAGCCGGTTGTCTTGTCACACATTAGAGCAGTGAACGACAATATCAGACTTTTCAGGCTTAAGGCTGTCGATGAACAGCATACAATCAAGGTGATGACCAAGTCGCATTTTCTGTAGTGTTTCTTAGACTGACTAGCAATAGTAGTTTTTGTAAGTGCGTTCGATAGTTCGCGTTTCGCGATGATAGACTAGATGTGTTCAATACATCGCTCCTACTAATGACTTCATTGTAGGCCAGGACAGTGGATTGATACATTTATACCCAGTCTACGGCAAGCAGGCGGTTTCACAATCACATCGACGCCTCAAGATGCGATGCCTTCGAGTCATTCCTCGCCATACCTAGAGCTTGCAATTCAGCGAAGCTCTAACCCTCCCGCACAATGGTTATGGCGTGACACAGAAGAGATAATCGGCAGCCAGCTGACAGTCAGGGTCGGAGGCAGCTTCACAGTAAGTACCTCGAAGAGGATCGTCCACGATCCAGCCAGGCAAATGCCGAGCGCTCTGGTCTCGATCTTCGCTATGGTGGCACCTCTACTTACAGACACTTGCTTACTTTCGTGACCATCACTTATAGTGGCCACCACCCCATCTGGATACAAAGCAGATCGATCGTTTGGTTCTCATAGCTGGAGGTGTGGGAATCAAGTAAGAATGAGCCCGGGCCAGGACTGGAACATTGCTGATGTCGATGCAGCCCCCTCATATCAATCTTCTCGTATCTGATACGGATTCCCGCTCCACTGCGCCCTCCAGAGATACACTTTGTGTATACAACGAAAGCAGAAACAGACCTAGACCCCCAGCGCATTCTGTTCTTGCCGCGACTGATGGACCTTGTCGCAGCAGCAGCAGATCCCGCCAATGTCACCTTGAGTTGCTTTCTCACAGGCGTTGGTGATGACGACTATATCGAGCACGGCAAGCTTCCGAACAGGACATTCGCTCGAAGAATTGCCGAACATGATATATTGAAAGCTCTAGATGGCTATAAGGCGAGCGTATTCGGAGTTGAGCATGATCGCAAGAATACGGTTTGCTATGTCTGCGGACCACCTAAATTCACCGATGCACAAGTCCAATTTCTGAGGTCGCAAGCCGGCATGTCCGAGGATCGGGTGCTTTTGGAGAAGTGGTGGTAAATGGCCATACCTAGCAAATTTTTCTAGTGAACCGTTTTCATGTTCCGCTGCTTTTTCCAAATCCCCAGGAAGCCGCCGCCGATGATGCGTTCGCCAACTTTTGGACGGCAGACCATTGCCCATGTCCTACTTGAAACGGCTTCGTCTGACATTGTGCTTGACAAATTTGTGTCGTGATCAGAAATGGAACTGTCTCCGATTTCAGACTCAGGCTCAGAGTCGGTTCGCTCTTCGACGACTCTTTTTGGATGCACAAATCGGATATCCCAGTCTCGTCCTCCGCTGCCGCCGTTGACTCCCAGTTCTATAACTCTTTCGAGGTCCAGCAATATCCCATCATCTTTGACCTTCGTTGCGCACGCTGTGATTTGAGTGATGGATGGGTTGAAAACAATCAGTGTACCATCCGTTCGCAATGCCTCTGCAACAGCTGGCAAGTGTCTATCCGACTGTGGAAGATCCAGAAAAGCGTGCGAAAATTGTGGGCCTTGCTCTTGTCTGCTTTTCAACCACTCGCTGACATCACCCACGTGAAAGTCGACGTTGTTGGCGTACTTGCCTCTTCGAAATCCTTCTACAACGGTCTGCGCGTGCGCAGAGAACTTGGGTGAAATGTCAATGCTATGAATGATTGCCCTCCGACTGTCTCCCGTCAGAGGCCCTTCTCTGCTGGCATTCGCAGCATGTATGGCACGGCTGAGATGCAAAGTCAAAGCGCCATGTCCGGTGCCAGCCTCGAGAATGGCAGTTGCCTCTTCATCAGCATCGGGATGCAGGTCGAAGAGGGAAACTATCAGATTTGCATCTGCAGGATATATTGGAGTAACAAGTCTTCTGCTCAGCTTGCAGTAATCGTCCAGAGTGACGCTGTGCAGGCGGAAATCGGTAGCAGCCTTGTTAGCTTTGGAAGTTCTTGCTTTCACTATGTCGCGCGGTCTCGAGCCGATTATGTCGTCGTGCTGTATGGTGCCTCGATGACTTTCGATCTTTCGGCCAGGCTGGAGTGTTCGCAGGATTGGAGGTGCATCGCGATCGCGTTTGTTTCGCAGGAGAACGAGATCGTCGGCGGCGAATGGTCGTACATCACTCAAATATCGTCTGCATTGGGTGATCGCATGGCTCACATGTGCGCGTGAGCTCAGCGTGAGCATATGGACGTGCAGCAGGTATCGTAGGGGATAGAAACATCAAAATTATTGACTCTGCGGAAGACGCGAGAGCACGCGAAGCTCGGCGTTGATCGGCGGCGGCGATGGCGTGGAATCCTTGCAGAGCATGCTCCTTTGCGACGTTGTCCCTGTCCCTGTGGCTGCGAGCTTGACCATGTGCGAACACTGGACAGGACAGATGCATGACAGCAGCTGACTGCTACTATTGGACCGACTGCACTACTACTGGGTTGGCGCAGGGAGAATTGCCAGCCTGCAAGTGTGAATACTGTATCTCACTGCTGGAACATAGGTGGCAGGAGCATACAGTCCTCTACCGCGCGGTGATGATGGCAGAGCCACGGTCACCTTGATATACCGTCGGACATCACACATAATTGTCTCGGTGCTCGAGCAAGCGCAGACGCATATTGTAGTTCGATATGACTAGACGAATAGTGAGCTACTCAAGCGAGATCGAACTCGAGGCCACGGCCACGTGCTGACGCTCGACTGCAGGTGCGCACTCTAGGCCAGATCGCGGCTTTCGTTACACTCGTGTGCGTGCTGGTGTACATTGCCGATTCTCGCTATCGTGTCTTGCCGGACTCGATCCATCACGCGCTTCCGTCGCATCATGCCGGAACCGTAATCACAGACGTCACAATAGCACATTGCTCTCCTGTCAACCCGCTATCGTCCTGCCGCCTCGATGCCGATGTATGGAATCGAGTGGAGAAAGATCTTTTGCTCGGCTCGGGCTGGCTGCGAAGTGCCTACCTGCACGTACAGCGCAAGAAGGAGGAAGAGCTCACGACAGACGACAAGGTAGTTGTTGACATTCGGGTTAGCAGACTGGAGCCTGGCACAAACGAGAAGGAACAGAGTGATGTAGTGTGGGAGAGCAGGCCGGGTGGCATTTACATCGTCCGTAGTGCCAAGCGTCACGATAGCGATTCTGATCGAGCAGTCACGGCGATTGACATTCTGTTCGGATCCGATGCTGTGGACCCCAGGCCGAGTTGGTCAGTCCAAGAGGTGCCTCTGCTGGTTGACGGAGGCAATGCAAACCAGACTCCACGACTCAGTGTGCGTCGAGGTCGACCACAGACGGAACACAAACCACCTGTTCCTAAAGTGAACAAGGACGGCACTTTCAAGATCTTACAGATCTCTGACGCACATTTGGCAACAGGCATTGGCGCCTGTCGAGATGCTATAGGGGAAGGTGACAAACCTAGTAAACATTGCGAAGCCGATCCACGTACGCTAGAGTTCCTCGAGCAGATACTTGACGACGAGAAACCAGACCTGGTAGTGCTCTCAGGTGACCAGGTAGAAGGTCCTGCGGCACCAGACACTCAGACTGCAATTTTCAAAATGGTCGCGCCACTCGTGGAGCGTTCCATTCCCTACGCAGCCATATTCGGCAACCACGATGATGAAGGCGCAAAGTCTTTACCTAGAAAGGGACAAATGGCTTTGATGCAGACACTGCCCTTCAGTCTAAGCGAGGCTGGACCAGCAGAGGCAGAAGGTGTTGGCAATTACTATGTCGAAGTCCAGGCGCACAGCTCACAGCACTCGGCTCTGACCATCTACTTGTTGGATACGCACAGTCTGACCCCCGACGAGAAGCGCTACAAGGGCTATGACTGGCTGAAGCCAGGTCAGATCCAGTGGTTTCGCGAGACCGCAGAAAGCTTGAAGAAGGCACACAGCAGATACAGCCATATTCACTTGGACATGGCGTTTATTCACATACCTCTCCCTGAGTACGCCGACCGCGCAAATACTATCCGCGGAGGGCAGTGGAAGGAAGGCGTGACTGCACCCGGCTACAACAGTCATTTCTACGATGCTCTGTCCGACTACGGCATAGTCGCAGTCGGCTGTGGACACGACCATGTCAACGACTATTGCGCCCTCCGACCACACCAATCGAATCCTCGCGATGCGCCTGCGGAGGCATCGTCCGAGCATCATACGACTCATGCGGCCAAGAAGGAACGCCCGGGCCCATGGATGTGCTATGCTGGTGGCTCCGGCTTTGGAGGTTATGCTGGCTACGGAGGGTTCCATCGGCGTGTGCGTTTGTGGCAAGTTGATACCAATGCTGGAAGGATGACGACTTGGAAGCGCGTGGAATGCTGCGGCGAAGATACTAAGAAGAGGATTGATGAACTAGTCCTGGTGGACGGGGGTAATGTCTTCGAGCCCTCATGAGTGGGAATTGACATTCATCCAAAAGGCGTTCGGCAACGGGGAAGGCTCTGACCATGCCGCACAGATCATCCGGCATGGCAAATGAGGGAAGCGAGGCGCTTGGGCGTTGGACATACAGAGTCTGTACGCATCGGAGTGACAGTGGATATCCCGCACACCCTTGAATTCCAGGATTACAGCGAATAGCGCTGGTCAGAATCGACGGTCCGCGTTTAGTCACTAGCACTCCAATGTGCAGAGACGCTGTAGGGGCGACAGTCAGCCTTGGGTATTGTTATATGGCTTGCTCCTCCACCTGCCGAGTATATACCCATCTGCAATTTTTCAAGTCCTCTCGTACCCTCACACACTCACATGCATTGAACATTTCTTGACATACAATCTTTCTGGCACTCTCCCTCTTTCGTTGAGCCGGCAACGGTACCAATGCCGAGTGCTATCGACAGCATGGTCTGCGTCAAGACGATAAATCGCGTCGACTTCAGGCTAATAGTTCACCAGTTGCCTGGAAAGCGCGTTTCTCCCTCTGCTCCTTCTACTTCTACGCCCAGCCCTGCATCGAAATCAATATTCGAAGAATCAATTTTGCTCTCCGGCGAGGCGAACAACTACGATATCTTTTGACCTACCCATACCTCACTCGCCTCATGACAAACAGCAGACCTTTTCGAGGTGTTCATCATCATGGATCCACATTCCAAAGCATTGCCCGCGGATCAACCATGCAACGAGGCCATTGCGCCGCATCAAGGCCGAGTATCCTTCGGTGTAAAGGGCGGCGAGGATTGCAAACCATTCGGTGCTACTTTCATGGCGGCAGCGTGACCCTGATTGAAGGACATATAATACCATGGCTTGCCCTTGAGACACGGCTTTGATTGTCCTCCAGCTTCGCCCTCTCTACACACGACCTTTTCCTCGAAGGATATCGGCCACTGGCTCTCCCGTCTGCAGACCCACGTCGTCGGACTTGTGTTGCAAAGCGAAGCTGACGGTCCACTGTTTTTTCCCACCAACACGCTCGCCAATGCTCAACCGAAGATGCCCTGGACTTGCTCATTATTGCGATCGAACCAGACGGGATGACTTCAGCAGCTGAGGATTGGCAAACACCTTCACTTTCCGCCCGCTAGCGAGCTGCTCTAGGACCTCTGCGGTTTCTTCCTGTAGAATGCGGCGACATGAACAACTACGCCAAATGGCGATAATTTCGCCGGCTCAGGGCTGAGGCAGTCGAGTTGCGCGAGTTACAAGCTCTGTGGGACCGAGAGAACGTCCGACGCTTGCGCAGCACGACAGCCTTACGATCTCGTTAATCTGCTCGGCAACAGTCGGCTCGCTTTTAGCTGCTTATCTTGGCCAAGCCAGGGCTGTCATGCGCGAGACCGCGAAGAGGCTCGAGTCCGTCCGGCTCCAGCCGGTGTTGAACGCTGCAACGTGAAAAAGTCTCTGCAAAGCTCAAGCCGCCTTGCGCCACGCCTATGCACGCTACTTTCACGCTGCACTTCGTCATGGTGTCTTGATGTTCCTGGCCCAAGCCTTTCACCGTTCGTTCTACGCCCTTGGTCGACCATGCAGTATGTAACCACATTGGTGGGGCTACGTTGGGATGCTCGCTCTACACCTTGTCAACGAGCCTCAAGCCTTTGCGGCGCCGGAGGTTTGTTACTGCCACATCTCGTCCGGACTTCTTCACCCTACATACTGCCTATGATCTCCCTTCTCTCATTGGACCTATCTACTCTCTTCATACCATCCTTCTAGGCTTCTGACGGCACGCCGCATCTACTGAACGCGGGGAAAGACACCAAGGCGTCGTGCTTGTCGCCAATCAAACCTTCTACATCTACTTCTCTCTGCTATGTCTTACTTCTAAATGTTGATCTCCACATTATCTGGCCCAGTGGAGGTCTCTGTCTCTTCAGGAGGACTGAACTGCAGCAGGAAGATGCCTGACTCATCATCCTCATCGGCGGCACCTTCTACAACAGCGAAAAGAGCTTGCGATGCTTGTAAGACAGAGATCTCCAAGGTCCAGTTCGATATCTGGGACTTCTGCTAACCGACTCAAGGCCATCGACGGAAAGTCAAATGCATTGGCGACGGCACGCGACCTTGCAAGAACTGCACATCAGCCGGTCTGACATGCACCTACAATGCGATACCTCAGAAGAAAGGACCGAAAGGTAGCAGGGCAAAGGTCATCTCGGAGCTCAGAGAAACGCAACGACAGTCTCAGCTTGCCGCGAAACGACATGGATTTGACATTGACAGTCCACCTCATTCCCCTGCCCATCTCAGGCAAGCCGGTCTCCTATCGATGAAAATGATGACCACATGCGTTGATTACTTCTTCGCAAACCTCTACCCAACACAACCCATTCTTCACCGCCAAAAGGTGGGCGAGGTAATAGGTCAAATGGAACAGAACGTCGAGGCTTACTGTTTGGTTGTCTCACTATGCGCATACATGATGATTCAACCCAACATGGTCATTCCCCCAGATGCTTTCGAGGGCCTAGAGATACAGCCACAACCTAGTCTTCAACTCGGTCATGCGCTGCTGCAAGAAGCTCTGCGAGTCAGGAGAGGTCACAACTACATCGAGAACCCCAGCATCTGGTCAGTCATCACATCTTTCTTCTTCTTTGGATCCTACTTTTGCTTGGATCGACATAATACCGCATGGTTCCACTTGCGAGAAGCAACCACGCTTGCTCAGATTATGGGCATGCACGACGAGTCATCGTATCAGACCAGTGATCTGGTCGAGAACTCCAGGCGACGACGGCTTTACTGGCTGCTGTTCGTGACCGAGCGCGCATACGCTCTACAACAACACAAACCGCTCACACTACACGCTACAATCAACCTTCCCACATTGGACGAGGATCCAGCCGAGACTGTTGAGCTGAATGGATTCATCCACCTTGTACATCTTTTCAGGCCATTTGATGATACTTTCGTCGGCCTTTGGAACAAGGCGAGAGTGGGCTGCACGACGGAGTGGCTCGCGCGATTGCAGCAGCAGCTCACAGATGCCTTGCCACAATATCTACAATGCACTGAGAGTCAAGCGGTTGATCTGAGATGCTCTCAGCAATGGCTGCGGACCATGGTCTGGCAATTATCAATAAGCCACGGCTTCTTGAGCAGCGCTGCAGCAGACAATGCGATGAGTTTCAAGTATCCGATCGAAATCTCACGCGATCTTGTTCACTCAGCTTCGCAGTTCTCGCAGCAGTCAATGGAGGTGCATGGAGTTGGTCTCATCGAAAAGCTCTTCGATGTAGCTTGCACATTGACGGACGTCATGTCCGTGATACCCCAGGATCAGTACACCTTCGAATTCGGACCGCGAGACTATCTCAACCAGCTTATGACGCTGATTTCAACGCTGCGAGGCGGTCAGCAGCGGTACATGCCTCTTTTGATGCAGAAGATCAATGATAGCATGCCAAATACTGGGTATGCCCTACCTGCGATCCCGCCCAGTTTGCGATCGGAGGAAGTCTACGACGGGAGCCACAGTAGCGCTCCAACGAGTCATGACTCCACACCTTTTGGAAGCCCCTTGAGCGCAGGGGCACAGCCATTTGCTGGATATGGCGAATTCCCAGTCACCAGTGCGATCCAATACCCACAGACCACAGAATCCGGACCGACGTCGAACGAGATCGATTATATTACAGCTGGATCACACAGTCTAGCAACGAGACAGACCAAGTTTGAGACAGGCGGCTGAAGAGATGGCACGATTGCTCAGGATTGAGCAGGAGGTGCACTGAAATGATAAGCCGCTACAGCGGCCAGGGTGCAAGTGCATGACATGAAACAAGCAGATTTCGCTCTGGAGGCAGTCGTGCCAGTCGTGCCAACACTTGCTGAGATGCTCAAATTCCGAGAGTCGCTTACGAGATAGCCGATATGGTTCTCGCTCAAGGCGTGGCGTGATGCGCCTAATATAGGCTTAGCATACAAGGGCGCAGCGTGTGCACAGCAGCCACTAGGTCAACACTTCGTGTGTCGCACCCAAGCGTTGCGGAGTAGATGCAGCGCATGATCATGGCTGGGTTGGTAGTGATCTGGTCGAAGTCTATGCGGCTTTACCGCTGCTCGTGCGAGCATGGAGGGTACTGGGGACGCGCACGCCTTTGGCGTCATGTCGCCCAATCTAGCTGGATGTCTACAGGGCATGCCGTGGAGCACATTCCAGGCTCGTCGACCAAGGACGACCGCCTCGAAAGATGCAGTCCTTTAGTCGTAGGCGGGCCGAAAAGCAGTCGGGAAGAGTCAGTCTAAGGCGAGTTGTTGACTCCAACCGTACAGACATGGTATGGTGAAAGGTCACAACATTGATAGCTTGTAGCATCCAGACTACAGTGATATTCAAATGACCACTCAGAAGTAGTTGGGACTAGCTTCGTTGATACTTGCTGCGTGTACGCTGTCCTTTAGAGTTTGCTGAATCCAGCCACCACAAATCGTACCGGTGCGAAGCCCGTGGCGTGGTCCAGAGGCAGATCGAAACGCCCAACTGTCTACAGACGCCGCAAGGCTTCTAGTGCTGCAAGCCTCTGTTGGCGCCATCCATGCAGCATAGTAACATACATGTTCCATACTTAGAGCCACGCTCGAACGTCCTGGGCGTTGAGGCAGACCAAGCCCAACCACACGCTGTAAGGAGCACAATGCGCCGTATGATGCAGCTTCGTGTCCCGTCTGGGCTATACGTGGACGGCAAGTGTGCGCAGCAATTGAAAGTTGTTCGAAAGGTTCGACCTAGCGTCCATGTTCATGTCCATATCACTAAGATGACTGGTTTTGGTGGTTTTGGTGGTGGTCGTGGTGGTCGTGATGGTAATTGACCGGCGCCGAAATCATGTTCCTGCATTTGGAGGCTTGAAGCCCCATTCTTCTAATGTTATAGTCTGTGCAGTACAGTCCAGCTAGACCCATTTACGAATTTGTCAAACCCTCGATGGCGCTTTTGGTGACGGGGAGGAATGCCGTCGCTGAGGCTATGTCCAAACAAAAGTAGCTTGCATGTTCAGGTCTTTGTTCGATGCTGGTCCAAAACATGCGCAGAGGCTGCCGCAAGGTACGATTATCGATCGGTCTCGCGAATTTTCAGCTTTTCAGTCCCAGCATCGCTTGCCAATGGCAGCTCTAAGATGCTCCTTCAGCGCATCGATATCACTCAAGGAAAAGTAAGACCATCAGACCTGATCGCTTCTGCAGCTTTTGCATGTTGGAGCCCGTACAGGTGTCTCCTTAAGTAGTCAACAGAATGAGGCCAGGATAGCAGCAGGGCTCAAGTTCAGAATTCGCGTGACCTTGTCGTGAGAATCATGGCCGTGAAAGACTTCCAGTGATCCTTTCGTGCGTATGACATCGAACATCGATCGCCGTTCTCGAGGCGATCATGTTCATGCGATGGAGAGAAGGTGCGAGGATGCGATGATAGGCTCTCGGAGGATCGAGGCACAGACCTGGCCTTGGCGATCTCGACAGGGGCACCCGCGTCATGACTTCTGCTTTTGGGCAGATGCGACTTTCACAAACCACTTCCAACATCAGCGTGAGGCACTGGATAGTGATCTCTGCCTTCTTGACGACCACAGGAACATCATTCAGATCACAAGTCATTCAAAATCCTGTCGAGATTCATCATCCTGTACCTTTCGATCCGCGCGGTTTCCCCCTTGAGAACCAGGTTGTTGCAGTATCAGCAGATTGGACAGCGAGAGTTCGAGAACTACTGCCAGACAAAACAACGATTTAGGAGTATCAGCACTATGCCACGGGCCACTCGTTCATCGACAGCCAGAGCCAATGGCGATATTGTGAATCACGAACCGCAACAATTATCAAGCCCGCCTGCCACTCCGGACATCTCCAAAGTGACGAAGAAGAGTTCCAGCAAAGGTAGATCGAATACCCGCAAAAATGGCAACGTGAAAGAGGAAGTTCCAAGTACTCCCGCGAACTCAAGTCGAAAACGTTCACGGAAGCCCATCAAGCAGGAAGAAGGCGACGTTAATGATTTGCCACACAACCTTGGCACAGCTTTACCTACACCCGGCATTGACGAGTCAGAAGACCTTTCAAGCACTCGACCCAAGAAACGGTCAAAGCGCTCTGATCCCAGTGAGAAGATTGATCCAGAAGTGAAAGTCGAAGAAGAAGATGTAAAACCCACACCTTCCAAGAAGACGCCTAAGAAGGCAAATTATGGCTTGACTCCTGGTGTCTCTCCATATCCGGACTTCTTGCGACCGACGCCAGAAGAATGCGAAGAAGTTGTGCGAGTCCTTGAGAAGAAACATGGAAAAGTCGTTGTGCCGGAAGCCATCCCGCCGCCCTCTCTAGATGTGGCTGGTTGTGGGGAGGTCCCTTCCGTTCTGGATGCTTTGGTTCGGACCCGACTTAGTGCAAACACGACCAACAAGAATTCAAGCACCGCATTTCAAGGTCTAGTTTCCCGATTCGGCACATTGAAAGAGGGTATCG
Organism: Pseudocercospora fuligena; assembly: GCA_014298035.1. Classification (NCBI taxonomy): domain Eukaryota; kingdom Fungi; phylum Ascomycota; class Dothideomycetes; order Mycosphaerellales; family Mycosphaerellaceae; genus Pseudocercospora; species Pseudocercospora fuligena. The sequence goes on along the minus strand of JABCIY010000039.1, from coordinate 315,139 downwards.
GCAAAGGGAGTGTGGATTGGGATGCTGTTCGGCGGGCTCCCAACCACGAAGTCTTCAAGGCTATAGAACGCGGCGGTCTAGCCAAGATCAAATCGAAGGATATACAGGAGATCTTGCAAATGGCCTATGAGGAGAATCAAGAGCGCAGAAATGCGCTGAACAGTTCGTCAGACGATCCAGCCGGAGCTGACCATGAGCCTGAAAGTGAGAAGCAAGAAGAAATCGCAAAGGCGAAGCAAAACATCATTTCTCTCGATCACCTTCATCTTCTGAGCACTAATGAGGCAATTGAGAAAATGTTGTCGTTCCCCGGCATTGGACCAAAGACAGCATCATGTGTGGCACTCTTCTGCTTGCAGCGACCATCTTTTGCCGTTGACACTCACGTCTTCCGACTGTGCCAGTACCTTGGCTGGGTTCCAAAGTCCGTCAAGAAAGGCGAACCCAAGGTCGACAGAAACACGACATACTCTCATTGTGATGCCCGCATTCCTGATCAGTTCAAGTACCCGCTGCATCAGCTACTCATCAAGCACGGCAAAGTGTGTCCTCGGTGCAGAGCGATTACTGGTACTTCAAGCGCCAACTGGGAGGAGGGATGTCCCATAGAACATCTCGTCAAGCGCCATGGTTCGAAAAAAGGCGGTAGTTCTGCAGTTGCCAGAAAGAAAGCAAAAGATGCCGCGGAAGAGGGCACTGAAGATGAGGATGGAGGAGCAGACGTTTCTCTTGAGGCTGGAGAAGACGAAGAAGAGTGAGGCTGAATGCCGCATATACTGTACGCGTATAGTGGATGTGTATATACACAGCAGGGCTGTGGATCGGGTCCTCGTGAGGAAGAAAAGAGTGTATAGTATCTATGTAATATGAAATGTGGCTAGCGAGCAAGATATTCAGGCACAGCCAAGTAACCCATGCAACGACTCCCTCCCCAATTGGTTGTTCAACGACAAGCACTGTGGCACTGACACCCCAGTGAACCCTGCAGGTGCATGTGGCTGACGACGCCATACGAGCAAACGTCATCCTTCTCTCCAGGAACCCGTTCGTGCCGCGGAGGATTTGTACATACATGCTTGGACTTGACCAATACATAAGCGCTCAAGGACCCAGCTGAGGCAGCGGAAGTGATTTAATTCAACGACAAAGTCTTGAAAAGCCAACAAAGCAAAGCAAAACACCATCGACATCGTCGAACATCAAAAGCTAGTCGAAAACAACTCAAACCACAACCAAGATGCCATCGTCAACAGGAAATGTCCTACTCTACTTTCTCGGTATGTCCTCGTGAAAAGGCTTTCATACGCTCTCTTATTGATTTGGTCAAATAGCACTCTTTCTCCCACCTCTTGCAGTCTTCCTGAAAACTGGATGCGGCGCAGACTTTCTGATCAACATTTTGCTTTCGATATTGGGCTGGATACCAGGTGTGATTCACGCTTGGTACATAATTTCCAAGAACGAAGTGCCGCGACCGAAGACGCCATGATCATAGCCAGAAACGAGGAGCGAATTTTGGGATCTCAAGAACTTGGTTGGGATCGCTGTGTAATCTGTGTCCATTTTAGCAAGCGATTTATACCAGTGTACGACTAGTACTTCAAGAGTGTGTACGACTTTGAGTACAGCACAGAATTTAAATATTTGTAGTGGAGTGTACATTGGACGAACTGTCTATCATGCATGATGCCTGACAGCATGTCTTTGCCTCTTCCCTTTCCTTCTAGTTCTCCGTGCGCCTTCGCCATGCTTCATGCTTAAGATCCTCTCGACACCAGCCCAATCATCCCAAATATCGGGCTTTGCTCTATGTACAAACGGAAAATGCTTTACAAATACATTACCTCTCATCTGTGGCTCGATCTGTCCTGGAACTGCTGGTAGAGCGTAGGCGCTGGTTCCTCGCCACCAGGACCGCGCAAGGGTGGAGGCATGTTACCGCCTCCTGGTTGATCGATAGAGCCAGGTTCAGCTCCAGGTGTACCGGGTGCAGGACCCATTGGACCACCGCCGAAGTATTTGGAGAACTCGCCTGGATCTTCAAATGGTCTAGGACCAAGTAGCCGGACCATATCGTCTCGGCTGAGCATCTCCTTAGACAGCAATTCTTCAGCAACAAGACCGACTTCGTGCTTCTTTTCCTCTAGCAATTGACGACATTGCTTGTATGCTTCATTCACGATTCGCTTGACCTCAGCATCGATTGCCTTCGCAGTGTCCTCTGAGAATGGCTTTTGGAGTTGGGCTTCAGAGCTTTCGGAAGAGTCTGGGTAGTAGATGTAACCAAGATTGGACATTCCCCACTTGGTGACCATAGCCGTTGCCATGCGAGTCACCTTGTTGAAGTCGTCGCTTGCACCACTGGTGACAGTGTCAAAGTGAAGCTCTTCACTCACACGACCACCCAATGTCATGGCCATGCGATCCATGAGCTGCTTCACGTTCATAAGAACGGCATCGTTACCACCTCCGGGCAGATATTGAGCATATCCAAGTGCTCCTTGACCACGAGGGATAATGCTGACCTTGAGAAGAGGATCTGCCCATTGGAAGTACCAGCCGCAGATGGCGTGGCCGGCTTCGTGATATGCGACAGTCTTCTTCTCCTTTGGAGTGAGCACCAAGCTCTTCTTCTCAAGGCCACCAATGACACGCTCGATAGCTTGCTCGAAGTGCTGCATGGTAACAGATTCCGCCTTGGCTCGAGCTGCGACAAGAGCGGCTTCGTTGACACAGTTGGCAATGTCAGCTCCAGCAAATCCAGGAGTCAAAGCTGACAATCGACCCTTCAGGTACTCCAGGTCCTCGTTTGTGACAATGTTTCTTAAGTGCACACCAAAAATCTGCTTCCTGCCCTCCATAGTTGGTCGGTCGATTGCGATTTGTCGATCGAAACGTCCAGGTCGCATAAGTGCTTTGTCCAGCACATCAGCTCGGTTCGTACCTGCAAGTACAACTACCTGCTCTGATGTGTTGAAGCCATCCATCTCAGTGAGGATCTGGTTAAGCGTACTTTCCCGCTCATCGTTGCCACCTCCAAATGACTGCTTTGCTCGTGCCTTTCCGATGGCATCGATTTCGTCGATGAAGATGATACAGGGTGTGTTCTTTCGGGCGTTCGCGAACAGATCTCTCACACGGCTAGGACCAACACCTACAAACATCTCTACAAATTCGGAACCAGAGACGGAGAAGAAGGGCACTCCAGATTCTCCCGCAGTAGCTTTGGCCAAAAGGGTCTTACCGGTACCAGGAGGTCCAGAAAGGATGGCACCGCGTGGGATCTTCGCACCAAGCTTTTGGTAAACACCAGGCTCTTTGAGGAAACTGACGAATTCCATAATTTCGACTTTAGCTTCATCCATTCCGGCAACGTCAGAGAATTTGACTTTGATGTCAGTCTCGTGGTTGAACTTCTTGGCTCTGCTCCGACCCATGCCAAAGATGCCACCTTGTCCACCACCGGCTCCAGAAGCTGCTCGTCGCGATAGGTAGAAGATAGCACCGATAAATAGTAATGTGGGACCAAAGGCAAGAACGGTGTTGAACCAGCTGCCCTCTTCGTGGTACGAGATAGGTATTCTCTCCGATCCAGGAATTCCAAGTTCATTCTGTGCCTCGTCCACCCTTCTTTCGAATGCTTCAACCGAGCCAATGCTGAAATAGTAGAAGAAGCCTTGCTGTGCTGCAGGCGACTCCGGGTACATTGATGCGACGCTCTCGCGGTGCAAGTATACCCGTACCCTGTTGCCGTTGACCACTACCAGCTTCTCTACGAGACCCTTGTCAAAGAAAGTATTCCGGAACTCTTGCCATGTTATCTCTCTGCTATTTTCGCTTGGAACCACCAATCGATATAAGAGGTATGCAACGAAACCTGACACGAGGAAATTTGAGAGGTCGAATTTGATCTCGGTGACATTTTTGAACATGTCGTCGCCCTGCTTGCCCTTCTTCTTGCCATCCTCTTTCTTTCCACTGGCGCCCGCCGGCCCAGGATCTTCGCCAGTCTTCTGCTTCGGCTCGCTGAATTTCTCGTTGACCTCGGCCTCGGCGGTCTGCCTCGCCATCTGAGTGACCATGCGCCACAGCTTCGCAGCTCTTGCAGGCGACATGCCTTCTTTGGACACCTCCTCGATTGTCTCCTTCAGCTCTGCAGGAATGCCTTCGCGCTTGATGCGCTCCAGCGCGGAGTCGATGTCCTTGGTCATAGATGCAGGCATGCCCTTCTTGACCAGCGCGAAGCTGTCCTCCAGCATCTTGGTCTCATTGGCATTCAGCTTTACTCGTCCTGGAAGTGGCCCGTCATGCTTGCCGTCTGGCTTCTGGTTGGGAGGCTGTGGTCCAGATGACATGGGCGATTCCTTGGAGTAGAGATGCTCCATGCCCTTAGGCGCCTCTCCCGGCGTTTTATCATTATTCTTGGGATCCGTGGAATACTGCCGGCTCCGAGCGTGTGTATATGCGTACGACGGTCGTGGAAGAGAAGCAGGGCGGGCGGCGAGTGCTCTGGACAGCGAGGCGGCTTCAAGCAGCTGTCGTGATGACCGCGCCAGATTCTGCGGCCTACGCAAGAGCGTTGCCATCGTGAATGTGCTTCTGTCCTTCTATGCCAATCCGGGGCGCGACTGTCAGATCTTCGCAGTTTGTTGATGTTGTCGTGCGCAGGAAGAAGCGCTTTGGGCGGATGGCGAGAGCACAGCAGCAGTAGTGGTGTTTAGTCTTCACTCGAGCCGAGCGGACGATGTATGATGCACTCAAGTCAGAGCCACATCTCGCCGATGCCAAGCCAAGCCCGCCACCCTGCACTCCAGCACTCCAGCACTCCAGCACTGCAGAGCCTCGACCTAGTTCTACTGTTCTAGCAGTCGCTCCCATCTCGTGCCAGCAACAACTTCCTACAACTGCAATGGCACTACTCGTTCATTGCCAGAGATAATCGCTCTTGCTCTACATCTACAACATTACATGGTAGGTCTCCGAACGATCGATGGATTTAGTCTCTCCAACATCTCTTTTGTCCTGAACATCTGCTCCTATCCATAGTACATCTATCAACTTTCGCCATGAAGCAGACTACCCTAACGACTGCAACTACCCTGATCCTCGCATCTATAACTCCACCAGTCCACTCCTGGGCCATCTCCTTCTACACCGGTCTCGCATGCAACAATGACACGTCCTTCAACAACACAAACTACAGCGGCAAAGGAAACGGCGACTGCCATCTCGTCGGTCTGCCTCATGATGGGTTCAAATGCGATTAGGTCTGCGTCTCTCCCGACCTCCGTCGCCACAGAAACTCTTCTGATGCCCTTTGCAGTATACGGACAATGCCCGAGAAAAAGGAAACTGCACCGCCGTCATGAATCCGAAGCCTCAGTCTGCCTACATACCTAAAGGCACAGCTTGTTGCATCGGGTACTGGAATGAGTGCACCGTAAGTCTCCGTCACTTCTTCTCGTGGGATCGTTCTGCTAACGGATCAGTACGACAAATGCTACACAAAGGAGAGGTGTATCAATTTGAGAAAGGGAAAAGAGTGGGAGACACAGCATAGTACGTATTTCTCTTGTACGAAGTGATCGTGTTGTCCGTGCTAATGGTTGGCAAGACGACTCCTGGGGCGTCACTTTCCGATGCTTCGACAAGAAGAAAAAGGATTGAGCGGCTGCACAGCTCTGCACTGAGATAAACCTTCCGGCGTCCAGATCAGTACGACTCACTGCATCAACAGATCGGATATGAGATTGGGAAATGTAGTCGATCATCGTAATTGAGTCGAGTTTGATCAAAGCGAGAATGTTCGCTCACACACTTTTGCCTCTAAGCCTCTTTGTGACACATTGATTCCGTGTTCACCAGGAAATCCTCCATCTCTATAGTCATAAGTACTCATTAGTCCCTCTCGTCTTTGTCAACCAGAACACCAGATACGAGTCCTCAAAGAACGAATCGTGCCGGCTGTAACGCAGCAAATGAGCAATCAACGCAATATGATACAACCTTCACCTCGATGAAGCCCAAATCTTCTCTTACTGCGGCGGTCCCATGTTATGTCCTCCAGGTTCATGACCCATATCGAATCCAGGCGGTCCTCCTGGTCCTTCCATCATGGGCCCGGGAGTAAAGCTGCCCAAACCTAATCCTTCCGCCCAATCCCACTCCAAAGTCATTGGCATCTGCCACAAATCTTGAGGTACAAATGGTTGCTGAAAGGCGCCCGCTGCATTATTGACCACCCCCGAAGTCGAAGGATCGAAGGCTGGCATTCCTGAGAAGTCGGGATGCCCAGGAGCACCTGTCGTCGGTGAGAAATTCGATCCGGGGAAGACATCGACCTGGTTGAAGCCCGGCGGAAGATTTGGATGGTGCTGTTGCGTTGGTGAGTGAGTAGTAAAGTCCATGCCATTGGGCAACGGGGTCTGAAATTGCATCGGATTGAACGCGGCGCCAGCATTCGTCGATGCTTGTGAGAGCATGTATGGCGACTGTTGCTGTTGCCCGTTCGATGTTGGTACTTGCGGCGGTCTGGGGTTGCTTGCAGAGCGTTGGTATGGTGATCCGTTTCCTCCAGGCGGACTACCTCCCCAACTGTTTGCCGGGCTGTTGCCGTGCTGACTTCCACCTTGGCTCCCTGCCACAGATGCTCGCAGTGATGGTGTCTGGACCGGACGTCGGTACGGAGCTTGAGTCTCGACTTGCATCTGCTCCAAGCTCTTGCCCTCTTCCAATCCTTGGGCCACTTGACCAGTCACTTGATCTTTGAGCGCCTTTTCACGCTCTCTTTCCGCTTGCTTTCGCTTGCCGCGACCTCGCATTTCACGCTCCGCTTTATCGAGGGCTACGCGAGCAATCCGCTCGAACTCAGCACATACTGACAACATTCGCCGCACGTTGCCATTAGCCTCTGCTACATCGCGTTCAAGCATTGTCAAAAAGGACACGACGCTGCTCATGAGCTTCAGGTCAGATCGTGCGCGTGCATCTTGCGGGTTCTGAAGGATGTTTGCGAATAGCGTGACAAGTGATGATACTGGATAGTAGAGAATCAACCTGATAGAAGTTAGCCGAGCATCTTCCGAGATGTGTCTACGCGGAAAGCTCACCAAACACAGGCATAGTCACCTTGGGGAATATACCGAATCAGGCCTATACTTGTTCTGGCTGCGTTGACGCACAACGCAGCACTCATGAACACGCGTGGATTCAGAGGTCTTGCGTTCAGCCCTTGGACTGCATAATCGCTGAGTCGACTCGTCCAATAGCCGTGGTGAACGCTCATCCTGTGAATCGTCGTCAAGCAGTTGTAGTATGCGAAGTGCAGGACTACAACATGTAAGATCAGAGGCGTATGAGCAGCTCTGATCTCGTGCTCCGGCCGGAAGTCGATAGGTATGCTATCTTTCCATTCCTCAAGTGCCTGATCGAGCTCACCGATAGTATTCAGTAGTTCGCCGTCGCTCTGCCGGCTGGCTTTGACCGAGTATAGTTGCTTGTATACTCTTGACTGTATTTGTGCGAATTGGCACATCAGTCTGAAGAGATTCATAGTCTTCTTTCCATGCCTCTCCTGAGAAAGCGGCACATTGCCAACATTGTCAGGAGGGTCTTCCGACGGCAGGTCTACGTTCATATCATCGTCGTCCTGCGCCGGCGGTCTGCCAGATCTTAAGCAGATGTCCTTGTCTAGGAGGTACGCAATCCAGAATACTCGTTTGCGTTGCTCGTTCTCGACTTCGTTGAGATTGAATCCCGAACCGCGCTTGTGCAGGCCTATTGAGTGGGCAAGCCTTATTGCTGCAGCCACAAGAAAAAAGCTTGGTTGCGGGTTAGGCGTGCCCTGCAGAAAAAGCGCCATTCCAAGCAATGCCTGGACAGACAACAAGTCAGTGTTGCGCATCGTCAACTCTGACATGACAGCCATGGCGTTCTTAAGATACGCCCACGCCACATCATCCTCTTCATGTGAAACCACATTGCTCATGACCCTCAGTCGGTGAGCGATTGCAAGGGCAACGTTCAAACTGGCCCACCATCCAGAGCCATCGTACGGCTCAAGAGAGTAGTGTTTGTCGACAAGATGCATGAATGTAGGCTCGTGAAAGAGAGGAAACATTATGTTGAAGTTCTCGAAATAGTCTTTGAGCAAAGCATAGCATTCTTGGCGGCCGGGCAAGGGTTTGAATATTCTTCGCTGGAAAAGGTCGTTGAAGACTTCTGGCTTCCAGTGGTCCCAGCCGTGCTTGTCCTCCGACGTGGCCGAAGCAATCATCTGCTGGAAACTGCTATCTCCAGTCTTTTCGTTCACCCATTGGATGCCTTTGGGACTGAATATGCTGAACCCAGAAGAAGAGCCGATGTATCGCGTTTCGCCGCATTGGTTGGTAATGAGACTGCACATCTGATCGGCAAGCGCATCGACTTCTTTCGCATCGCGTTTGAACACATCGGCAGAGTTCTTTACGGGGTCAGGTGGTGAGGTATGGCCATGCGCTCGACTGGCGCCATTGTCCTTTTGCTCTTGTGCTTCCAGATTGGCAGGTGTACCGCCATCTTTACTGCCTTGTCGATTCGACGAGTGTTGCGACACGGGGCTCGCAGCTGTGCTCTTGTTCTGCCGTTGCTCGGCAAGGCGCTTCTCCAAAGTGCCCAAGTCTGTTCGACCGCCATCGTCTTCTGCTAGCAGGCCCGACAAGCGCAGCAAGTTCTCCATCCGACCCAGTCTGTTCTCCAGACCCTCGATATATTTGGCACCTTTTGGCGGCGCTCGCTTCTTCTCCACGTGCGTGAATATGCATTCTGTCTTGTAGTTTTCACAATGGCTGCACTTCGGAGTTTTCCCATCGCACTTTATTTTCTTTTTGCGACACATGTCACACGCTCGTGCGATCCTCCGTCGCTTTGGATCTCTGTTGTCGCCGCCATCTTGATCATTCTCAGCGTTATCACCGTCGCCTTCTTGGTCATCAAAGCCGTAGTCAAGCTCGGACTGGAACCAATGGGCACCATTCTGCGGCATGTTGGCCAGATCTGGCGAGCCACCATACTGGGCGCCGAAGATCTGCGGCGGAGGCTGCTGCTGCTGCTGCATCATGCCTTGCGGGGCGGGCGCACGGGACGAATTGTCAGTGTTGAATGCCGAGGGCGGCGGGTTCATTGTACAGCGCTGTGTTGGTCGCGGGGCGGCGAGATGCCAGGCACTCCAGAGTGTGTCCTAAATCAGGCAGACTTCTTCCAGGATGCCAAACGAACGGGATGCGTGGTGAGGTGATTGGACTGGCGGCAGCTAGTAAGGACAGGTAGGGGATGCAGGCCTACGGTGGCCAGGCGGCGGTGGTCGCCAATGTTCCGCTGTTCCTGCTGCAACGCCGGCTGTCAGGTGGGAGTGCATCTGATAGCAGACAACAATAGCGGACATGCAATGCGGTATGGTATGCGATGCGGTACGGTACGGTATGCAGGCCTAATGCGAATGCGTCATCGTCATCAGCGTGAGCGATCCCTCATCATAAGCTCTCCCAGCAAGCTCCCCGTCGAGCAGTCGTGGTCGTGGCAGAGCAGTCCCTGGCCTGGCCTGGCGACCCAAGACCAACGCCGGTTTCTAATCGCACGACAACTGGACAGAGGGCAAAGGGCTCTGCGGATGTGACAGGCATGCCGCATTTTCTCGTACAGCTCGCACTCGCCTCGCTCACTTAGACTTTGGCACCAGCGCTGCTCCGCCGCGCACTCCCAGTCGTGCAGTGCAGAGCCAATTTGACTGCACTTCCCGGGAGCCGAAGGAGAACGGAGTCGGAACGAGCGAATCCTCCGTTTGCCTGACTAAGGCCAGTTTTCCTCTGCTGCCAGGCGCAATGCGTGGGTGAAAAGGTGGGTGACGTTGTTGCTGCCAGCTCGCAACTTGAAGGACCACTTGGCGCGCCTTTGCCATGCAAGTTTGGACAGGTACTGTGAATCGGCCTGCCAATCCGACGATAGAGAACAGTCCCCGTTCGCTCTATGGCCAGACCAGGTCTTCGCATTATCGCAACTTGATTCTGCCCGCGTCCGATGCACGGCGTTTGTGATCATGGGGTACGCGCGAAAGAGGAGACGATGAAAGCTGCACGCGCTGGAGAACAGTATGCTAACGCCGTTGTACTTGAATGCCTTACCAAGAACTCCAGGACCAGGGAACATACTGCTGGTCAATACTGCTATGCCTCGGATGCATCGCGAGCCGGCCGAACGTACATTCCTGCTGCATCCTGGCGAGTGAAATGGCGTTCGAGCGCTGTAGTTCTACCTATAGCAAAGCGAGCCAATGGCAGTCTGGCGTCGTCGTTGCGAGCGAAAACCCAGTGCTTGATCTGGAGCGGCACATGGCTTGTGTCGCGTGGCCGAAGTCACATACAAGCACGTTCTAGTCGGGACAGGGTCGCGAAGTGTGAGTGACTTGCATGCGTACAAGATCTGGAAGTGCTAACCTGAATTTCTTCAAGCGCTACGCAGCACCAACTACTGTTCAAGCTCGCGAAAGTCCGGAGCACTATTCGAGCGAGCACGAATTCTACCCATCATAACATCGTCCTGTGCGCCTTGCCAAAAATGCTTCCCAAACCATGATTCATGCTAACCAACCGACGCCGGATAAGGAAATTCGACTACGGGATGTATGTATGTACTCGTGAATGCCAGGTCATCGCTTCTTGACGAATGGACTTGGCATTTCCTCGCCGTGCACGGTTGGATTCCATTTGGCCGGGCTTTGCGACAGTTCGACCAGCGTACGACCACGAATGGGTGGTCTATTCTCTTTCTCTGCGGCCACTGAGAAGATGTTTCTCTTCAGAGGCTCGGCAGTCAGACGCTCCTGTGTGCCATTGCGACGTGGGGACAGCCCCAAGTTCTTGAACTCTGGACGCATTGGACTCGGGTCGGCCATGTGGACGTCCATCGGGGAGTCTCTCACATGCAAATTGCAATTGGCGAATGTCTTTGCGCGCATCATTGGCTTGCGCGCAGTCTTCTTTGGTGGCGGCTTTGTTCGGCGTGCCAGTGGTGAGACTTCGTCAGGCTCTTCTGCAGCCACGTCTCCGAGCGAAAGGGATGTCAGCTCCTGCTCGATCTGCGATTCATCGAGGTCTGGCAGTGATGACGCATCAGTCTCCGGCAGCCTGCTCGAGAAAGATGTGAAAGCAGAGTTATCTCTCTTGGCTGGCGGTGGAGTGCTAGACCGGACATGTACTGATGCATCGTTTGACTGAGAGCTGTGACTAGCCGGCAAAGACGCAAGGTGCAAAGACAGCTTCTCTTCTGCTCGTTGCTCAACGGCAGTCTCGAATTGGGCTAATAGTTCAGCCCGACTCTTCTCTGAGGCCTCGTGGACCTTTTGATCGATGGCCAAGGTCGCTCGAGCATGCCACTCCATCTCAACCTTTTTGTTCGACTCTCGTAATTTGGCGATCTCTGTCTGCAACTCCTGGACCTGTCTCTGCGCCGCAGCAAGCTTGTTCAAGGCAGAATCGCGTTCGGCCTGCACCTTGTCGAATTGGCCGAGCGCTGTTTGCTGTTCCAGCTTGGTTCGGGCAACCTTTATGTTGGCGACTGTCAGTAATTGCGCACAGTCTGGTCGTTGACGTGGATCGGTCTTCAAGCACCACGCAATCGCATCCGACAGATCCTGACTGTACTGCGGCGGGAGAGGCTTGATGTAGCCTTTCTTGATCTTTAACACCAACTCCATGTGGCTGCGTGCCTCGAAAGGCACATTTCGAGTTGCAAGTTCATATATGATGCATCCCAGGGACCAGATGTCAGAATGATGTGAGTAACGCTCTGCTGCGCAAATTTCTGGACTCATATAGAATGGCGTTCCCACGTATGTGCTGGCAAAGTCGTGCGCGGCGATGATCTTGGACAGGCCGAAGTCTCCCAGCTTGACGCTGTTGTTCTCGCCCAAGAACACTGAACTGTTAGCATACGATCGATCGATGGCCGCAGCGAAATAGGCTTACCATTCTCAGGCTTGAGATCGCGGTGCAAGATGACGGTGTGGCCTTGCTTGCTCACAAGCGCTTTGCCCTTCCGCACATTACCCTCCTTACCAGCTGGTGGTGGATCCTCGCCATAGTGGCATCGATACAGCGCTCCGACAAGTTGCGCAAATATTGTCCAGACGAACTCCTCATCCGCCATCTTGTTTCTCTCTTTCAGCTTTCGGATGTAACCACCAAGATCGCCATTGCCACAATACTCCATGTATAAGTGCAAGTCATGAGAAGCTTTTAGGTGCTGTCGGTGGTAGTACTGCACAATGTTGGGATGTCGTAGGCTTTCGAGGATGCGCAATTCTGCGTGTAGCTGTTCCTTCTCCCGCTCGGACATGCGCGTGTAGGAGATCTCTTTGCGACATATGACCTGTCCATCTGCCTTGCGTCTGACTTTTCTGATGATGCCAAAGCTTCCTTGGCCGATCTTCTCCAGCACATCGTAGTCGAGGTCGGTGGCCATGTTTGCTGTATGTTTTGCTTGGCGTGTAGTGCTCTATGTCGGATTAGGCCGGATGGTAGTGAAGGACTGAATGTATGAAAGAAAGGACTAGAGTAGTATGTTGAGCATTAACGAGGTGCTCTGTGTGTACAGTGAGTACATGTGCAAGGTACAATGTTAGACAAAAGAGCAATCGAACGTCCAAACGATCCCCCAGTGCAGCAATCTCTGCTGTCAGTAGTAAGTGCGTTCGTAGCGGTGCGGTGGTAGAGCTCGAATGCAGCTGGTTGAAGCTGCGACTTTCCGATGTTGATCGGGAGCTCTAGCTTGGTTGACACGCCAACGCTCTTGCTGAAGCCACAGCCGCGCCGCATCAGCCAGGGTCTATCTATGTGGCGGCATAGCGTCATAATTCACTTATGCTCGAAGTTCTTCCACTTGAAGATGCCCGTACTTCTCTATAGACTGCACATCCGCTGCTACAGCTTGTGATTCCCTAGGCATCTCTGAACATCCTCTCCAAGATGGCTGACAGGATCCTGGGGAAACATCAGATCGAGAAGGCTCTGTATGACGAGAAGAAGGAGATCTCGGCAGGCCGACTGAAGGAAGAGAATCCATTAGATACCAGCGACGAATTTAGGAAATTTTGTGAGGCGTGCCGGCGAGGAGATCTCAAGGCGTGTCAAGAGGCCATCAGTATGGGCATCAATATCAATGCGCGAGACGCCTACGATTACACGCCACTGATCCTCGTGAGTCCATCTTCTTGCTGCCTTTCATCGTTGTCTTGCTCAGAGCTGATGCTGATGCGATAGGTAGGCTAGTCTTTGTGGCCATTATGAGGTTGCGCAAATGCTTCTCGAGCAGGGTGCACTCTGTGAACGGGACACTTTCCAAGGCGAGCGATGCCTCTATAATGCGTTAAACGATCGAATCAGGAATCTGCTGCTCCAATACGATTATAGCAAGTCGACTGACCCCCTACAGCCATGGGCCGCACACATTACTAGTCTACTTACGAGGGAAACACCGAAGACAGCGGACATCACGGTGCAGGCTGGCGAAGACAAATTCGAACTGAACAAATTCGTGCTTGCCGCACGCAGTCCTTATTTCGCGCAGAAGCTTGCTGCTGCCCCCGACACGACACTCTGGAAGCTGTCAAACAATATTGCTCCTCAAGCATTCGACACATGCATACGATATCTCTACATGGGCGAAGTTGGTGCAGACTTGGGTGACGGTGAAGAGGCGCAAATCATCTTGACTGGCATTGATAAGCTCAGCCGTCAATTGGAGATTCAGCAGCTGTTCCAAGATCTTTTGGCATCAGGTGATAGGCGACAAGCGAGGCAAAGAAGACAGGAAGAGGTCTCCAGAGGTCGAGGTCAGGTTGAGCAATGGTTCAAGAGCAATGTTCTGCAAAACAAGATGGTCGTGGACAACGACAAGGCAGATGGAGTCAAGTGGGATCGAGATAACGGCATATTCGCAGATGTCCTGCTTCGTGCCGATGATGAAGATGGCGAGGACGGCGAAGAGGCTGTCAATGCGTCGACGACCGTGCGGCGAGCTGAAGGGCCGCTTAATGGCATCCCGATCGGCCATTTCCAGAACCAGGTCTCGCGGTCTCCTTCACGACAACGGAAGCCAACACGCTCGGTTCTCTTTCCATGTCATCGAGCTATGCTACTGAGATCCGAAGTCTTTGCCACCATGTTTGCATCACCATTCCGAGAAGGCCAGGAGTCAAAACATCTTCAAATTGTGCCCGTGGACTGCTCGCCTGAAGTGCTCGAGATAATTCTCACCTTCCTCTATACCGAGAAAGCCGATTTCCCTTTGACTACAGCATTAGAAGTGCTACAGGCCGCGGACATGCTATTTATTGAGAAACTGAAACAGAGAGCTGCACTACTCATTAGCACTTTGGGTAATGGCGGTGCCAGTGTTGTTGAGGCCGAAAACCCGCGAGGCGACATCGATGTTGAAGATGTGATTGACATTTATGATGTCCTTCGCGCTGGATGGGATACGCGAGTTCAGCGTCTCGAGGAGTTTGCAGCGAGATTCATAGCGCACAGGCTCGAGCGATATATCGACGAGCCAGACTTCAAGGAACTAGTGAGAGAGTCTGCTGCAAGGGTGCAGGCGCGTCAAGAGACGGACACGGTTGAGCTCATTGACGATATACGCTACTACCTCAGCGAAAGATTTAGGTAAGTGATGTGATCCTGGCGGTACGCGAGAGAATGCCTCGTTCTGATATTCTGCAGGCTACGTTTCGAAGACTCTGGACTTGACGAAATGATGGAGGAGTCCATCAGCAACGAGCTTACGGAACACGAGAAGCCAGACGACGATGAAGGCGTTGATGTGACATCCGGAGATATGCAACAACAGGAACAGCTCCCGACAGACCTAGAATTGATTGAAGGAGGCGTGGTACGCACGTTAGATGGTGACATTGCTGGTGATGAGTTCCAGCAAGATGCACAAAACTACAAGATATTGCTCGCCAAGATAGATAATATGATGGACGAACTAGGACTGGACGGATAGACCTAGATCGACCAATGCAGCATATGGTAACTTCAAGGTCTCGATAAGCAGGACATTCATATAATCCTCGTCCATTGCCTGACACAACTTTTCTCTCGATGCTTTCTGTGCGCCTCACCCGGCGACAGAAGAGGGGACAGGCTTCTTCAGTACACATTCGAGAATGGCCATGAACTCAGACTCAGCCGAAATCCAGGGCGTGTGGTCGCAATCTAGTACCGGGGTCGCAAGATCGCGGACGCCAGCTTCCTTCAATCTTGTTGAGAATTTGAGCAGGTCCGGATCATACACAAGGGCTTTGTCTTGCTTCGCAGCGAGATAGGTCACGGGAATGTCGTAGTCGGCCCATCCCCTCCATTGAGTCTTGGTCGCGAAGCTCTCTATAGCTTGACCCTTGAGAATTTGCATCGCCTTGTAGGCCTGGTCCAATGGTGTTGTGTTGTAAAAGCGATTGTACGGCTCGAGGTTGTGCGCTAGGCCATCTGAACGAGGTCAGTTAGCAGTCCTTGAATATGGACAAGGCGAAGAGGGCAAGAGGTATGCTAGTGGGAGACTTGCTCTCATCGATGTGTAGCACATGTCTGGCGAAAGTGGTCAGCCAAGATCAAGGACTAGGCATGGCTGGCATGCTCACGCAGTATTCTCGTCCTCTATCAGGTGTCGACCTTTCGGCAATATGACTGCGCTGATGTACAGAAGATGGATGATTGTGCCGTATTGGTTGTCAGCGTGAGCCTTATGCTTCTCCATAAATTCGGCAACAGCTTCGCTTCCACAGACGCCACCATAGCTAGATACATGAATCAGCCGGCATGCAAATGAACATGGCCGAACCATTCTTATACCTATGCATGACAATTACAACATTCTTTCCCATGGATGCGATCTTGTCGATGGACTTGAAGATGGTGTCAACATCTTTCGCCAAAGGACTCTCGACGGCAACTGTGCTGGAAGAAGGAGACTGTGGCGCCTCTACTCGGTATCCTTGGCCTTCTAATACCTCCTTCACGTTCGAGTAGTGGGCGGGTGAGTGCCACGCTCCATGAACGAGGACCACGCCTGGCTTTTCATTCCCCATTTCTTATTGTAGACGAAGCGCTTGAAGTTGTGGACTTTGGGTGACTTCGAATTTCCTGCGTCCTGTACGACAAAACTGTCTTTTGAAGGCACCCAGCTGAACAAGCAGCAGAACCCCATTCTGCCAACCCTACATGAGAGATAGCGCTACAGCCGTGTAATTGGCAGCGGCGAAGGATGAGCCGCATCATCCAACTTAGGTCTCGACTTCAGCTGTCGTTAGCCCTGCTGCTCCTTCACGATGGGTAGTAGATGCCTCAAAATGCTCCGGTTTGGAAGGAAGCCACAAACGATTGTCAGTGTTTTCACAGGGTGTGATAGCCTGACGTGGCAGAGCAGAACCCATGTCTGCATTTGCCGGCGTCGACCTTCCGATCAAAACTGCCGCCAGGCTTCAGACGCGACCCCTACCGCAGCTCCCCGAGGTCATCCCTACCAACAACCGATGTGATGCGATGTACGAAGCAGACGCAGACACGCATCGTAATGTTCATGACATTGATAGGCCCTGAGTGAGTGAATGCATTGATCTCAGAGTGTCGTTTAACGCATATCCTGTCCTCTCTACATAGCTTTCCTGTCTCGTAGTCTTGCCTTGAGACGGTGTCATGGCATTGAATGTAAGTAAGTAGATCCATCTGCAGGACGTCAAGCTACCACAGAGCAGCTAACAAATCATACATTAGCGACTGGAATCGCCATTGCTGGCCTGAGTGCGGCCGCAGCTTACATCGATGCAAAATACCATATTACGAAAGACGTTGCTACCCTACAAGAACAGCGAGAGGTCCGGAGGACATCCGAACGGCGAGGTTGGTTGCTCGCAAGCCACGATGCTGTGCGACTCTGAGCTGATTTGAGGTGGCACTGCAGCCAAGCAAAACAAGAGGTCGGCATGGTATACATTCGAAGAACAAGCACTTTTGAGAAAGGAAGGGCCTTGCATATGGTACCGGAAAGAGCCTGGAGATCAACCAACAATTCATAGTTGGACAGATGTGCACCAGAATGCCACTCAACTCGGAAGATTCTTGCTTGAGAATGGCGTGAGGCCTGGCGATCTAGTAGGCAGTTACTTGATGAACTCGCCCGATTTCATAGTCAGTATGCTCGGTAGCTGGGCTATAGGTTCTGGCCTGGCTATGATGAATTACAACTTGGCCGGCGAGGGATTGCTTCACTGCCTGAAAGTCGCTGACAGCAAGGTGTTATTGGTTGAGGATGACGATGGCTGCCGCGATCGCATAGAACATCTCAGGCAGCAGATCGAGGCGTTAAACATACGCATTATCGTTCTGGATACTGCCACGAAGGACAATATTCTAAGCGAGGACACGAAACGCCTGGGCGATGAGTACAGGCAGAAGGTCACACCCGATTATCCAGTCTTCATCTTCTACACCAGCGGTACTACCGGCTTTCCAAAGGCATGTGCATTTCCGACTGCCGCCCATCACGTTTTGACCTTTCCGCGGATGCGATCAACGGGGATTCGTCCAGGAGACGTATGGTATGACTGCATGCCTTTCTACCATGGCACTGGCTGCACGATTGCCATCGGCTGCATGATGAACGGCGTGACTTTGGCTATTGGGCGGAAGTTCAGCGTGCGGAATTTTTGGAAGGACGTACACGATTCCGAGGCCAATGCGTTTGTGTATGTTGGCGAAACAGCTCGTTACCTCCTTGCGGCACCTCCATCCCCTCTCGACAGGGATCATAAGCTAAAGGCCATGTATGGCAACGGTATGAGGCCCGACATCTGGTTAAAATTTCAGGTGAGTCCAGACACATGCTGTTCCCCGACGATATATTCGCTAATTCAAAGCGATCGTGCTTGCTAGGAGCGCTTCAACATTCCTGTGGTTAATGAGTTCTTCAATTCTACAGAAGGAATGTTATCTCTGCTGAACGTCTGTCGTGGCCCATTCCACGCTGCACATGTTGGTCATCATGGAGCGATACAGAGGTGGCTTCTACGCAATAAGATAGTTCCAGTCGAGATTGACTACGAACGAGGCGACACAATCTGGCGAGATTCAAAGACCGGCTTTGCTCGGCGGAAGCCCTACGAGGAAGGTGGTGAAATCATAATTGCTTGCGAGACTGAGAAGGACTTCGTTGGATATTGGAACAATCCGGATGCAACTGAGAAACGCTTTGAGCGTAATGTGTTCAAGAAAGGCGATCTGTACTATCGGACTGGAGACGCTTTGCGCCGTGACGCGGACGGGCGTTGGTATTTCATGGATCGACTGGGGGACACGTATCGATGGAAGTCCGAGAATGTCTCCACTGCGGAAGTCGCTGAAGTGCTTGGCCGATTTCCAGGCGTTGTCGAGGCGAACGTCTACGGAGTCGAAGTTCCTGGGCACGATGGCAGGGCAGGTTGTGCCGCAGTGTTCATTCGGCCTGAAGACCGGGCTACTTTTGACTTCGCAGGCTTATTAGCACATGCCAGGAAAGGCCTGCCTAGGTACGCGGTGCCGATCTTCCTTCGCTTGATCCAAAGTCCAACGCCGATGCACAACAACAAACAGAACAAGCTTCCTTTAAGAAAGGAAGGCATAGATCCGGACAAGATCGTAACGGGTGATGCTGGAAAAGACGACACGCTTCTGTGGGCAACGCCAAACTCGACAAGCTACCAGCCTTTCTCCAAGAATGATCTGAGCGCTCTCTTTGGAGGCAAAGTCCGTTTGTGATGGTATTGCGAGCAAGAATCTGGGCCTACACTGCTCAGACGCGCGCTGGTCAGCTGCGAGCTTTTGTCGAATTATAGCTTAGCTGCACATGTTAGGCTTGTGCGGATAGGGCAGAGCACTGGGGTCAAGTGCCGTCCTGTGTGAGAAGAAGAGAAAGAACTCTGCGAATCGTGACCTTGCTCCAAGCAACGAGATGCTGAAGCAAGATGTACAATGCCTCGAGAATGTTTCGTGCTATGGGACTTGGGACTCCAGATCAAAGGCGCAGAAATGCTAAGAAAGCAATTGCGACAACATACAGTAGTCATTTCCATTTGACACTGCCTTGTTGACTGAAGAAATTAGTTTGTCTGACGGTACTGTATCCCATCGTCTATATCGGTTTTTACTCATACTCTCGTAGCTTTACAACCAAAGGCTTGCCTACCCTGCATGACTTGCATTGCCCCATCAAAACGCCGTTGCAACCGAACCAAGGAAATTCTAGCAACCATTGTAGCCCTGTTGCTGCCACATCTTGACGCTCTTGATGTTCATTTGCCCTTGCTTCTCCCATGTTGGATACCACTGGTTACGTGCGTTCCAGAAGTCATGCTTTGCGGTGTCCGAAGCATCAACCCAAGGCTTGCCTGCGACACCGTCGTCAAACCAGCCATTCGTGCCGCCGACAGCGACGTTGAGAATCAAGTAAAAGTCCTGATCGAAGGGAGTGCTATCACGACCAGTCTGGCTCCACGGATCAACGAGTCTGGTTCCGTTCGAATCTGAGGCAGGGAAATCACCCTTCTGCCAGAAAGGCTTGTTGAAGTTGGTGTAAAGGACCTGCAGGAGACGTGTGTCGATATAGGTGAAAATGTACTTCTCGCTCCACTCCAGACCAAACGTGTGGAAGCCCGCGGAATATGTGGTATGCAGCGCTTCACGCTTGACATTATTTTGCCACCAGGCATCATTCGCTGCGTCCGGACCCCAGTGCAAGGCCGAAGAGACGATGTTGTTGCCGCCCTGAGGGTAAGAGTAGTTGTTACCACGAGATTCCACGATATCTATCTCGCCAGAAGCTGGCCAAGGGCCGTATGTGTCGTTGACTGGCAACATCCAGATGGCAGGCCACAACCAGTCTCCTGCTGGCAGTTCGGCGACAACCTCAACACGTCCAAATCTGATGCTGGCGCCCTTCTTTGTACTGATGCGAGCGGACTTCACAGGGTTGACGATCGTTCCGTTTGTGGTGTTGGTCACGGCCACACAGTTAGACCAAAGATCAGAAGAGCAGGTGCCATCCTTGAGAAGATTTATCACGTTGTTGGACTCAACCAATTTCTCGTCCTGGAGAGTCGGCTTGATAACGAGCATTCCATCTTGGACGAAGGCATTCTCATCTGTGTTGGTAGTCATCTCGAATTGGCCGTTGCTGAAAGTTTGCGTTAGCGGAAATACTGACAGGATCAATGCTATTGAACACTCACCCGAAGCCTCCCACTTCAACTTCCTTTGTCCAAACTTTGCCATTAAGCCCACCAGAGAAGTCATCATCGAGGACAGGGCAGTAAGTATGATTTTGGACAGTCTGCAGGCCTTCATAGATCAGAAATCCGGAAAGTGCGAGACCGATGAAGATTCCGATGATAGGAATTATCGTCACCCATTTCTCCTTTGGATCCTTCTTCTCCAACCAAGGCTTTTCCACCTCTTCTTTGTTTATTCGGCGAGAATGAAAGTATCTCGGTGGTGGAATGGCTTGAACGCCGGTAGATGATCCCATAGCTGATGCTGGCATGGATCCATAAGGCGAAGCGAATGGATTCTGGCGATGCACAGGTTCAATCGGATCGCTCTCGGGGGTGCCAGGCCGTGGTGTGTTGGTGGCCGTTGTAGTGGCCGTCCCATGGAAAGACTCCATGTCTGGCGTGGATTTGCTCACAAGCAAGCGACCGTAGTCGCGAAACCAGAGCCTTCAATGGCACTTCGTATATCGAACGGCCAAGAGCAAACGTGCTTGAAGGGATGAAGTGCACAATTGGAAGCTCAGGCACAACGTTGCTCTCGCGATTCTGAGAGTTGTCCAGATAATAAGGAAAACTCACATGCTAGACCAGCGCCGTCCGTGAATGGCTCGATGGGTGGCTCAGGGCTCTGAGTTCGCTGGCTCGCAACGTATCCAGCTCCGGCCACATATGGCGCTCGGCAGCACTCCTGCTGGGTCAACGTCTAGACGGATCGTGTTTTAGACAAACGCAAGGCTGCCGCGACTGCGCATGTCCGCTCGGGCGACGAAACAAGCTTGGATCCAGACATCATTCAATCGTCGTTGAGGTGTGTGCTAGAGGTGATGCTATCGGAGTCATGCAGCCACCATCCAAATTCTAAATCTAGTAGTACCATCTTTGGTCTGATCCACTCAAAGCAGCGGCACTAAAGAATCATATTACCAGATCTGGCCATGGAAGGTTATGAGCTAGGGCTGGTCAGCATTTTTCGAGACACTCATCTGGCCAACTGCGCCCGCAAAGACATAGCTTGGTTTGAGGCACCGATCAATGCTTGCATAGCAATCCTTGCTGCGTCTGCAGTCTGCCGCGTGGCGAATGCAAAAAGTGGTATCGCTCTATCTCCGTGAAGCTCATCATTTGGAACCCGTACATCTTGGCATTGTTGATTGAGTTGATACGAATGTGACCGTGCCGCGCTCGTGCTGTCTGTCCCGGCTGGGAGGCTAGAAGAAGCCTTCCCGACACCACCTGCGCCTCCGTGCGAAACTGAAGTCATTGCCGACCCATGTTCTGCGTCGGCGTCCAGGGCTCACACTGCGTCGAGCCGTTTTCCGAAGCCACTGCGATCGACTGAGCGCTGCCGGCGTAGGTCCATAGTGGGTTGAGTTGCCTCGTCCATGCTCCTGAGGTGACTACTGTAGGATACCACCGATACCACGCTACAACGCCAGCATCCCGCGGAAAGGAGACCGAGGCAGGATCGTCTGTGCTTCGAGATAAAGTTGGGCGGGCCAGACTCAATGGAGACTGCCGGCATGCGCAATTTTGGTCTTCGAACTCTGCACCTCACTTGCCGCCATGTCATGTCTGCAGAGGCCGCCAACGCAACATTACTACGTGACAGAGGGCATGTCTCACCATTGACTTCCCGAATTCTTGGTCTTCGAGTCAATAACCGGGCAGTCCTCTATTCTCGGCCGTTTCTCAGCTCGCGAGGATACTTGCAGCACATCCGAGAGCCGCAACCACGCCTCGAGCCTGCGAGCGTCAGTCAAAATGAAAGCCACATTTCCCACGGAGAGCTCCTGCGATCGTCTTGACACCAGATCATCACATCTAGTTCTCATCAATGACCCGGTCCGCGCAATGCCTTTCGCACCCACGGCAGTCGACTCTAGACGGCGTCAGTGACGAAAATGCGAGAGCTTCCAAACTTTCGTTGACTCCGCATGAATCAGCAGCTTGTAAGAGAAGCTCTTCGCGCACATCGAGATCAGGCATAGGCCGGTCGAAGCTGGATTCTAGCGCGTTGAGAGCACTCAAGTTCAGGCACGAGCCAGAAATCTAAATTCCTGATAAGGAAATCGTTCCTGGTGGCTTGAGGCTAGTGTTACACTCTCGGCGAAACGGCAAGACTGTGACTTCTTGTCACCGTGAATAGTGAAGCAAAAGCACGTTTCCGCAACCCTGGCCTATTCATCAATGCAAGGCTATCAAAACTGCACACCGTGCTAGAATATCCCTCAGTAGTAGCGAAACCTGTCAGTGGGCTCAGTGAAAGCAATCTGGGTACTGTGGCCGACCAAGCTGCGGTTCTGCTGGTCAACGGAGCAGGAGACTTGCTGGCCTTCTGACGCTCACGAGGCGACACACAAGTAGCAAAGCTGCAGGACGTCGTCGAGCGTGCACCTCCTGACGTATCGAACTTCTCGGATTCTACTACCAAGCTTGGTGCTGTGCTCTGAGTATAATAGCGTGAGGCCTGTAATCATCAGAGCTCGAACTGCGATCCCTAGGCGATACCAGATTTACGAGAGACTCATAGCATCTTATGTCTCTGCAAAACATAATCAACGTCGAATTACTCCCATGAACCAGGTTTGAAGAAACAAATTGCCGGCATTCGATTGCGAAACATCCGGGGACTGATATCACCTGGATCTCAAACTAGCACTTACGATGACCGTGAAACATGTCGACAAGTTGCATGTGCTGTACCGGAGGAATGGTATGCCGTATAGCGTGCGGATGATAGCATGGCTTCACAAAAGCAAAGTCATATGGTCGCAAGCGACCCAGACTTCGTCATTGAGCTTTGTATGGTCGCTTACAGAGACATAGACCCTTGACGAGGCCAGGATCACAGACCGTGCCTTGTAGTCGTCCCGAAATAGCGGAACGCGAACCACGCGAGGTCGTCTCAAACGCCCCCTATAAGTCCTCTCATGCCATCTCAAGGCGACGTGGGTGGCAATACGGATTTAGCAGAAACGAGCGCGAGGAGATTTAGTGCTGACATGATTAGGCTGGATCACGGCAATATGCAGACGCCCATGTCTCTCCATGCTGTATCTACCCAGGCGCTATATTCATAACGACTCGACACTTTCTCCATAGCGATCCTCCCTCAGACTGGCGTAGAGGAGCGAATGGCGCGACATGGGAAACGCCAAATGGACTTTTGGTTATTCTGGCAGCCGAAAGTGTTGCCTCGTCAAGCCTCGAATCCCGGATCTGATGCATTGTCTCTGCCACATACTGCCATATCATAGACATGGAAAGCTTAGACGATGCTCCCCATAGATCCAGCAGATCAGACGCCGACTTTGGCCATCACCGTGCCAGCCGGTCCCATCGATCTGCCTACATAATTATTCTACCTGATGCCACCTTTCGAGCTTTACTTCGGGATTGCTTGAGGCTGCACACGTTCATTTCATCCTTCGTTTCTTTTTCATGCGAAAGAGCCCACAAGGTCTTTGATCAAGTCTGCGTATCTGCATCTCTTTTTGCAAGACTGTCCTCTGCCCACTTACTCCAGCTATGGGTCTCGAAAGCTATCTCCAGTCGAAGACGAAAGAGAGCGGCGAAAATGCCGAGCCTAAGCCCGACCACAATGAGCGGCAGTCAACTCCTCCCCTCAATGAGCCACTACCTGGAATGCCATGGGGCCCTTACGGCTTCGGCTCTTCTCGAGTCTCCTTAGCAACTTCCACAAATTCCAGAGGTTCCGGTTTGATTGAAGAAATTCGTCACGAAGTATTGGTCAATCACCTGTTCCAGCAGCTATGTATGGCGCGGTGGATTGGAGATGGTGCTGGTGAGCGCGAGGGTGTGCTTGTCCGAAAGTCCAAAGGACACTATCTCGCATGTCCGGCCAACCTGGTCGAGTCGGCTTTGGCTGATGGCTGCATTGCATTGAACGTGCCTTGTGCCATGACGGTCAACAGCAGAGTGATCAAGACCTTTCTAGCGTGGTCCAATGCTGTCGACGTACCTCTGAAGAATGGACTGCGGGTACAGGTCAGTCACAAGCATAATATCTTTCCTCACTGCTATCGGTAACAGTTGCTGACTAGGCTTGGTCGCGGATGCAGGTCATCCCCACCTTAGAAGACCTCCCCCGCGCGAGAAAACTTCAATTCGCAGCATTCGTTGCTCAGGACGGCTTGCTTGTTGTCTGGGATGATGGTGGGTAGGATGACCGATCACAAGAACTTCTAAACTGACCGGGACAGATGCTGCAAACCTCGTGCCTCGCGCTCAGTCGATCGAAAGTGAGCTCATCGATGTGGTTTGGAAGACTGGACATTCCAGTGATGAAGACGAAGAAGAGTCCAGCGGCAATGAAAAGAAGATTCCTCGCGTCGCGGCCAAGATTGTTGATGAGGAAAGCGGTGAGATTGCTCCAGAAGAGCGACCCACGCATCTCATGAACACTGTACTTGTCTCTTTAACTCTCTTCCTCATAACGATCATGTTAGGCGCCGGCTTCCGACAGATTGCGATTGAGTTGATGGTCGACAAGTCGTTTCTGCGATTGGCTTTCCTTGCCCTGACTCCAGTCCAAGTCTTCTTCACACTGTTCTTTGCACAGGTGATCGTTGGGTGCATTGCACAAGTGGTTGGACCTATTCGACAGATGAAGGAGAACAGTCGCTTCTACTCTGCAATGCTTCCAATGAGGCTTACGCATCGGCCTCTGCCGCACGTCACAATACAGTGCCCGGGTATGTTGCCTGGTCCTCTATTTCTGCCTTTAGCTAATTCTCCGCAGTCTACAAAGAAGGGCTAGCATCTGTCATTGCGCCAACTGTCAAATCCATCAAAGCGGCAATCTCGACATACGAAATGCAAGGTGGTAGTGCCAACATCTTCGTCAACGACGATGGTCTCCAAATAATTGACGAGCAGGAGCGTCAGCAGCGCATCGACTTCTATGCTGATCATTGCATTGGGTTCACTGCTCGCCCAAAGCATGGTTCTGAGGGATTTGTTCGGAAAGGAAAATTCAAAAAGGCCTCCAACATGAACTTTGGTTTAATGCTCTCCAATAATGTGGAAGCGAAGCTCGCAAAAGTACAGCGAGATTCGAACTGGACACAAAACGACGAGGCTGTTGAATATGAGAGATGCTTGCGAGAAGTGCTTGAAGAGCATGGACGGGCTTGGGCTGACGGCAATATTCGTCTCGGCGACTACATCCTGATCATCGACTCCGATACGCGAGTTCCTGTCGACTGTCTCCTCGATGCTGTCAGTGAAATGGAGCAGTCTCCGGACGTCGGCATCATGCAATTTGCTTCGGGCGTGATGCAAGTGGTTCACACTTTCTTTGAAAATGGCATCACCTTTTTCACGAACTTGATCTATACGGCGATCAAGTACACCGTTAGTAACGGCGACGTAGCCCCCTTCGTCGGCCATAACGCAATTCTTCGTTGGTCTGCGATCCAGGAAATCGGCTATTTCGACGAGGACGGCTATGAAAAGTTCTGGTCCGAAAGCCATGTCTCGGAAGACTTCGAAATGTCGCTGAAGCTTCAATGCAGTGGATACATCATTCGACTTGCTGCATGGGCTGGCGAAGGCTTCAAAGAAGGAGTTTCTTTGACTGTTTACGACGAGCTTGCCAGATGGGAGAAATACGCATATGGTTGCAACGAGCTTCTGTTTGAGCCCATTCGAACCTGGCTTTGGCGAGGGTGAGCCCCAGCAACAACGGAATGAAGGATTTTGCTGACCTGTGACTGGTAGACCTTTCACGCCGCTCTTCCGGAAATTCCTCTTCTCCAATATTCGCATGACCTCCAAAATCACGATCATTTCGTACATCGGCACCTACTATGCAATTGGAGCAGCATGGATTCTGACGGTGGCCAATTACTTCGCCATCGGATGGTTCAATGGGTACCTCGACAAATACTACATTGACTCCTGGAAGGTCTGGTTCTCGATAGTAATTGTCTTCAACGGTCTGGGCAACTTCGCGCTGGCAACCATGCGATACAGGATCGGCGAGCGATCTTGGATAAGCTCACTGCTCGAGAATTTGAAGTGGACTCTCATGCTCGCAATTTTCCTCGGCGGTCTGTCCCTGCATGTCAGTCAGGCTTTACTGAGTCACATGTTTGAGATCAACATGACTTGGGTGTGTTCACAATGCAACCCTCCTCTTGACACCCGACTAACACATCTCTTCAGGGTGCAACTTCGAAGGAGGCTGAGTTCTCTAACTTCTTCATCGAAGTACCCAAAGTGCTCAACAAATTCAAATACAGCATGGGCTTCGCATTACTCGGCATTGTCACCATGATTGTCCTTGCCGTGGGCAGCTTCATTCCCTACAGTTGGAAGATCCAAGGCTTCATAGCCATTCTTCCGATGTCCACCGTCTGCGTCAGCCATTTCTTGTTACCAGTCGCGCTCAATCCAGCGCTGATGACGTTCACTTTCTAGTCTGGGATTGACGCTGGCGGAGGTGTAGTGTAGGAAACAATATTACGCTTCATAGAGGATAGACAGAAGGCAGATGATTAACCAGAATGAAAGTATAATGAAACGTAGTTTTTTTTTTCGCCGTCAGTGTTACAGAAGAAGAGCCTTGCTACTTGTGTCCCTACATGAAGAGATTCAGTCGTTCGGTACCTTATCGGTACTTCTGGTCACGCCTGCGTAAAACATCGAACTGAGAGAGACCTTTGTTTCCTACGCAGCCGCAACCAGCAACTGCAACGGACTGCAAAGCACATCAATCGCCCTCGCTTGCCTGAGTTACGCGATGAGCGTTGTTGGTCGTATTGGCACGCACTTTACTCCTCTATGTTCAAGGTTGTATTCTTTGACATCCTTCATCGTTCACTTAGCGCTTGGAGCACAGTAGCCCTTGAGCACTGCAGGAGCGTCATGCGCTGCCACGGTGCACTTCATGTCTTGACCACGGAGCATCCTCGATGGCCTGGCACGACAAAATCGACTCCAATCACCGATCTGAGTACCGTTCCAACGTTGTGCGATCCCTCACGAAAAGGCATGGAACAGAGCACGTGGCGTCCATTGCCGTAGCTGTTTAAAATTACTTTTCCAGGAATACATAACATCCTGACCCTGACCGAGAGCATAGGCCGCATTATGCGGCTTACTGATGCATCAAAACGCCATGTGCCGCTGATCTTGAAGCCCTCGCATGTCTTCGCCTTTGTTCACGATGTCGAGCTTGTGGCTGCTTGGAGTGACGCTCCTCGAAATCATTACCTGGACATCTGCACAGAGCCTGTACTGGTCCGGCTGGCATGGCGAAGCAGCTGCATGGCAGTGGTCTGGATCGGATACTCGAAGCGCACACTGGTCCAATGAAGCAGAATTCGCTCTCAAAAGTCTGCAGGAGTCGTACTGGAACGGTACGAACTGGCCTAGCATAGTTTCGTGGGCACCATGGATAGGCAGCGTCATCAATACCATCACAGCCTCCAGCTTACGAACATATCTGAAGGCCACAAACTTGCCGAGCGAGCGTGACCTTTGGACCGCCTATTCCCAAATCGAATCATACTACGCCGGTGAAGACGCCATCAAACTTTTCGGACAAGCATACGGTGAGCATCGTCTACCGCTCACGTCCCATTGCTGAGATCGAATTCACAGATGACGCGCAGTGGGTTGTTCTGGAATGGCTCGAGGTCATCAAATTTATCACAGATTACAGTAGGACTCCTACTAATGCTAAGCTGGGTCAAGAGGATCTCGCAAAGTACGCTCACCGAATACATGTGTTCTACAATGTTGTTCAAGACAAATTCGACGAGACTTTGTGTGGAGGAGGCCTGACTTGGAACCCGGCTCTCTCTGTTTACAAAAATGCGATAACCAACGAGCTTTTCGTTACAAGCTCTATAGCGATGTATTTCTGGTTTCCAGGAGATGACAATGCTGATCCCTATCCGGATCCGAGATACGATCTAACGAACGAGTCTATGATCCTACCGCCGATGGAACGCCTGCTGCCACACGACGCTTTGTTTCTTGAGAATGCGAAAAAGGGGTGGCAAGTGCTCTGAGTATCATCTAGTTCAATGCTTGATGACCTCCGCTGACGAATCGAAGGCACTGGATGAAAACACACAATTTTACTAATGCACAAGGACTGATTGTTGATGGTTTCCATATTTCCGAGAACCAGACTACATGTGATCTCCGAGATGAAATGGTGTACACGTACAAGTGGGTCACTCTCCATATTGCATGTATGCTTGAAGAATCCGCACTAACTTTGCTTGACCAAAAGTCAAGGTGTGATATTAGCCGGTCTGAGAGGTTTGTGGGAAGCCACAGGCGACACAACCTACCTTCAAGACGGCTATGACTTGATCGACAAGGTGATCAATGCCACAGGCTGGAACGCTCGCGACTACGACGATGCAGCACAATGGGCTGGTCTCGGGCGGAATGGGATTCTGGAAGACCACTGCGATGCTCCAGCCAATTGTACGGAAGATCAGCAGGCGAGTGTTACACATCTGAATGAACATGCCTTCCACTCTAATCGACCATTGCAGATCTTCAAGGGTGTGTACTTTCAGCATCTCAGTCTATTCTGCGAGGGACTGCCTGCGAAAGAAGCCCTGATTCCAGGCGTTAGCAAGCTTGCCTCGGAGGGGCTTGCACATCGTCATAAGGTGAAGTGCAGCTCGTATAGCCGATGGATACAGCACAACGCTTTAGCAGCTCTGGGCACACGGGATGAACTTGGACTCTTTGGCCAGTGGTGGGGTGCTCCATATGTGAGTGTCGTTTCAAGCGCAGGTTGAACTCGTTGTTCTGGTTGACTGATACCACGTACAGGTCAACAAAACCCAAGCTCCTGCGCCTGACTATGCAGTGTCGATTCCATATGGAAGCGCAGACATATGCAATCGACCAGAGCTGCTCAGTGAAGCACCGTGGAAGTGCGACGGTCGTTTCGGATGCAAGAAGTATGATCCTCCGAACAGACGGTCTATTGTGCGTGCGACATTACGACTTCGCCAGTATCCTGATCCACTGCGGACTGTGGAGACACAAGCCCAGGGAGTATCGATCCTTCGCGCAGCCATTGAGCGCACGTCACCTTGGAGCGACCGCGATTGACGGCGATGAACGGCAACCACATAATGACACTGTGAGTAGAACATGCATAGATGACATGCTTAAATGTTAAGTACATGCATGTCTCGTTGTCTGAAAGTCTATCGCGACACATCCCTCCAGCTTGGCGGCCGGCTGCCCATACTTCCGTGTACTGCACTCAGTACACTTCCCAAATAGGCAGATCGTTCGATCATTTCTAGTAAGTATCCAATAGCCGGTGTGCCTCAACAAAAACACCTTGCGAGGTTGACCAGGACAAACAGGTAAGCTTTGCTTCTGTGCGACTACTCGGTACATACCACTGACATGTGGTCTTACATGGGCTTGACTCACGTCCAGACCTGATCTGCATTCGCCCAAGTACATATTAGACGGGTTCTTGTTTGATGCTCCTAGACAAGGCCAATACATTCTGTGTGACACAGCTATATTCATCATCGACAGTATGAGACGGATTACCCCAAGAACGTGCCTCTGGCCTCTGGTCGGGAGTATCTGTTTCGCTTTTGCTTTCTCAATTGGCCTGACGTACAAATCAAACCATCACTGCTTTGCTGGCACTTGTGGAGAATGGCTGTTTCCACTACAAGCACGCCTGCACGTCGTCGTCTGGTACTCGTGGCTGTCGACGTCGATTGCGCTTCTATCACTGCGGGCCTTTCAGCCTTGGATTCGCAATGCTGTCATGACACCTGTCGGGTGCTTCTTCCTACTCGGCAAGCGATTACGCATCAGCGGTCTTCTGCTTCTACTCTGGCTTTTTGTCCTATACGGCTCGCTCTTTGGTGTGTGGTGGAAACGGTTAAGAGAGTATTTCGGAGATCGAGGCGAAGGACTTGAAGGCAATCATATCGTCGCAGCAGTAGCGATGACGGGACACTTGATCGACGTTTCGATGGGCATGGTTCTGCTACCGGTCTCAAGGCACAGCGCTCTCATATCGTTCTTCAAATTGTCGCCATCTTCGGCCTATCTCTTTCACATGACCATGGCATACATCCTCGTCGTTGGATTCCTCGCACATGGCTTACTCTACGCGGTCTGGACCACCGTCTATCGTCGCCAATCAAGTCATCGCAGTCGCGCGATCTTTCCCGTACTGAATCCGACGTACCTGAGAAATGAAGTTTGGCCCGGGAATACTTCGAGTCTGGGAAAATGGAGGGCTTCTCTCATCTTCACCGGAAGTGCAGCAGCTTTGATAATGTTTGTCATGATTATAACGAGCCTGCCTGTTGTGAGAAGAAAGCACTTCAATCTGTTCTACTTCACGCACCTCTTGGGTATCCTTGCTATAGTAATTATCTGCCTCCATGCGAGCACAATGTTCTACTGTACGCTACCCGGCCTTCTAATGTGGCTGCTTGACTGGAGCATGCGCGCAGTCGAGCTCAAAGAAAGGATAGATGGCAAGCTGCTGTCTTTAGGGAATGGCTGGTACTTGTCAGTATGATCCCATGGCTGCTGCTGCTGCTGCTCCAGTGCTAATATGTGCATCCGCGTAGAATGACACTGCCATTGCCTCGTAAGCGCCTCTCTGGCTGTGCTTGTCATTCGCCTCTAGCACACTTCTACATACATCACGGACAATCATCGGCCAGAGAAGTCCACCCCTTCACCACCATCTCCCATCTCGCGTCCCAAAAGACTTTGACAAGAGAGAGCGGCGAGACTTGGATCAGTATCAGGTTTCTGTTCAAGGCGAGTGCGTCCAGACATCCACCAAGCGATAAGCGCAAAAGAGAGTGGACACATAGGCTGGGATCCTTGGCTGATACTCAGGAGCCCGTACTACAGCCTGATCCGGAGAAAGCCCCTGCTGCATTGGAGCGCAGTGAGTCGGCGAAGACAGACACCGATATCACTGTTCGACTGGAAGGACCTTATTTTACGCCGGCCAATCCTGAACATTTCAAAAACGTCATCTGCCTCGTTGCAGGCAGCGGACTGAGTGGTGGGCTTGCAATCGCCGCTGCATTCAAAGCAAGTAAGCGTAACTTTTGCGAGGCTGAGCATGGGACAGGTCCTGCCTGCACCATGCCTCCTCAGTGTACATCAATTTGGCAGCGTTGCACAGTCGTTTGGACTGTTCGAGAGATTGAGTATACCCCAATGCCTTTCTTCGTCGGTATGAGCAGCCATGCTTCCATTTACAGGACCGCGCTGACCTCTTGTCTACAGAGCTGGGCTGCGAGGGCTTAGATTTCCAAGTCCACCGGACAGGTAGGGACAAACCGCGCATGGATCCCAAAGCGGTGCTCAGACAGAGCTGCGAGACGCATAGTGGCGCAGACTCTTGGTGCTATATATCAGGCCCGGGTGGCTTCATCGCCGCTGCGGAACGTGCATGCAGCGAAGTCCCAGGTCTTCGATGGTTTGCAGCGAGATGGGATTGAGCACCAGAGTCGACAAGTCATCATACGCGGTCAGTGCCTTGAGGAAAATCGTGTTTAGAAGGAATCATTCTTGCAGTAGCGAACGGCCAGCCCAGAATCACATGCGAAATGCGAATCTCTGTCGACGCCATCTCGCAAGATTTGCTGTGAGTCGCGACGCCAGCCTGACATTTCACATGAAGCTTGCAGGTGGTGGAATCCACTTTGAAACAAATTCCTTGGTTCGTCACAAGCTGCCACCAAACAGTGACTGCCCCTGTTTCACAACTTTCAATCTTCGATCCTCCAATCGAGCGAGGCGGATAAGGCTCCGCAACGTAGTGAGGAGTATGCTCGAGCTATATTCCCTACAGCACACATGGCATGAAGTCGTCCGACTACACCAAGACCCTTGACGTTCATCACATTCATCATTGCCACCATGCGTCTAGCTACCACTGAACTTTGTTCAGGGAAGCATTTCGATGCGCGTCGATGGCTAAGAATGGAGCTCGAAGATCGTCAGCGGCGCTGAAAAACGGGCGGCAGTGGCGTCGTATCGCGGCTTAATCGAGTTTGGTTGGCAGACAGGGTGGCGAAACGTTCGTCGCCATCCCTGCATGAGCTTTTACGAGCTCTTCACACTTGAAGGAGAAAGATCAAAATGTTTGCCTGACGAAAATCCGCTCATCGTAGACAATGAGATGACAAGCAACAGCGTCTGCCATGAATTGTGGATCGTGAAGGCTTGTCCAAATTGACCAGAATTGTGTCGGGACGAGGGAACAACAAGATGCTGGTGGAAGCGACATCGACATTCGCGGTGATTATCCGGCCTTGGCGCCTCATCATCTTTCTTATCGCGGCATGCTCAGCACGCGATGTGAGTGGCAGAACGAATGCGCGCACAGGATGGAAGAGCGTCTGTGTGTGGGATGCTTCTGCGCGTTCCTGCAGATTCCTTGTGCTCTGCTGCTGGTGTGCCCATCAGGGGAACAGTGCAAAGTCGCACAGTGCGCGGGCAGGCCAGATCCCGCGGTGTACTTTTCGTATACATTATTGTAGTTACACGTCTGTGTTTGGTGCTTGTGAAAGTACAACTCGTTTTTCACCTTATTACAACATTCTTTTCTCTGCCTGCTTTCCTTTCCCGGTATTCGTCTTTCTGCATTCTCTTCCCTCCACCTCTCCACAGAAAGGCCTCGTCGTGTTCCTTACTAGCGGCAGTGTTTTCCAGCTTGGCCAGCAGTGCAAACCTAATTCACCACGCGAACGTCACTCGGAATCCACAGCTTCGTTCCTGCGCCGAGGACTACCCACACACTCGCCTTCTCTTAGCTATAGAGAGCACAGCGCCTTGTGCGCGCTTCTCCATCTAAACCCTTGAATTCTTGGTCAACATTCCAGCTCACTCGTTTGCTGGTCTGTACATAATTCTTCAGCAAATATGACTACTCCGGTAGACGAACGACCGGAGCCGACATATGCTCAACCAGCACACCCCGTGAACCACAGCCAGAGCCAGCCTCGAACGAGCCAGGACAGACGGCCTTCATTACCTGCTTACAACATCCATCACGACGAAGCTCGTCAATCGATCGATCACAACCGTACAGGCAGCTCAGAAGATGGTACCATGGTGGGCGATGGCGACGAACGCGAGAACCGTGCACATCAAGGGAGATCCGAAGAGAGGAGTTCTTCAGTTCAGCCCGAGCTCTTGACTGCAGGAGGACGTCCGCGATCTGGCAGCCATTTGACTGTTGAAACACAGTACGAACCTGGCGACCCTCTTCGCAATATGCAGTCTCCTTCCATTACGCGCGAGCAAGCCCACAGACTGGACGACGATCTCGAGCTTCTTAAAGTAGAGCGACAAATATCACGGAACGATGAGGAGCTTTCGCGATTGAAAAGCGCTGGCGAGACCTATCGTTCGAGGTCACGCAGACGCGAAGAGATGGTTGATGATTTTGATGTGGCCACAAACCCAGTACACGAGAAGACGAAGATTTACAAGCCGATCGAACATCCTGCAACGGGAATTGCCAAATTCCTGAAGAAGGTCCATCAATCGAACGTCCTTGTACGCTGGGCCACTTATATCGCTCCGCTTACTCTCATTTTGCTTATACCACTCTTGTTGGGATTTTTCGTGTTTCCGGAAGCTACGGTTGGAGGTGTCTATCTTGCCTGGTTCATGATCTGGCTGGAAATTGTATGGCTGACTCTGTGGGCTGGTCGAATTCTCGCCAAGTCTCTGCCATGGCCCATCGGTGCTCTGTCTAGTTTCTTCACCAACAACAGCAAGAAATGGCGAGACATGGGCAAGCAGCTCGAGTTGCCGGCAACTCTGTTTTTCTGGTGGTTGGCCATTGAGGTTTCGTTCTTACCGCTCATGGTACATCGCCAAAAGCCACCGCAGGCCGGAACTCAGCGCTGGATGAGTACTATGAACAAAGTCTTGGTGTCCTTTTTTGTTGGCGCGATTCTCAACTTTGTGGAAAAGATCATCATTCAATTGATCGCAATCAGCTTCCATTTGAGAACATACGCCGACCGAATCGATATCAACAAATTCCAAATCGGCAGCCTGACCAAACTCTACACCTTCTCGAAACAGAAGATTGCAATGGACGACGCAGAGTTCGAAAACAAGGAAGCAGAGCCGGGGAGTGGCGCACGAACACCTGGCGTATTTGTCGCTGAAGCTGCGAAAACTGCCAAGCAGGGCCTGAGCAAGTTCGGAGATGTTGCTGGTAAAGTGGCTGGAGACTTCACAGGCAAACAAGTGGTCAAGAGCACGCACCCTCAGCAAGTCGTGCTGACGCTTTTGAGCACCACTGGAGGCTCTCAGGTTCTGGCCAGACGTCTCTACCGCACTTTCGCTCGTGAGGAGACCGAGACCGTGGTCTCAGACGATCTACGCCCAGCTTTCGAAAATGATGATGAGGCCAACAGCGCATTCACCATGTTCGACAAGGACATGAATGGCGACATCAGCATGGAAGAACTGGAGGCTGTCTGCGTCGAAATTGGACGAGAACGAAAGAGCATCACTGCATCACTCAAAGACTTGGATAGTGTCGTGGGCAAGC
The DNA here is from genome assembly GCA_014298035.1 of Pseudocercospora fuligena. Lineage (NCBI taxonomy): Eukaryota > Fungi > Ascomycota > Dothideomycetes > Mycosphaerellales > Mycosphaerellaceae > Pseudocercospora > Pseudocercospora fuligena. Next base: position 280,223 of record JABCIY010000039.1, on the reverse strand, counting down.
TTGACGATGTCTTCATGTTCATCGTGTTCGTCATTGTCGTGCTTGTCTTCATCTCGCTGATCTCGACCTCCGCTGCTGGGGTCCTCACATCTGCTGGAAGCGCGGTCTTGGCTCTTTCGTGGTTATTCAGTGCGACCGCGCAGGAATTTCTGCAGTCCGTCATCTTTGTCTTCGTCAAGCATCCTTTCGACGTTGGTGATCGTGTCGGCATTTACGGCAACACCGGGTCGCTCCTCCGTGGAGACGACTACTTCGTCAAGGAGATCTCGCTGCTGTACACCGAATTCAAGAAGATGGAAGGCCACATCGTCCAAGCCCCCAACAGCTATCTTAACACGTTGTTCATCCTCAATCAGCGTCGATCTGGCGGACTGGCTGAGGCGGTATCCATCACCATCAAGTTCGGAACGACGCTTGAGCAAATCGACGGCTTACGTACCAAACTTCTCGAATTCGTGAAGTCCGAGAAGCGTGAGTACCAAGGCAATATATTGACTGAACTCCGCGATATCGTTGAGGTTCATTCGATGAACTTGAACGTGGTCTTCTTCTACAAATCGAACTGGCAAAACGAAGGTCTACGTCTCGCACGACGCAACAAGTTCATTTGCGCCATGATGGTGACAATGCAGGAGCTAGGCATCGAGGGACCATACATGCGCTTCCCAGGTATGCGCGAGACATTCCCAATGTACTTGTCAAATGTGCCGCACCAGGCCACTGCAGGTGCAGGTCACGGCGGCCATCCAGATAACCCGCACGGCATCCGACCCGAAGACAACACGGGCAATCAGGATCCACCCTTCGTTGCACCTCCAAACGAGAACGACTACCCTGGCTCTCAAGGTCCACAGTCACGTCTACGAAGTGGCAGCATCATGAAGGGCAGCAGAGCACGAGCAGAATCTCTCGCGCAAATGAACAAGCGAGTGGACTTCAGCCTGGGCATGAAAAGCTACGCAGCCATGGGCGACATGGCAGGTGACGTGTACGAGGATCGCAATCGTGAGATCCCGCGCATGCAGATCGTTGAAGCCTCTCAAGAGCGCGAGCGTTCTCGAGCTTCCCAGGAGCGGGCTCGGGCTAGCGCTGAGACTGCTCGTACATCTGGTCGAGACAATTTCGTACCGGGAGGCCTCGCTAGACGTTCCACGGACAGTAGATGGAGGAGCAGCAATTCTGTTCATCGAAATCGCTTCTTTGGTCGCAACGGCGGTGATGGCGCAGACGACCTGGCAGAAAAGGGAATTTCCATGGCCGATATCCCTGAAGAAAGCAAACAGCATACGCCGAATGCTGGCCAACGACTTGATCCCCGCACGGGAATGGTTTCTCCTGCTGCTTGGCGATTAAATACAAACGAAAGCAACATCCACCCTCCCAACACCGACGCACCACAGCTACCCAGACAAGTGTCAGGGAGCGGTGATTTAGGCGACGTTCCTCATGTCCCCGAAGGACATCGATTCATCGGCAGGAGCCAGACGGAAGACTTTGGAGCACGACATCATCGATATTAGATTTCACATAGTGCATGTGAGAATTGTAGACATAGATCATGAGAGACGAACCGACAGATTGGGAATCAGTACACACGCGTGGCTAGGAGCCATTCTTTTTGTTTGAGGCATAGCGAGGTGTACCTCTATTCTTAACGAATTGTGCATAATGGTGTTCACGTCTTGTTGACTTGGCAGCACAATATCGGCGGTGGTTAGCGAAAGCGGGACTCCATCGGCGAATGAAGCCGCGACGAATTTAAGGTTCAGCCTCCACAATTATGTTTCGTTAGAGAGTGAACGGGCCTTCACGAACCTCCAACATCTCGAGCTCCGAGTGTCTCAGCGTTTCGCTCTTACTCATTGTTTGCCCAATTCCACTTCACTTCACCTTTTCGCTACCGGCCTTGAAAGCGCCTTGCCAATTGCATTGCCTCGTTAGCCTCCGTCCACACCAATCTCCCGCCAATTCGCCAAAATGTCGACCGACAAGCCGCTTCCGTTCATATACCAGTTCGCTGCTGGAGCTGTCGCTGGTGTTTCTGAGATTCTGGTCATGTACCCGCTCGATGTGGTCAAGACAAGAGTGTAGGCACTCTCTCCATACAGTATGAGGATCGCAATGGAGCACTTAGTAACACGATTGTGTGCACAGGCAGATCCAGGGCAGAGTGCCTGTGCCCGGCCAGGACTTCTACACCGGCATGGGCGATTGTTTCCGCAAGATCATTGCGAATGAAGGGTATGATACACGTGTATAGTATGGGGCGCGTTGTTGTCAAGACTGACGTGAGAAGCGCTTCAACATTGTACCGCGGAATCGGCGCGCCCATTCTCATGGAAGCACCGAAGCGTGCTACCAAGTTCGCAGCCAACGACGAATGGGGCAAGGTGTACCGCAACCTCTTTGGTGTCGCAAAGATGAACCAGTCGCTCTCCATCCTTACTGGCGCATCGGCCGGTGCTACAGAAGCTTTCGTGGTCGTGCCATTCGAGCTGGTCAAGATCAGATTACAAGGTATGCCAGAGCTGACGGCATGGGATGAGGATTAGGCAAACGATGCTGACAAGCTTTTATAGACAGGGCGCAAGCACACAAGTACAACGGCCTGGTAGACTGCTTCGCCAAGATCGTCCGACAAGAGGGTCTCCTCACTCTGTACCAAGGTCTCGAGTCCACCATATGGCGACACGTGCTCTGGAATTCCGGCTACTTTGGCTGCATTTTCCAAGTTCGTGCTCTCCTTCCCGCGAATCCAACCAAGGACAAGTCAATTCAGATGCGAAACGACCTTATCTCGGGAACCATTGGTGGAACGGTCGGCACGATCCTCAACACACCAATGGATGTTGCCAAGAGCAGAATACAGAACAGCCCCAAGGTGCCGGGCGGAGTTCCAAAGTACGGCTGGGCATGGCCGGCACTTGGAACGATCATGAAGGAAGAAGGATTCGGTGCATTGTACAAGGGTTTCATGCCTAAGGTTCTCAGATTGGGTCCAGGTGGTGGTATCCTCTTGGTCGTCTTCACAGGTGTGATGGACTTCTTCAGAAAGATGCGCGGAGACGCTGTATAGATTGCTTCAGCTCCTCCTACTGTACATGTTTGGGAAGCGAGAAATGCATTGAGCCTGGCGTTCAGTTTAGAGGCAGCCTGTCATGCAGGTGGTCATGTACGAGGCAGCTAAGGAAATTACAGATTCGAGACCCGAAAGAAGCTTGTTCGACTTCCTCCAGTTCAATCTACCAGGACACGGCTCTTGCTTGTGGCCTCGTCGCTGTCGATTCCATATTTTCAAAATCCTTGTGGAGGACCGTACTCCCTCTTCCTCGCCTGATTCCACATCCAACACTCCGGACTGCCATATGGCCTCTCGGTCGCAAAATGGTAGCTAATGTTCCGACCAACATCTTCCCTCTTTCTCCTGACCAGCGTATTCTTCCGTTGCGTCCCACACAGTGTCTCAAACTTCGGCTTTCCGTCACCTTCACCACTGAAGTATAAGAGCTGGTGATTCTCAAACAGATCATCGAAGAACAAGAACTCCATAGCGTTACCATCCGCGGTGCAGTGATTGAAGAGAGGCTGCCAAGTGCCAGACTCGAGATACAGGTTCTGCAAAACAAGCATGCGCATCGGTGAAGCTTGGACGAACGAAAGTAGGTCAGCCATGTGCAAATGGAATCCCCGAAGTCGCAGACTGTGGAGCTTGGGAAACGCAGCATTTTTGGCAACGTGATGGAATATCTGATCCAGATGGAGCTCGTTCTGCTGCAGACCCGGTGTGTTGAGAACATAGAAGTGTAGATCGAGCTTCTCGAGGTTGCCACAAAGGTTCAGAAGCTTGGGAAGACCGGTAAAGTTCGCTTCACCTGTAGCCTGTGCTCGGAGAACGTCTGGGTCGTGAGCTGGGACGACTGGAATGAGAGGATTGACAGGAGATCCATCAGGGTTGTTTTTCATCCTCAGATCTGGGGTGTCGTCTTGAAGTTGATTCAGAATTCTGTTCGATGTGCTGATGGAGAAGGCTGTGAGGCTGTGCAAAGCTACCTTCAGGTTCTCTCCGTGGAATTTTATGTTTCCGACCTCGTCACATGGTACCGCACAACGTCTGAGTTCGCTGAAAGCATCGAGCTCCTGGAGAAGGAATTTGCTCTTGGCCAGAGTGGCGACCGTGGCTTCAAGTACTTCTGCTGCACGAGTCCAGATCTAAACGTGAGTGATGTAAAGGTTAGCAATTGGCAAAGACCTCCGAGCGAAAGAACTCAGGCCGAGCTGCCATATCGAGGCTATAGCTGGCCTCGTTCGACACAGTCACGTCTCATCAACTGGATCCTACTTACTGGTCTCCAATTTCCACCGGCAACAGGCGGACTGCCGTTCGAAGCATCTTCCTCAAACACACGAACCTCAAGCGTTATCAACCTCAAGCCTTTTCCTTGAAGGTTCTGCAATGCTTCGGCGAGCAGGTCCACATCCTTCCTAGTGCGTCGCAGATCTTGTTGTTCGTCTTGTCGTCGCGTAAGGATTTCCAGATTCTCACGAGCATCATCCAGCTCTGTTTCGCTCAGTCGATGCTCGGTACTGGTGGTGAAAACTCCTTGCTGTTTCGTGATCACCTTGGAACCATTCGCAACAACTTTCTCCAACATCATTGTATTGTTGACATCTCCGATGATGGTAAGTTCTTCAACCAAAGAAACGACGGAGTCTTGAGCATTTGTCAAATCCACAAATGCTTTGAGCTTCTGTTCAGAAAAGTTGATCCGCTGCTTGACGAAGAACGATTTGTAGTGATCCTGTGTCGCTTTCGATCTCATTGCATGGCAGGTCAGACGAAGGCTGCCAATATCTTGAGCACTAAGCCCGAGGCATATGGCCTCAATTAATTCAGAAGGAAAGCTTTGGAGTGTCATGATTATTGATCGATTCCTCTCTCGCAAGTAATCAAAGAATGAACATCAGAGCTCCAAGGGTTCTGAGAAACAGGAACAAGAGGACCGAATAGAACAGATGGGCAGGTTTTAGTACAGGCGCCCTCATGGCAGAGAAAGTGCCTGAAATGGTGCCTTAGAGCTGCCTAAATGTACTTTATCGATAAGCTATAGGAATCCTGCCAGAGCATCCATAAAAGCATCGTGATTCTCGAGGAACGGGAGATGACCTGCCTTGGGAATGGACTTGAAAACTGTGTTTGGTATCCCGAACTTTTGCATGGCTTCTGGAATTTTGCCGTCGCCTTCACCAGCGACCAGTAGACCTGGAGCTTTGATTGCACCCAGATGAGGCTTCAAATCGTAATTGCTCAACGCGAAGGTGTTCTGTTCAAAGCCGTCGATATTTGCTTGAGCCGCCATAGGCAGCACTTGCTTGGCGTTGGGTGACTCATGGTTCTCTGGAGTGAACCAGCGCTTCACTGTGACATCTGCCAACTCAGCCATTCCTTTCGATCTCGCCAGCTCTACTCGCTCAGACCAGGCTTGGCTGTTTGCCGGGCTCGAAGCCACATTACAGTCACAGGCCACAAATTTCTCGAGCATATCTGCATGACGAATGGCAAAGTTGATTGAGGTCACACCGCCCATGCTGACGCCAAGTATAGCATGTGCCTTCTGGATATTGAGCCTATCGAGGAGATATTCGAGGTCATCTGCGAGGATGTCGAAAGTCGTCTGGTTCATTCTTTGGACCTGTTGAGAATATCCGCGCGAATTGTACCTCAGAACGCGGTATGTCTTGCCATTGACGCCTTGAATCAAGGCTCGAGCAACCTCGTCCCAGATATGCAGATTGGTCATGATTGAATTGACGCAAACGATGACCGGATCTGCTGGATTGCCTTCCAGTTGGTAACGAAGCTCGGCACCGTCAGTCGTGATGACGGTAGAAATCGGCTCCTCGATCCAAGAAGGATCAAAGGTGTGATAGTGAGACCATATTCTGCGATCTTGCCAGAGGAGTTTCGACCGGATTTCCGCCGCCCAGGAGGTGGATCTGGCTGCCTGATGTTCTGGACCTTCAAGTCCATTCTTGGCTCCGTACTCGTGCACTGCTAGACATTCGACCTGACCAGAAGGCGGCATGCCGCTGATGCCTCCAACCAGCATCTTGAAAGTCCTTGTGCGAATCCAGCCGGGGATTTTGGACAGCATATCTATATGCTCTTCCTGATACCACTTTTGAATCGCATCTAGGTCGGTTTCCTGTACCCTCAAGGAAACAGCAACAGTCACCGGAGCTGGAGACTTGTTCTCGCCACGGACAGATATCAGGCTATAGATCTTGCGGTCCAAAGATTCAAAGGTTGCCATTACAGCCTTTTCTCGCCGTGATCTCTCCTCCCGCATTCGCGTGTAGATGCGCTTGTTCAGATTTGACAAGTCGGACACATCGTATACAGCTGACCATTCCGGCTTCTGCCCGTCAATTGCTTTGTATCGATCCCCAGTCTGAATAAATGGTAGTCGAAGTCGCAATGGTCCGTGTTCAGTGTTGTACCACTCGTGAAATGCTGCCTCATCTGTGTCTGCACCTGGCTGGATTGCGACGGCGAGATATCCTGGTCCTTCCATTTCGGAGTTGCGGTATGGAATCACATAGACAGGTCTTGAAAACTAACACCTCGTCAGATGCTTCAAGAAGGTGGCCACTGTCCTCCATCTGGAGCTGCCCGCTCGGTATCCTCTGTCGGCATTGGCGGCAGAGCTTTTAACCACATCATCGGGTGGGCAGTAGGTGCAACTCTCACATGGCAAAGCTCTGAAACATGCCCTCGTGTGCGTGCATCTGCTCAATGTCTATTCACGGTATCGGCTGGCTCCATTGGTGAATGTTGCTGTAACTGCCCATCCTCAATCGCGGAAAGAATGCTGCGGCTGCACGTCATCCAATGCAGGGCAAGAGGCTTGACGACGAGCTCAAGCTTGAGCTTGAGCTTTCCTCGAGCCGTGTCAATTTCTTAGCATTGACATCCACTTTGTTAGACAGCACTGAACGGGACGACGACAGCAAAGATCGCAAGTGGCCCGATCGCCAAAATGTCTACGCAAGCCCCAAACTTCTCGACTGCGCCATCCGACAAAGACACGCCGAGCCAGGACAGAGACATCTTCCATCACGAAGCTCGAAAGCACGAATCACACCATTACGTCCGCATGTATGGCGGAAGAGTCTTGGAGGCTGCAGCCTGGGGCTTTGGTGCCACGATGGGAGCTGACGTTGCAAATATGGCCGTTGGAGAAGTTCGTGTAAGTCGTTATGCGAACCAATGTCTTGTTCCATGTTGTACAGAGTTCTAACATGTTTACAGGAGTGGTGGAGACATTGATTCTCACGTCCTAACCGAACCAAAGCGTGACTACGAAGCATGAGTTATGATTTATGAAGCCTGGCACGAAGCCGGTGTATCAAGAGCACAGACAAGCAGCGATAGAGTAAGAATGGGCATAGAAAATCGGCCAAACAAAAAGGACACCCGTGGATGGAAACCAAAATGCTGTGCGGTAAATGGCCTAGAGGGGAGACAGCACTCTCCAGCTGCGCCTGTTCCACGTTTCGTACATAAGCGGCATGGTTATACAGATTTGAACAGCAGGAATTGCTTAGCGATCCTGCACTTCTCGCTGATGCTCATTGATTCTTGGCCTGCCCGAGGTGACTGTGAATCTCACTTACCTGACCGATGGTCTTCGCACTTACTACAAAGTGGCCAAAAGGAATAAGGCTGCTGAGCATGGCCAGCCACACTACTGTCCCCCAACGTTCCTGAATTCGTGGACGAGCGCTCCGGAGCTGGCAGTGGTATAGGTTGTAGTCAAAGCTATTATGCTTTACTCGCATGACGCAACGATGGTTCTAAAGAAGAAGGGGGTCGCGCTCTGAATAGACCGCGTCGCCATTCGAGTAGTCCATTTAGGCCAACCTGACAGCAATCTACCTCAAAATCCCAAGGTGGGCCGGCAAGAGACGCTCTCCGTGAACGAGAAGGAGGTGATTGCGGCTTCCAATCGATACATATAAGGGCTATCAGGTCGTTAAGCGAATCCTGAATTTTGCTACAAAGCTATCTTGCTTTTGTAGCGCTGCAAAGTGATCCACCGACATCTTCTGATAGACTCTGAGTCTTATCAACCACGAGGTCGAGGGTAGGCTTGCTCCCGTCTGAATCTCTGCATTTTTGTACGGCTTCCTCAAAGACGTTAGGCTGTTGAAGCATAGGCATCTATGCTGCCTACGTTGCGTACCGTGGAGCTTGATCATGTAGAAGTGCCGCTTGTTGGCGCACAGGCCTATGATTATTCGCCCCTTGCCAGCTTGGACCGTAACTTATTGCAAAGCATATCACATCGCTGAACGTGTCTGCCATGCTCAGCCGCCGCGTTTGAATATGGCCTCCATGTGCTGCTGCGAATTGGCAAGAGTGGTTTCCAAGTAATGAAGCTTCTTCTCCAAGTTGTCGAGCTCGGCTTTCACGTCCGTGGCCTCCTTTGACTGCCGCTTCTTGACGTCTTCAGTGGAGGTGAGGACGAACCTGTGATCCAGTACGGTTGGTTAGCCGAGGCCTGCTCCGGCTATGGCTATGGGTATGTTGACATGGTGGGGATCTCCTTACATCTTCCCAACCCCATCATATACCGGCGTCTCCTTTGGCAACGCATCCATTTCCGTGTCCGACAATTGCAACATACGTTTCTCGCGGTTCTTCGAGGCTATCTGCGAGCGAACAATACCCAGCTGTTGCTGTGCAAAAGCGGCCTTTTGCTCGATTTCTTGCAGCAACTTACCTCATTACGTCAGTTTCACTTCTACACATTGGCCACGGCGGAACAGCAAGAGCATGGAAATGATACACACCTGCTGCAGCTTCTCGTTGGGTATGGACATGGCGGCGAGATGATGGACAATGCAAATATGCTGTGGATGAGCAAACGCGCGATGTCGACGTGCCAAGAAATGTGGGGCGGATGGAAGTCGGAGTCGGCGGCTGCAGATGAAACTCTGACGTCGCCTCCGTGAATGTTTGGCTGCATTTCTCGCGACGTTCACGGTCGATTTGCATTCGATGATCACTGCTGCTACCGCTCGTTACATTCGCGGAGTACCGTACGGCTGCAGAGCGAGCAACGCTGCAGCCCTTCCTCGCTACTAGCTAAGGACCTTCCACCCATCCGAATCCAGCACCTAACCGCGTCTGCCGAGACTCGGCATGCCATCCTGGCTGCCTTCCATCGCCTACCCTCCTGCTGGGGAGGGTTATTGGGAGCCCATCACCTCGACTATAGATTGGTGCGAAGAGGTAATAGCATGGTCACGCAGAGCGTAACGGAGCGACGCTCGTCTGGACTATCGCTAAGTGGTGAGTAGAATTACTATGCTACAAGGTATTCAGCAGAGATTGTCAACAGTCTGACCAATCTCCTGTTTGTCTACCTTGCGTTTAAGGGCATGCACAATTGTCTACGCCACGGCCATGACAATATATTTTTCGTCACATTCTTCGGCTATCTCATCGTGGGCTCAGGCAGCCTAGCATTTCATTCAACACTGAAATACCCCATGCAGCTGGTGGACGAGTTATCAATGATCTATACAACATGTCTCATGTTTTGGGCGACATTCGAACACAAGAGACCGATGGGCTTCAAGATTGCGCTCGCGGTTGGAGTCGCTGGCCTTGCGATCTTCATCACTCTCTACTACCATTATCTGCAGGACCCTTCATTCCACCAGAACGCCTATGCAATTCTCACTGCGATTGTTCTCTTCAGATCCATGTACATCATGGAACGGGACATTCGACCATTCTTCAGAGGAAGGCATCTAGAGCACCAACGGCTCCAACAGGACAGTTCAGTCACCGCTGAAACGAGAGCCGCCGAGCGGCTGAAAGACGAGAGAGATGTAGAGATTTTACGTCGGATGTGGATACTCATCGTGATCGGTCTAACAGTATTCTTGGGGGGCTTTGGCATTTGGAATCTCGACAACGTCTACTGTTCCAAAATCAGAAGCTGGAGACATGAGGTCGGTCTACCTTGGGGTTTGCTGCTTGAGGGTCACGGTTGGTGGCACCTCATGACGGGCTTGGGAGCCTACTTCTATATTGTCTGGGGCATCGTAAGTGCATCAAGCGGCATGGTCACTTCATACGAGGGAATCTATTGCTAACGCGTTGCATCGGACACTCGTAGTGGCTTCGACATTGCCTAAATCAAAAGGCTGATGAGTACGAGCTTGTATGGCCAAGTGTTCTGACATCGCTTCCCAGAATCGAGCGGACAAGGATGGAGCAGCGGAGTCAGAATGGCTTGTTGAAGAAGCGCGATTGAAGGGACGTCCTCGGCATCCGCGTGTCGAAGTCGCTGAATCTGACGTGAACACAGATCAGTCGCAGTCTTCCAGTCATGCATAATGTTCTTCACGTTACAGCTTCATATCCACTGAATTCAAGTGAAGCTGGATTTTGCACAATCTCAGATGTGAGAGCTCTTGGGAGATTGTCGCCCACCTGCATAGGTAGCGTAGGATGCTGCATCGGTGTTGCGTCGAGTGAGTAGCGCGATTTCTCATCATGTATCCTGCGCAAAGAGGATCGTTTCTGACACTGCCGTTGGTGGCAGGGTACCACATGTCCGATCGACCAGAGCTAGTCGTGCGTTTCGACTCTTCCTCTAACCTCGAACGAACGGCATTGAAAATAGTCAGCTAATTCTAGTCAGTCGGCTCGCGTAGCGCACCGTATAGCAATTTGAGTGCCACTGCTCGTTCCTTGATATGTCACCAAGTGATGTGTTTACAAACATATGTGAATCTCTGTGCAGCGATAAGTGTTCTAGATCTACCATGAGCCCTGCAAGACTCAGACTCTTGGCTTGGACCATCAGCGATTAGGTTCCAGCTTGGTTGGCTTTGGCGTGTGAACTCTAGTCCTTTGGTCCGTGGGACTGATCCAATGGCTGCCGTCCCGCAATCGTTGTAAATATGCGCCTGGTCGGCTGACGCTTCTTGCCCGAGTCCCTTGACGGTGTCGAAGAGACTTGTGGCTGCCCGCGATTTCTCAGACGCAAGAACCAAGAAATGTGGAGTAGACCTGGCGCAGCGATGCCGGAAAATGGAGCGCGCGGGTCTCGCTTAGAGCAGCAAGCCAGAATTCCTAGCAGCTTGACAGCGGACATAATCAACGCTGCGACTCGTAACTGCGCCCAGGTCCAATTGTTGGATTTATGTATCCTGCGGTAGTCCTTCTCCGGGTTAGCTGCGGCGCACACAACCATGTACACATGCTGCACAACGAGGACGATCCGGAGAGCGGAGCTGGGTGCGGGATTCGACAAAAGAAGACCGTGCCGTTTTGCCCTGAATGGAGGCTCGATGCTAGCCCGCGGCGAGTATAGAGCATGATGAGCAATTGAACATTCACGGTTGGTCTGGGTGAGCAAGCAGCTTTCTGCTGGTGGGCGCTTCTGTAAGAACACCACTACTCGGTGGAGTCGAGCACATGAAAAGGGTTCGCGTGTTCGCATCTTTTTGTGGGTCGTGCTCGCCGGCGTCGCGACGGTCGGAACTGGGGCTCCGCAATAATCTATGTGAATGGAGAAACGCTCCTCGCGCTTTTGTGGTTCGCCCACGGCGACGCGGCACAAGCGCGACTTCTCACACAACTCAAAAAACTACTGATGAACACGGCGAGGACACGGCTCTGTACCGCACTGCGTTAGGTATACAGCGGTACAGCGGTACAGAGATGTGGAGAGAGGGGATCGCATAGCGTGCGCATGGCCGCCATCCCTGCCACCATCCGCAAATGTAGGTAAGCCGAGCATGGGAAGGACCAGTCTACCGCATCTCCCACCAGCCTTTCTCACGCGCGGCATGCACGGTCGCCGCTAGAGGAGCCTCTTTGCGGAGATAACTCGCGCGCTAGAAGGTTTCGTTATATCATCCACACCATGCCCCTCTGGTGCTGTGGATCGAAAGACCCAAGCAGTCTGCTCACGCAAGAAGGTTTGGCGCCTTTCATTTCAGACTTCTTGTCTTCTGCTCTAACGTAGTTCCTTTCCCGTTCCACCTGCCATTGCCCACCTTGCTTACCCTGCGCTGCATCCATAGAGATCCAGCGTTCTCATGGTCTCTGTTTAGCAAACATGGGCTCCATTGCCATGGCAGAGCAGGCCATGTCGGAAGCTTCTTCCTCACCCTCGGACACTGTGGAAGTGCAAACCCAGCTTCCTGCAAGCAACAAGCGGACATCTACAGATGCTGGATTGAAGACGAATGGCATGCGACCAGCCAAAAGCGTGAAGAGAAGAGCCTCGAAAGCGTGTCAGTGCTGTCGCGCGCGCAAAGTACGTTGCAATGTGGTTGAACATGGCCCGCCGTGCACCAATTGCAGACTGGATGAGGTCGAGTGCATTGTATCCGAAAGCAAGCGCAAAAAGTCAGTCAACTCTTATATTCCGCCTTCATCTTCGTAAGAACTCGCAAGACTAATTGTCAAGTCATCAGGAAATGGACGACCAATGGCATCGAGACATCATCTCAGACCAGCAAAAGTGGACTGAACGCTTACAACCCTCCAAGCTTTCCGATGAAAGCTCAACCTCCATATGAACCATTACGCAGGAGCACGATCAGCTCCGAGCACGTACCGCATTCTTTATGTGAGTAGCTCGAAGATCGTTGCAGCCATAAACATTGCTGATTTGCATGATAGACCAGGACCTCGGCAGGAGCATGTCTATGTCTAATGATACAGCAAGACCATCAATGTATACACCCGACATGCTCATGAATCTGCAGCGACTGGGACAAAAACCAGCAGTACAGGATCCCACGCCATTGCTTCCGAATTTGGGCCTGGCACCACCAGTGCAGCCCACTTATAGCTTGCCCATGTACATCAAGCCACTCCCGTCGAAGCTGGATCCGGAAGACATCATGTATTTGGAGAAGAAAGGCGCCTTGCAGATTCCATCACAACAACTAAGAGACGAGCTTCTGCGAAATTATGTCGAGTTTGTGCACCCTTTTATGCCGCTCTTGAACATCCACGATCTCGTCTCCACAATCGATCGAAACGACGGATCGGCACCTGTTAGCTTGCTGTTGTTCCAGGCAATCATGTTCTCCGCGATTGCAACCGTCGACATTCGATATCTGAAAGCAGCAGGGTATGCTACACGAAGGGATGCTCGACGAGCATTTTTCACCAAGACCAGGCTCCTGTACGACTTCGATATCGAGATTGATCGCATTAGTCTCATCCAATCTCTCCTCCTGATGACCTACTGGTACGAGACGCCAGACGATCAGAAGGACAGCCATCATTGGATGGGAATTGCGGTCTCGTTGTCGCACACAATAGGCCTGCATCGGAATCCTGACAAATCTGCAGCGATGGACTCGAACAGGAAGAAGCTGTGGAAGCGAATCTGGTGGTCAACCTATATGCGTGATCGCCTCGTTGCGCTTGGCATGCGTCGACCAACGAGGATCAAGAATGCTGATTTCGACGTGCCGATGATGGACCCTAGCGATTTTGAAGACGCTGTTCTCCCAGAAGGCCCGTCATGCATTCCAGCAGACTGCAAGATTCTTCGAGATCGTGAGGTGCAGAAGCAACTCGCCGTCATGTGCATTGAGAAAGCCAAGCTTTGCATCTGCATGAGCCATGTGCTCTCTGTGCAATATTCTGTCCTCAACAATAACCACGGTGTTTTGAGTGAAGAAGGCAGTACCAAAACCACGGTGCATCTAGTGGCAAGAGCTCGAGATCCTGAAACTAACGAAGTCCAGACCTGTGACCGCGAGCTTCAACAATGGCGGGATGAGCTACCAGAAGAAGCTAAATACGTTATACCCAACTGGCATGATGTCGATTCTGGGAATGAGAGTATGGTGCTCAACCGGAGTCTGCTTCACATGATCTATTATGCGACTCTGTCAGCTCTCCATCGCCCGCAAGTTCTTCCAAGCACTGCTATGCCGCCTCGGCCGCAAGTCAGCGAGCAATTGGATCACTCGCGCAAAGCTGTCCGCCTTGCTGCTAGTGAGATCACCAGTATTGCATACAGGCTGTTCAATCTTGACATGGTCCGATTCCTTCCGACCACAGGAATCACCACCCTTCTACCCGCGATCATCATTCACCTCCTGGATATCAAGGCTCCAGACGAAGGCACTCGAAGGGGCAGTCTGCAAGGCTTCTGTCAATGCATGCAGGTCATGGGCAAATTACGAGACATTTATGCAGCAGCGGATTATAGCACTGCCTTTTTGGAAGCCGCAATCCGCAAGGCCGAAATAGTGTTGCCGCAGAAAACGGACGAAGTCAAAGAGCCTAGGAACGTTATCACGAGCGCTCAAGGGCTTGTAGATGCTGGGAGGAGATTGCACCTTGTCGACGGATCCGAGCGACAGATTGTAAGCGCTGGCAGTGCCACTCTCACACCTCCACCGGACAGTGAAAATGCCAAGCTCAAAGAAGGGCTGCGGCATGCCATGACAAATGACAGTGTCATGACAGATGACGATATGGCACGTAAGCTATGCTCGTATCTTGCGAGCACTCCGCCGGACTCAGATGGACACAGTCATGCTGCGGATTCTGGAATCGAAGGACTGCACAACCTCGCTGCCAATATTGCTGGAACCGAATTTGAGCCAGACTTTGAAAGCTTGATCAATCTTGATGCAGCAGGCGATGTATGGTCTTTGGAAGATGGCGCTTATGCTGCAATGAGTGGAGAATCTGGCGGATTCGCGCTTGATGTGGACTGGTTGAAGGGCATGAAGAATGACGAGGGCCTGGGAGCTAGTAGTCTTGATGCGATGAGGCTTCCGACCTCGCCTGCAGCTGCTACAAAGACTGCAATGGCACCCCCAGAGCGGACAACAACCTCTAATGCCGAAATAGAGGTATAAGGATAGAATGAAAGAACACGAGGAATGTCTATAGACACGTCTTAACGAAGCTTAAAGGGCAGAGTAAAATGCAGTGTTCTAAATGGTGGTGAAACAAGCCATTTTGATCCGTCAGAGGCAAGAAATTGGAACAAGTACAGAAGCATCAGACATGGCGAACGGAAGGAATTGTATGCAGTTGACGGCCTATAGAATCGAGTATTGTACGAGTTGTCGTGTTGCAAGAGTTATAACATTCAGCCCTTGTGGTCAATATGACAATGTTACTCCAGGCGATCCGCGAGTTGACCATGTGCAGAATTTTGAAACCAAGGTGATGCAGTAATGGTGCTTCGAGGCTAGTGCTTGTCCACCATCAGGTCGATGACCGATTGACTGCCAGCGGGGCTGCAGGAGACGAGCATGGACTTTGGCCATTTGCTTTCACTCGGGGTGAAATGCAGGATTGTGAGCAAGCTCACACAGCTCTGAATGTGAATGAAAGGTGTACTGCTGGACTGCACACGCCAGGCTCGCAGACTGTTTTATTATGTAGGAGGCATCAATTCGTGATGCCAGAGTTCATTTCAGGCTTCATGAAGCAATAAACCAGTTCTGCTCTCTTGATCTGAGGTTTCCCTTGTGGGTACAGATTTGCACAGTTCGAGTCATTTGAATACAGGCATAAAATCCATTTCTCCTTCTGCTAAAGAGTTGACGAACAGCAGTAGCGTTTTGGAAGTTGAAGCGAAGAAGAGCCGCTTCGCGTGCGGCATCGTGTCAAAGTGTGGTTCGCTCCAGACGGCAGGCGCCTCGGATCATCTCGTCACTCCCACTCCCACGGTCTGCGGATGCCCCTGGTCGGTCTCATCAAAGCCCAATTTGTGCCGGCTGCTGTCTTCTTCACCACCGCCTCCCGAATCGCGCTTGTCATTCCTTGATCTTGGTATCGATACCGATTATTGAATTTCTTTTGTTGCCTTGAGACGTCGTCCTTAGCCGGTCCGGTAAGGAATAGCCGGAGTCTTCGACGTTCTCACAATTGTGTTGGAGCGCGTCAGGAGGACGGGTGTTCCTCGCAATATACGCGTTCTGGAAGGCTCAGCAGGATTGGAGGGTAGATTGTCGATGATCGGATTGTCGTGAGCGATAGAACGAAGGTCTGTCGCTAGGTGGGAAGCGTGAAGGTGGAAGGTGAGAAAGAATCCATGGATGCATTGCAATGGCCGTGGAATGGCGGTCATCAATGTCGCCCTTTTCTGTGCATGGGATGGACTGCTGATAATGGAGTTGAATCGTAGACACGCACATCGTCGCCATCACGTCTTCTCCCACGGCTGCCGAACACACGTCGCCGCCTGTCGCTATCGTGCACGATGGCATCGTAACCAAAGACCAGCCCATTGAACAGACCCATCAACAACCGCTGTCGCCGCCCATCGTTGATTCCACTGAGGCACGCCTAGCCCCGCCACGGACACCAGCCAGTGTGAAAAGCAGAGACAATCAATCGGAATACCTCACAGCTCCTTGGGGATCACCGTACGATCGGGACTTTTCGCCAAGCACCAAGTCTGCCCATACTGCCCTCTCTAAGCAGCAATCGATCCTCAGCGACGAGCTTGACGATTCCCCAAGCGTGAGATTTGGCCTAGAACATCTTGTTCCCAGTCGCTTGGCCGATCTTGGTCTGCCTCCAGGCCCGAACAATTCTCCACTGGGCATTGAATTTGGTGGCGCTGACCACTTGCAGACGCCGAGATCACGCACACAGCGTTGGGTGCAATTGCCGCAGCGTGAGGATCACGCGGAGCGCGCACTTTGGTGGAGCGACGAATCTGTCCGAAGCCAGTCTGACGGTGAAGACGGAAGACCAA
This sequence comes from Pseudocercospora fuligena, assembly GCA_014298035.1. Taxonomy (NCBI): domain Eukaryota; kingdom Fungi; phylum Ascomycota; class Dothideomycetes; order Mycosphaerellales; family Mycosphaerellaceae; genus Pseudocercospora; species Pseudocercospora fuligena. The sequence goes on along the minus strand of JABCIY010000039.1, from coordinate 263,445 downwards.
GAGGGCTGTCGGAGCACAAGCAACGGCGGCTTCGACACAAGGCGCGTGAGGAGAACAGGACTTTGGACCAGCAGAGCTTCTGGAATACTCTGAGAGAGGGCCGGGGAGAGGACATGTCGAGTCTGTTTGCGAGTAGATGGGCGGCGACGCCTGAGCCGGTGGCGGATAATCCGTTGCAGCTGCCGGACAGTACGGAGAAGCAAGATGTTGAGGCTGGGAAGCAGAGCGAGAGCCAGCCGAACGAGTTATTGTCGTCGCGGTGGGCTGCCACTCCGCCGGCGGAGAAGGAGGATCCTATGCTGGCCGTGGAAGAAAGCGTGCACTCTCGCAAGACTTCTGACGCCGCGCCAAAGGGAGTCATGGCGTCGCGATGGGCAGATACGCCGGAGCCTGAGGAGCAGGAGCAGAATCTGGCAGATCAGGTCTCGGCGGCGCCGCAGCAGCGTTTAGAGACGGAGAACACGGACGATGCGTCAAGGTCAAAGGTACCAGAGTGGCGGCGAGAGGCACCAGCTGTCGAGAAGGACACAGCACGCGACAGTATTCCAGACGTTCTACGTCCAGGTGCTGGAGCTGTGCGAGCTCAGACCTCACCTCAGGCAGGACCTGTGTCTACGCTTGCGCCTGGATCTGAGCCTGTGGTCTCGCCCACGAAGCTGGAGCCACCTCGACTGAAGAAGCGTGTCAGTTGGCGAGGGAAGAACATCGTGATTTCTATTCCTCGTTTCGCCTACAAAGCAATGGGCTTGGTGCAGCCAATGAGCAGAGAGGACATCGAAGAGCGTATGAAGCACTTTGAGGATGCAGGTTACAATACCAATGGCTACGATCTGCTGGAAGAGCATGTAGGGAGCGATGGACCCGCTCAAGTGAGAGCTATCTATCCAGACGAGCGCGAAGCACGGTTCCTACCACCACGAAATCAAATGAAGGTCGTGCTACCGGACCTGGCGCGATGGAAGGCTTACGAGAACTTCCTTGTGGAGCAGAAGCTGGCTGCGTTGGGTGTTGACTTGGGCTTCGATGAACCGCCAGCACCTCTGCCACCACAGCAGCAACCACATTCGGCTGCACAAGATATGTCGCGCCAGTCCTCTGCACAGTATCCGCCGCTGCCATTCTCGCCGCCGATTCCCTCTGCCTCCGCCGGCAGCATGGGTCGTCCGCCGATGATGCGTGGCCATACACATACCATGTCGGTCGCATCTCCTGCTTCGCCCATGAACGGGCCATTCGGGCACATGCATCGACATTCGACTTTTACGGGTGGTATGGGTCTGCCGCATTCATTTTCTCCAGCACTCCAGCAGCAACCGCATTCGCCAAATTTCCAACAGTCACAACCTTTCTCGCCCATTCAGCAGATTCAGAATCCATTTGGTCAAGCAGGTCTCCCACAACAATTGCAACAGCAGTTTGGCGGTTTGCAGGGTCATATGCAAAGCGGTCTGCCAGGTCTGCCACGAGGCGGGTCGCCAGCGCAGCTTGCCGCCTTGCGAAACGACCTTGGCGCCATACGCGGACCAGGATCCCCCTTGAGCCAGCAAGTCCTGCCCGGATCTCAGCAATACCCTGCACAATCTCCCGCAGATTATAGCAGACAGCTCTTGGACGATCAGCGTCGCCGCCAACACGTATACTCGCAATCCATGGCCGCACCATCGATGCCTAATTCTTTCTTCTCGCAAGGATCTAGCGTGCGGCCTACTCCGGCTTTGCCTGAGCTTGCTGAAGATGACGAGGAAGATGAAATTCAAACGTCCGAGCTGCCTGCTTACGTCCCGCCTCATAAGCGTGTGCAGGCCAATACTGAGATTGCTGTCCCCACGCCTCGAGGACACCGCCATAATATCAGCGAAGGCCTCGAGCGAGAAATTTTGGAGGCCGAGAAGCGACAAAAAGCAGCCAGCCGCGACTGGATTGAGGTCACCGAGGAGGAAGAAAGACCGTCATTCAATGCTATACCACAGCCGGATGACAAGGAGAATCAGCCGCCATCGAAGCCGATCGAAAAGGACCCGCTGGGAGATCACCCTGTACAAGAAGCACAACACAGCCACAAACGAAGCACATCTCGCTTTAACGTTACTGCACCAGCTTTCAACTTTAACCCGGCAGCCGAATTCAAACCACAAGCTACAGAGTTCAAGCCGCCCGCAACGTTGGACTTCAACTTCAGCGCGCCTGCGCCTATGCAACCTAGGATCAACGGGCAGACTACGAACCACAGCAGACACCGTTCCTCGGGATCTTTCAACGCTGCCGCGCCCGCCTTCAAACCTACCACGTCCGACTTCAGCTTCTCAGCCACGGCGCCCAAATCAGACACCGTCAAATACCCTGTCGGGCAAACTGTCATTGACGAGCTTCCAAAGATCTTTGGCAAGGTCGAGATCCCAGATATAGTAAAGCCAGCCCGAAGAAGCAAAGCAGTCCCAATTGTGAAGCCAACCGAAGCGGATTCTGAACCAGAACAGGAGCACGAGGACGAGGAAGGACGCGTCGCACAGGGTGAAGCTAAGCGGAGGAATAAAGCACGCGACGACGGGGACTCTGTGCCTCTCTTCGCCGAGCCAACTCCTATGCCAAGCTTTCCTGTAATTCTCGATGCTGACCCTGTGCCTGCCGAGAAAATCTTGGGCTCCAATGTGCCGGACCAGAAGACTATGGCTACAGTGGACGAGGTCGAGGAGGAAGCCGAAGAAGCCATCACTGATATCGCAGAAAAGGGCGCTCAAACAGTTTCAGCGGAAAGCAAGGAGCCCGCTCAGCTGACACAGGATCCAGCCCATGAACAGAAAAAGCATGGACACAAGCACTCCACTTCTCTGTCCGCTTTCGCCAAGCCATTCGACCCAACAGCGAGCTCATTCAGTCCGACTGCCGCCACGTTCGATCCGAAAGTAAAGTCCTTTGATCCCAACGCCGCAAGTTTTGTGATGTCTGAACCTGAGCCGGAAGCACCTGCGCATGCACACGAGCGCCTCGACTCCATCAGCGATCTGGAGGAGGGCGAAATCAGGGAAGATGACGACGATGGCTCCCGAGCAGTGTCGCCAGTGCACCAATATTCAGCGCAAGACTTCGGTCCAAAACCAACGTTGATGGGCCCAAGAGACTCCCAAGAGCGGATCGGCACAGTCACTCAGGCCGAGCCATCCTTCGATGAGATTGATGCAGTCATGCAGCATCTGAATGCCTGGGAGTCGGAACGCGAGCCAGAAGCCGCGCATTTGCCACACAGTGCGATTGAATCTGAGCGGGAGCCCACGCCTGTCCGGCTTCCACCAAATGCCACCGAATCTGAGCGTGAGACAATACCGGCACGCATGCCAAGTCCTGGCTCTCATCCGATGGCTGGCGTAACGTACCTGGCAGAGAGGTACCGCAGCGATGCGCCAAGTCCAAGTCCGCTTAGGCAAGAGAGTAATGCGACACCGCAGCTTGAAAGCGACCAGGGTCTCAACGGCTATGCGCATGTACGACAACTCAACAAGGCCGAAGAGATACCCACTAGCGATTGGTCGGACATGGTCTCGCCGCCTGACATTGCTAAGCTGGAGCAGCGTAGCACATTCTTTGATGGCCACATCGATAAGCTCATTGGTGGCGCGGTAGAAAGGAGGTTGCAGCCACTCGAAGAGTCACTGCGCAGCATTTCTACGACCATATCGAGGCGAAACAGATCCTCTGAACTTAAACTTGCTCGCAGCTCATCTAATGTGGACAGTGATGCTGACGATGAAGACGAATTGTCGGATGAGCTGAAGAATAGACCCATCTCTCGTGGTAGAGATAAGCGAGTCGACCAGATCAAGCTTGCAGTACTGGAAGCTTTGCGCGAACAAAGTCCAAAGCGGTCTCAGCAAGCCATCGATATTGCCGATCTACATTCTGTCCTAGCTGATATGAAGGTTTCGTTTGCACGAGCTGCGTCATCGAGCCTAGAATTGGACGATATTCGAGCCGTTGTAGAAGCCACGATGTCGAGTCAAAGTCAGGCTGTGGTGCCACACGAAAGTCAGGAACATAAGCGGCAGCTATCTGAACTCGAGGGTCGCCTCAATGAGACTTTGGCTGGCGCTCTCGAAGAAGCAAATCAGAGGCGCGCCATTGAGGAGCAGGAGAAGGAAGCCAAACGACAACTGCGCCTCGCTGAGGAAGAGATGCAGCTTCTACGAGCCGCCGCTCGCGACGACGAAGCCAAAGTTCGAGCCATGGAGAAAGAGCGCGAGGACCTGCTTGATCGTTTCGACCGTGTTGATGAAGCCCGCCGGAAAGCTGAGGAGAGGTTCTCTGATACAGAGGCAGAAAAAGAGGCACTGCAGGCCACGTTGGAGGAGTACCGCACATCCAGCCACAAATGGCGAGCAGACATCGACGAAGGCAAACGCGTGCGCGAAGAGCTGGAAAGCACAATCGCCATGCTCACACGTCAAGCAGAAGATTACGAAGAATCTACTGTCGGCATGAAGAGGCGCTTGGAGAAGCTGCATACGGACATGTCAACCGCAGCAGGCCAGCTTTCGAGTGAAAAGGCCATATGGAAGTCCAGGGAAGAAGACTACCGAAGCAGAATCGAGACATTGGAGCACCAAAACCTCGTTAGTACCCGTGAGCGCGCACAGCTCGAAGATGAATTGCGTATTGTGCGTGCTGCTGCTATCGAGGCTGCAGAGACGCGCAACACCGTGGATCACGTACGTGCATCAAATAACTCGCTAGAGGAGATGCTACGTAAACTGCAGGGCGAACTCTCAGAGCAGCAGGCCATCACCGCGCGATATGAACGTCAGTTCTACGATGCACAAGAGTCTGGCCGCGCCGAGGTCCATCGAACTCGCATGGCCTACGAAGCTGAGGTCGAAGCTGCTAACCATCAAGTCAACCTTGTGCGAGCGGAGCTTGAAGCGGAGCTAAGCAAGACCCGTGCAGAGCTTGAAAATGCCAAGATGGAAATCGAGACTACGAAAGAGAGGCATGAGCATCTGCTTGAGCAAGAGGACAGAGATCGCAGAGAAGCGCTGCGAAAGGTCAATGCCGATAATAGTCGAGCTTTGGATGATGCACGGCACAAGTACGAGTCGGGCATCCAGGAGCTCACAGCACAGCATTCTAGAGCTCTCAGGCATGCTTTGGAAGACAAGGATCGCGTTGAATCGTTACTCAACGAAAGACTAGCCTTGTCGAACGCTAGATCGCAGCACTATCAAGAGCGCTGCAGTCACCTTGAGGAGAGGCTTGAGGTGGTGCAAGATGCGGCAAGAGCTGCAGCCCAGCAAGCAAAGGCTTCGAAAGCGATGTCTCCGCCCGCAGTTGCAAGCTCGGTTCGATCGGCGACCGGGTTGCCGGAAAAGATCTCACCGCAGGCATTACGCGAGACTATCCTCGTGCTTCAAGAACAGCTTCAAGAACGCGAAACGCGCATCGAACGTTTGGAAGCTGACTTCGAAGAGGAGGGTGTTCAGAAGGTCAAGGCTCGAGACGATGAAATTGCTTGGCTACGCGAGCTTCTTTCAGTGCGCGGAGACGAGCTCCAGGACCTTGCAAACACGCTTCAGAAGCCCAACTTCGACCGCCGCCGTGTCCAAGACATCGCAATACGTATTCGTACGAATTTGCAAATGGAACAGGAGGAGAAGGAACGTTTCGGTCGCAACTCGAACCAGTCCGTGACTGGCCAGGCCACAGCCTTGCTGTCAAGCTTTGCCACACCACAGGCCGCGAAATTGACCTCTGCTTTCGGCAAATGGCGGGCTTCCATGGAAAGCTCTGCTTTGAAGAATGCTCCACGCGCTCCTGGCTCACGATCTGGTACACCGTCGAAAGCAAGTGCTCCTTCAGTCCCATCTCTCCCGAAGGGTTACCAATCTGGTCTGATGACACCACCTGCCAGCAACATCAGAAGCTCACCTGACCCTTCAGCCATGGACAAACTACCGCCGCCAAGACTGCATTCCCGCACTGGGTCGAACGGATCCAAGGTGAGCGCTGTGACAGAGCGCCCTCGCAGCAGTCGCAGTCAGGCCAGTGCCGGTAGCGAGAGGCCGCGTGGTCTTCGAACGGGATCTAGCACTTCCAACGGTCCACATACGCCTCTCTTCCGCGAACAAAGCTACGATCGTGACGCGGAAGAAGGAGACGCACCAGAGCTCAATCTCCAGCACTTTGAAGATGATGATACTTTGGATGACATAGACGAATCGGGCGAGGCGCCACCTGGATTCCGAGCACCGAAGAGTCTCGAAGAGGAGATGGGTGAGCCAAGTCCGACGACCCCTGAAGCCCTGGCATGACTACGTCCACGAAGAAAGAGCGTTGTCCTTGACTTTGCACAGACACTGAGGCGCATGGCTTCTGACGAGCACACAGATCTTTCGTCGATTGAGCGCCCGGTGAGCACATACCACAACAGCGGTTCGAAAAGCAGTATGCGACAATCCTCTGCATCGCGAAATAGTCCTAAGCCGCGAGTGACAGAGTCCTCTCCAATCGAGGTCTCTACGACGGATCCCAACGTGTTCCAACGGCATCCGATGTTCAGAAGCGGCCAATTTTCTTTTGTTAACGAATAAGAGCTTCGCGCTCGGTGGAGGAAAGAAGAGCGACAGTTGAGCCCCGATCTTTTGATTTTACGGCATTTGATGTGGATTTCCTATTAGTTGGAGCGCCAAAGATACCCCGTGCGATCTCATCTATTATTGCTGCTGCTATTGCTGCATTTGCGATATACCCAGACTGGAACAATATTTCTTGAAGATAGTTGAAAAGTAATAGGAGGATGTAGCGGTACATATGAGAATGCAAGGTTTGGATCTACTCTTCCGTCCTTCAAGCTGGTGTTATACACCAGCTGCCATCATTGCACCCATGACAAGTAGGATTGGTGCATAGCCCCAGTGATTCATCTCTCCCGCCCCTACTATGTATTTACACGCCCATCCGTCGGCGCCTGCTGTAAGGCCTGCGGCCAGCACCACCCACCCCACAACAGTCGTATTGCCATATAACGCACTGATATAAATTGCTGCTCCCATGAAGATATCTCGGGCTCCATAGACAAACAAGAGAGCGTCGACAAGCTTTCGTTGATCCGGCAGAGTTGGGTAGGACAGCTCGAAGAATGATAAGGCACTGGTTGGGTTTACAATCGCATTAATTCCAAAGCCGACAAAGATTGTTGCGAAGGCGAGTGAAATATATCGTAAGACAGGCGAGGATGAGATTGCCATTTTTGCAGGTTTAAAGGTGTAATTCTGTCGTGACTGCTGGTTGAACTGTCCTGTGGTCCAAATCCGTAATGAGCTTCGGTTTCTAGCAGGAGTCTGTGAAGATGTCGACGCGTGCTTTGCTTCACTATATTGCAGCAGCTTCCAGTGTGTTTGAGACGACGAAGTTCTCTTTATTATCTGATGAGACTATGTCCGCTCCGGACTCTTGGAATGTGCGGTTGACCGCAGCAATGAGGCACAGCTTGGATTGGACTTGGCGGATTGTGCGAATCCGAGGGTGGAAAGAGCTTCCTCTCCCCTCCAATAACACCTCTCCTACATCATCCACCTACACGCTCGCGGACATCTCAGCCGGCTAACCAGCTTATATCTTGCTGTTATACTCCCCACTAGAACACGCAAGGCTGGCGCTTGCACACACGTCGAACTCCATTTCTGTGGAACGGCCGCGTAAGACTTCTCAGCTCTTTGTTTCACCCTGCCTAGACCAAATCCAAGCCCCAGGTCTTGAGTAGCCGCCTTTGCTCGAATCATCTCTTTGTTTGTACTGGACCACCTGTTTAGGACCCTCTTGGCCTCGCCTTTTCGATGTCTTTGGCACTAATTTTGTGTGCCTATATGAGTAGCAGCACTTGGGCTGCGCGTCACGCTTGTCTACACGTCTGTGGTCGAACCTTGCTGTACCTGCGTTAGTTTCTTGCATTTCTATTCCTTCCTAGTTAAGTTGGCTATTCTTCCTGTTCACGTGGAGAGGCTGGTTCTCTTCGTTTTCTTCACTACACACAGAGTTGCTACTTTCCCGCAGACCAAACACAGGCTACCCTTCCCGAGACGATCGATTGCCGGCAACACACATACAGCAGCAACTCCTCTCCGAGACGAACACGAACTCGTTGGTCCCTTTCTTCATCAGATCTGCAGGACGACATGTCGTCCACGCAAGATTCATCAGACTGGCTGGACTCAGATGACACCAGCTCCGGCATGGGTATATCTCTTACCAAGACCGAAATCATTTGGCTGGTGGTCGGCATTGTGGTGGTGACGATCGGTATCATAGCGGCTCTTGTCCTTCTATGCAAATTCTGCTCATGCTGCACGAGAAGAAGAAATCGGAAGACAGGCTTGACATACGACGACGATCGAAACGCATTGCCTGCTTGGAATCCCAAAGTGGCTGACTCTGGATTTATCAAACCTATCAAAATGTCGCGGGTGGAGAGTGTGAAATACACGATGAAAAGTATGATTTCGAGGCCCCTGCTTTCATCTCTACCGCCGCGAGGAGCTGATGTTTCGACCAGACAAAATCGAGAACGCACTCGGGAGGGGATGAGAGGGCGTGGTCCAGAGGGATTCTTTTGAGCATAAGACTACATCTATCTTGATACCAGTTGGTGGATGTGTGAAGCCTGAGAACCACGAATTCAATATGACTTGCACGATTTCAATGTCTCCAGTACCAGTGAGCAATTCTCGCTACCTTGGATTTCTTTTCTAATGTGGTCAATGTGGTTGTGGAATCGTGTGGTGCAATGGTTGACCTAACTCGAGATTGCCCACACTGAGACACAACTGTAATCATCGCTTTTCTTTGTTTCGAAGCAGAATAGCCAATGTCAGTGGAATGCTTCATGTCTTTGAGCGGTTCTTACAAAGTCATTTCGATTGCACAATGCGCCAGCTCTACGATCATGTTGCAAAGTGTGTGTGAGACCTTTTGCTCGCCTCACCGAGTGTTTTCGATCAGGGCCCCACCAGCCATCTCGCCAAGAACGAGAGGTTGTGACGAGCAGTGAAGCGCTTCTCTTCGTGTCTATTCACGCCTCACCCATACCCATACCCATACACACCACGACATCAACTCGAGCCCTTCGATTACTGCGCACCCCAAGACATTCCTTCACATCCGATCCCAGTGCGCGTGAGCTAAACGTGTGCTTTTGCATGTGCGAAGACAGACCCGGCGCATTCAACCCGTCTCGTCTGACGTAGCCTGACTTGACCTGCCTGCTTGCTCTTCAAGGTCCTCAGGAACGGGAGCTTCAAACCGCGCATCTCTGCGCCCGACACCACCTTCACCACCGCCGGCTCCAGTCTCTCGCCGACGTGATTCCCGCCCCGCCCCGCCCCGCCCCGCCGAATACCACGAGCCTTTGACCGACTCGCAGACAAGGCACACAGCCACAAGCGGCAGCAGAGATTCCCGACACCTGGGGCGAGAGCACGGCGCGGCACTGCTCAGGGAGAAGCATCTTCAAGTTGATATCAAGCCGTTTACACCTGCTGCACCGGGAAGATGGTAGAAGCTGCAGAAGGCGCGGCCCAGCCGACCTGGAAGTTCACGCAGTAAGTGCACTCCCCTTCTGTCGCTTGCATTTCCATTTTCTTTGTGCCGTGGAATAGCAGCACCTCCAAACATCAATGGGCATGGCATGAAACGGCATGGTATCACGGACAGAACAGCGTGCATAGATACAGCAGCAGCATGTTCTCGCGTCTCAGCGGCCTGCTCCCCGACCGCACCAACCAGTCTCGCGCAGCAGAGGTTCCAAGCAGCAACGAGGAGGCTGGGGAGCATATATCGCCGGCAGTGCACTGCGTGGACGAGCACAGTGACTCGACCTCCTCTGACCGCGACTGGCTCGACTACGACCTAGACCTTGATGCCTCATATCCTGGCTCGCCTGTGCTGCTGGATTATGATGACCCCCAGGCTCGAGCAGATGCCCATGCCCATGCCCATCCATATCTGCCCTCATGGCGTTTTACTCAGTGTGCTCACCCCTGCACATATATCTCAATTTCAGCTCTGCAAGGTTGAATAGGACTCAGGCTGACATCTTCATTACAGGTGCTTTGGAGATAAGGGCGATGTGGAGGATATCACCGAAGCCGACATCATATCGACCGTCGAGTTCGACCAGACTGGAAACTACCTCGCTACCGGCGACAAAGGCGGCCGTGTGGTCCTCTTCGAGCGTAATGAGACCAAGAAGACCTGCGAGTACAAATTCCACACCGAGTTTCAATCCCACGAGCCAGAGTTCGACTACCTCAAGTCATTAGAGATCGAAGAGAAAATCAACAAGATCAAATGGTGTAGAAGGCAAAATGCATCTCACTACCTTTTGTCGACCAACGACAAGACTATCAAGCTTTGGAAGGTCTTTGAGAAGAGCTTGAAGGTCGTGGCCGAAAACAATCTGTCCTCAGAATTGACTCCTGCTGGCACTGGCAATGCCAACGGCGGCGGTCCAGTCCGATATCCCAATCAACATTTTCGAAGCGTCGCGGACCTCAAGTTCCCACGAATGACGCACCACGACACTGTCGTTGCTGCAGTCCCTCGCAGGGTATATGCCAACGCTCATGCCTACCACATCAACAGCATATCAGTGAATAGCGATGGGGAGACTTTCATCAGCTCAGATGATCTGCGGATAAATCTTTGGAATCTGAATATTCAGGATCAGAGCTTCAACATCGTGGACATCAAGCCCGCTAACATGGAAGAACTTACGGAAGTGATAACAGCAGCCGAGTTCCACCCCGTTAGCTGCAACTGGTTCATGTATGCGTCAAGTAAGGGTACTATCAAACTGGCGGATATGCGACAAAGAGCGCTGTGCGATGAGCACGCAAAGCGTAAGTGGTGGAACACAACACTTTTTATGTCCCTCAGCTGATTTTAGGTGCAGAATTTGAGCAGGAAGAGGATCCATCATCGCGCTCCTTCTTCTCTGAGATCATCAGCAGCATTTCTGATGTTCGATTTTCCTACGATGGTCGCTACATTTTATCCCGAGACTACCTCACTGTCAAGATCTGGGATGTGAACATGGAACGGCAGCCTGTCAAGACCATCCCCATCCACGAGCACCTCCGACCACGACTTTGTGATACTTACGAGAACGACAGCATCTTTGACAAGTTCGAGGTCGTATTCTCTGGTGATGCGAAGAATGTGATGACAGGCTCGTATAACAATAACTTCATGATCTATCCATCGGAAGAAGGCAAAGACACCGAGGTGGTGCTACAGGCCGACAAGAGCGCGTTCAAGGCAAAGAAGGTTGGGATTCCAACGCCAATGAATGCTGCTGGCGCGAAAGATGGCAAGAAAGGCAGCCGTGCCAGCTCTCCTGCTGGAGCTCAGCGGATGAGGAAAGAGACCGATGCCGACCAAATCGATTTTAACAAGAAGATTCTGCATATGAGCTGGCATCCACAGGAAGACAGCATCGCCATTGCGGCAACCAACAACGTAAGTTACCCACGACGCATTGCACATTACATCAAATCGCTGACCATATGTGTAGCTTTTCGTATTCTCGGCATTGTAAGCATCCTCATACACGCAGGGTTGTAATAGGGAGGACACGAGGAACGATTTGGGTTCGAGGTGGGCAGGCGTCGAGTCACAGCATTTGCAACAGGATCTTAAGGCGCTATGAGGATCAATTAGCGAAAGATCAGAACAGGTTCGGATTTGATTCCTTGGGCGGAGCTGGCGCAAGAAAATGGGCGTCGGGTCTTGCTAGACGAGGGTGAGCCGAATTAGAGCGTATGACATCGTTTCTCCTCGAGAACGGGTAAAGGCGATGCTTGGAATGGTTAGCCATGGCTAGAGAAGCAGATAGCAGCTGGCGAAATGTGAGATATGAGTGAAGTCTTGCATCACACGCTACTACGCATCCAGCTTCTGACAGCCTTGGCAGTGATCCTCGGGAACACAGTACCTGAAGCGCTCTCTTCTATTCTCACATGTGTCTTGATGCTGGGGAACCATGAGACCATACTTCGTCTCGACTCAAATTCTGCTCATTCAATATGACTGTCTGGCTCAATCTCTTGGACTGGGACTTGTATCTCGCACGGTTTCCATGTTCGTCTCCGAACGCCTCGCTACTGGATATCATGTAAAAACCAATCAAAGACTGTATTTCTGCCGTCATGCGAAACACTTCGATCCCTCCAATCCCGGATACTTATCTCCAACGCTTATCCAATCTCTCAAGAAAATGCAATGCTCGAAGCTGACTCTGCCATCATCATCATACCTCCATCCCGATGCTGCTGCCCTGGACCAGATTGCCACAAGGTATTGAAAAGTCGAACTCTTCCTACAGAAAATTTCAACCGAATTAGCAAGATCTTTATATCTCAAAATATATTCGTATCACATCTCTTCGTCGAATCGTGCTGGGCTCAAAATTGTGGCTGTTGTGCAGTTTTGGGCGTGATTGCTGCCAATGTGTGCGAGATCATACTCTGAATGTCTTCCATGCCGTCCGTCTCCAGCGAGTGCATCAATTCTTCTTGTTGCATTTGTGTGAGACCTTCGCCGAAAGCGCCGGAGTCCATGTCCCAGTACTGTGGCACGTACTGCTGCTGTTCGCCCATATTGCCGTCGAAATTGCCGTAAGGAGGGTATCCTGCTGCCATTGGGTCGAATGCCGGACTGCTGTTGTAAGGATGCATGGATTGCATGGGAACACCCGGCGCTGGCGCTGATGCAAAGGTCATTGGTGCAGGCATGGGTGCTGTCCAGCCTGGTACCGTCAAGTCTGGCGTGAATTGAGGCAAGGAATTGAACTGCGCGTTTTGATTGTAGGCTTGTTGATTGAATTGCATGTTGTTAATCGTCGGCACTGAATCGGAGCTCCCATAACCAGTGCTACCTGTCGATGGATGTCGTGACTGTGGCGTGCCGACACTGAGATTGGCGTCGCTACGGTATGGGACCGGAGGTGGTTCTTCTATGCTCCTGCTCGCTTGCTGATTGATGTATCCGAAAGGAGGTTTGTTCTGCTCTGGTGGCGTCTGCACGGACTGAGTGCTAACCGTCGCGGGAGATGTCGCTCGGGAGCGATTGTACGCGTCTGGAAACATTGATCCCGGTGAATTTGCGTCTGAGGGTGTACTGGCAGAGATTGGAATATCGCCTTCCTTCTCGTAGATTTTCATGATGGCGGTGATGAGATTCTGGTACAGCTGCACAGCTGATGCCACACCAGGCCATCGCTCAGACGCCATTTGAATTGCGTCCATAGCGACCTCCAGATGCTTCTCGACTGCTTCACGTTTATACTTTCGCCGAACCTCAACATAACTCAGTGTCCAAAGCATCGTGTTGATAGCCATGAATAGCGATTGTGTGAAGATCCAGGTCAGATCGACGTTACGCTTGAGGATCTGTTCTTTCTGCATGTAGATGTTGTACTCGCATGCATCGTAGCACTTCAACGCCGCATCCAGAGACGGTCTAGGCACCTGTGGTGATGGTCGGTACAAGAAGACAATCATCGTATTGTACCGGCCGATGAACCAGATCTTGTCGAGCCCGATGCCCTCATCTTGTGAAGGCGCAGCATCTCTCCAGGCCGTCAATTTGGCTTCCATCCGGATGAACCACGGGTCGCTGTCATCTTTCGGCTCTGTTCGCTTACATTGATATAGCTTCCGCCGTATTTCCAGTTGAAGTAATCGCATTTTGTAGAAATGTATTGCTACCCACTTTTTCAAGGTAGGCCGAGGCGCTCCAGGGTCAATGCCTTCTGGTGTGATGTACTTGTCGTCGCAAGTCTCGAACCAGCCAACATCAATATGGTCCTGGCTGGTGGCAAGCATGGAAGGACGACCTATGGAATGTGACAAACCATACTCCATCACCATTATGCTCCAAAAGATCCGCCGCCGCATGTCGATTTCCAGGTAGTTGGTAGTGCCGTCTCGTTGTCCTCTTGTGATTGTCTTTTCTTCGTTGAGGCCCAAAGCTTGCAGTAAACGCACAGCGATCCCCACGACATAGAATATGGCCGTCCGCGTAGGCGTCAGAAGAGAATATTCCGCCATGAGAGCAAAACACTGCAATGTTTGCAAGTCCATTGGCTTGACTACGCGCTCCATGTACTTTAGAGCTGCCAGATAGTAGCTATCTGCCAGACCTGCGTATTGTGTGTCCATCTTCTGCAAGCTGATCGCTATCACCATGCGGCAAACAAAATGCTGATAAGGCGAGGCTTGCTCCGGCGCTGAGTACACAAGCTCAATGTCGCGGTCGAGGGTCGGCTCGTGTAATGCCGGATACATGGGCTGGACCTTCAGTTTGTACAATTGCACCAGCAAATCTGCGAGGGCACGATTGGGCAAGTCCGTTGCGGCCACATCGCTGATCAAGGGATACACTTTGGAGGTGGGCTTTGCCTGCTCCTGAGCGTACAGCTCTTTAATCTGCCTCGCGCGCTGCTCGGGCACGATATCCTTTATACTCTTAGAATCGGTGAATTGCTTGGCCAACTGCATGACCAGCCGTGTTATCGCGATCCCACTGGAGGGGCCCAGATATTTGCCTTCTTTCGTGTCGTGGACTCGCACGCTCGCCGCACGCATCATCGCCTCAGGATCATCGGCCTCATCGTTCTCCACGCGCTCAAGCTCAGACTCCAACTCACGTACTTTGTGCTGTAGCCATACCACGTAATTGCGGTTCACGTTGTGGCCACGCGTGGAGTCGTAATATTCGCATATCGAGTTGGTTCGTTCGCACGGCGTGCACCGTGGAAGGCCGGGATCGCATCGTGTTTTGCGCTTCGGTAGCAGTCAACAATTGGGCTCTGTCTACTTCGCTCTACAGAAAAATTACCTGTCGACACCGCGTGCACGCCGTCAAAGTGTGAGCTACCTGTCCCGATGTGGAGCCCTCGTCTCCTCCCACATCACCTCTCACGGCCTTCTTCCTAGAGGCACCATTCGCAGTATTGATGGGAGGAATCGCGTGTACCGAGGCCATGTCCAGGATATTGTGCGAGCAGTCGGTATGGGCTCAGAGGCAGAAATGAGCCATAGGCTCTGAGGCTTCCACTTGGTTGCACGCACACTAACGGTGTCACTACGGCGGCAGAATACGATATCGGCAGTGTAGCCAGCGTGAGGTAGTTCTGGTGTTTCTGGAGGGCTGGAAGGCAGTCTAGACGGCGGGATATGTCAAGGACTAAAGCACGACATGTCAATAATCTTCCATTCCTTCACGTTCCGCGAATGATGGGGGGCAATCGCGACCAAGTCCATAAGGCTTCGCCTCTCACAGCGGTACCTGGCCCTGCAGAGGCCGATCCACTTCTGACCGGAAGACGGTCTCGCGGTGTAATTGGCAGGCACATATCCTTTAACCGCAACCGACAACTCAAAGGGACGTGGTAGCGGGAGATGTGCACACCGAACAGGCGGCGGTTGCTTCCCTACGCATCCTTCAACGGAGCTTTTGGCATAGTCTATCGCAAGCCATGGCAATGCCTTGCGTCAACCAGTGTAAAAGATGGCTGCGTGCTCGGCCAGCAGCAGCGTCTGCACAAGCAATCATACCCAGCGCCGTGCGACCACGAGGGCGATGAGACGCCACAGAAAAGTCAAACACCGTGCCGTAGCTCGGCGCTCGTGGGTGCCCAAGCCACGATACGCTCTAAGGAAGCACATCGACGCCCCTGCTCCCAGTACACCGCCCAGAAGAAGGTCAGAAAGAAGCTGCATTGCGTATGCTGCGTGATGAGTGCAGCATACTGTTGCAACAAGTGTTTCAGAACACGTCTGTATGATGATATCTCGGCCGATGAAGTCCAGCGAGGAGCATTCCAAGGCTCCGTTTATTGTCCACGCTTTTACACACTATCGACCTGGTGGCCATAGACCTTGCAAGTTAGCCGGTATCTTCGGGTATCCGTCTTCCCGCTTTCCCAAAGAGAAACACTCACACCTTCCTTCCCATGCATTTGGGACAATCTTGACGACTGGCGCTCTTCTCGTTGTCCCAGCATCATTCAACGCCCATGGTCGCCCTTTGCATTGCTGCACGCTGCGAGTACTACTGCAGGTAGATGTCAGCTGGCGGGAGGCTGAGGTGGGACTAGAGACGCACCCTGTACTACCCAGGTACGTTCAGCTACTGTGTATGACTACGTTTCTCGTGGCCTGACCTTCCGATGTTACTGCAAATACGGCCGTTGCGCCCTCTCTTCCACAGGCTGCCTGTTGACTTGCGCCGGCTTCTTGGTCCCGATTGTTCAGATGAAGTAAGCTGACAACATGGCAGTAGACGAAATCGATCCAACCACGCTGATGGTTCTCGAAACACCTATCCTTAAGGTCTCGCGGTACAGAAAATGATACTGACATGGCCATCTCTACTGTCGTGCTGACGCCACACACGTGATAGGCCAGTCGCTGCTTGCTCTCGATGTCGAAATGCCAAAATAAAATGCGATGGCAAGCTGCCAGCATGTTCTTCGTGCGAGAAAAACGGTCGAGCCGCAGAATGTACGAGCACCAACGACCAATTCGCCAGAGGAAAGGAGAGAAGTTATGTCTCCACACTGGAAACCCGCATCGACAGACTCAAGGAGAAGCTCGAGGATGCCAAAGCCAGGAAACCATCGGTCATCGACATGCCGGATGACGATGCTCCAACAAGACGCCCTTCTTACCAAGTCCAAGAACCGCCGACGCCGAATACGAGTAAGGCCATGCGGAGGAGAGAAGTCATTGCTATTGACGATCTAGTGAACGATTTTGGCATTCTGTCTGTCAATGCTACTGCACGAGACTTCTACGGCTTTACAAGCGCAATGTCGTATGCACGACTAATCTTGGCAGCGTCCTCCAAGGAGCCTTTGCCAGAAGGCATGACGCAGCCGTTGCCCGCTCGATACCAGGCGACATCACTCGTTCAGCATTATCTGAACAACGTTTTCACCTTGCTGCCTGTGTTTGACGAAGCCAGCTTCTATGCCTCCGTGGACAACGTGTACTCTAGACACGCGCATCAGGCAGATCCGCTCGATCACTTCATGGTGCGCATTGTTCTCGCCATTTCAAGCGCATCTTCTTCAGAACAGCGCGGAGATCAGCGATATATGGAAGCCATTGGTCATGTTTGTGAGGCTCTGAAGCATGCTGAGGATGTGTTACATCCCGGGGAAATCGCCAGTATACAAGCACTTGTGTTATTGACGGAGTTCGCAATGCTGGATCCTCATCATTTCGACTCATGGGGCCTGATTGGAGCAGCTTCGCGAGCCATGGTCGACCTCGGACTGCATCAAGACCCTCCAAAGGGCACTCCAATGCCAAAAGGGAAGCTTGAATTGAGACGACGAGTCTATCACTGTGTCTACAATTTGGATCGTTCGACGTCGCTTGTTCAAACAAGAGCGTTTTCCTTCTCCGATGATAGCGCTAAAGTGAAGATACCATTCAACAAGCCGTCTTCTTCTGCACCAACATCGCCGGCGCCCACTTCAAGTTCACAAGGCCTTTGGCTACAGTCGTACGACTATGCGGTGGAATTGATCAACCTGCGCAAGCTCCAATCCGAATGGTACACCGACCTTTTCCAGTCAGGTCGGACACGGTGGGAGGAACCTTACCAGTATCTATGGAATGCTTGCGACAAGATGCGCAAATGGTTCGACAAGCTTCCATCAACAACATCGCCTGACATGCGAGCATTTTTCGAACTCGACCTGCTTTATTCTTGCGTCTACGTTTCGTCGCCGTCTCCAAGAGTGCCAGTGGTTCATCCTTTCGCCCAAAAGCTCATTTTTGAATATTCCATTCGATATGCCGACCTTATGCTCCGGCTGATCAGTGATCCTGCATATGTGGCACCTCTAACCTTTTACGATGCCATGAGGGTCTACATGACAGGAAGGCAATTTCTGGATGTACTCCAACACAATACAGAAGGACTACTGGCTGGCCATGTTCCGCCTCATCCCGAGGTTAAGCCAACAACTTCGCCACCACCTCCAATGCCAGTCATTTCTCTGCCGCCTGGAGAGACTGCACTGAGATTCAATACGATTCGCAGTCTACAATGCATCAAGCAAATCACAGAATGCCTATCGCGATTTGGGATCCGCTGGGGCTACATGAGGTGAGCTAGTCACCAGTCATCACTGTTACCTACTACTAATGCTTCTCAGTTGGAATCAAAGATATCAGTCGGAAACATCGTCTATGCTTGATGACCTCAATTCTCGCCTTCGAGAGCTTGATGGTCCAGGCCGTAGACAGAGCATGTGGCACCATGGATCAACAGGCTCTATCGGCAGTAGCCATGCTGGTAGTATGTCATATGGCTCACCACAGAGCATGGCTGCTGGCGCTGGGCCATACGCGCAGCTTTCTCCACCAGCACAGCAAACGCCTGGCCTACCTCATGCTCAGATGGCTCATCAAGTCAGCCCTCCGCCTCAATTTTACCAGCCTCAAGTAGGACACCAGGTCTCGCCGCCTCTGGTCCAGGGACATCCGCAGCCTGTGCAATCAGCACATCAGCAGTTCCAGCAAGGGGGATACAACTTCAACCAGGACTTGACTCCGCCTGGGCAGCACCAGCAATCTTACTTTACGCAGCCGACCCAGACACATCCGACTGCACAGTTCGCGAATTGGGGAGGTTACAGCGGTCCAGGTGGAAATCCCTCCACTCTTGATGAAGAGAATGCGGTACCTCCCCAGAGCAATCCTTGGAACATTGATGCAAGGTGAAGCAGCTGCTGAACGAAGGATGGCAGGTCCTCGTCCCACAGCACAGACTGCTCACACAGCAGCATGCTCCCTTTCCAGCGCAAAACGCAATTCCACAGGCCACACAGTCCGTCGTTTAGCGACCAACGACCAGCGAGGCTGTATTGAGAAGGAGCGCCGGGCACCCACCGCACGTGCATACACCAGCATTCTCTATTCCAAAAACCACAGTCATGCCTCCGCTTGAGGGTAGAGGTCCCGCTCCACAACCGCGCCCTCCACGGAACTCCATGCGCGATTCTGCGAGAGCGATCTCAGAAATGCCGGCGCTGATACCACATGCCGTGGCTTCTGGGCCTCTTGTCTTCGAGGGAAATCTCAAACAAACCGCGAAGCCTGCCACCAGTGGCAAGACATTTCCGGGAAGCTTCTCTGGGCCAGACCGCGGATGAGATCGCGGGATTCCGCGTTTACGAGCCCTTTGCGAGTGCCGAGATTCGGGCGAATTTGAAGGAGCTCACTAGTTACCGACGATCGTTTGGCGAATTTGATTACCACCGTGAAAGGAAAATGGACAACATCGACAGTTTCCGGAAAGGAGGAGATTGGCACTGGTCGCAGTCAATGACGCACCCGTGTGCACGCCTTAGCACATTGCAGCATGTTCATTGCTTATACTTCACAGTGGCAGGGCACCAATATGAGCATTTGAGAACTTGATGAAGCGTTCTGATCAATACAGCCGGGCAACGGGTAGCACTCGTGAGTTGACCGAAGCGTACAACCAGGGTACGAGCGCACAGAGTGTGTGCACGGCCGAACAGTATTTCAACGCTACTCTGCTCAAAGGGAGTTCACCTGCTCGATCTTTCAATAGGCATATCGCCAGCCACGCTCGATTCCGCTGTGTTCGCTATAGCCCTCTGCTTCGTCGAGCCTTGCATTCAGACGTTTGGCCCACCACTTGACAGCCCAGCAGAGAAGCATGGTGCATAGACAGCCGAAGAGTATCAAGCCGCCGCCCAAACGATAGAAGGGCTCCTGGCTTGTTGGAAAGAAATGCGGTGAGAACCAGTGAGAAGACTGGCTCACACAGTTCGCGATTGCAATCCTACAATTGGTGAGTACGTCGATCGTGCCTTTTTCGATGCAAATCGGACCTACAAAGCTGCTTTCTTCGCTCGCGGAGCTGGGACTAAAGTCGTCTCCCAGGAGAGCTGCAGGTTCAAGCCGTTGTAGGTCCCACTAACCAGAAGAATGGCCCCAAAATATCGAGCTCCAACATTGGCAGTTGAGATCAAGATGGAGCAACCTGCCGCAGAGGCAATGACCGGCACGATAATGTGATAGCAGGACTCTTGGAATTTGCCGGAACTGTATGCCAACCCACACGCGCAGATGTATGCAATCGCATATGGTGGTGCCTGAATGAGATATGTCTCGAGTTCCCCGAAGCCAAAAGTCTTCACGATCTGTAGACTTCGTCAGCATCACGCAAATTGATCTCGCTTGCGGGATTGATTTCCTACAGGAGGGAAGAAGTCTTTGAAACTTTGGGCGTTGATGAGCGAGAAATGCATGCCGCAAACTAGTTTTGGTCAGCAAGTGCCTTATGCAGCTCCAGAAATTATTTTCAAGACAGGATGGTCGGTTCAGGTACGGCAGCATCGACGGCGCTTATTTGGAAGAGATCTGTCTCGCACAAATCGGGGCACTTACACATCCAAGTGAAAGGATCTTTGATGGCCTCTTTGAGCCCATCCCAAGTTCCGCTTACTTCCTCGCGCTTACCGCCGTTCGAGAGGAGGACTCTGTATTGTGCCATTTCGCGCTCTTGCTCGCCGAGCCATCTAGTGTGCTCTGGCCAATCCTAGGTTGATCAATCAGTAATTGACGCCAGGCACTTTCTAACCGCTGTTCTTTCGACACATGGCGACTTACCGGGAGGATGAAGAATGCTGCTACTCCAACTATTATCGAGACCGCACCTTCGATGATGAAGAACCACTGCCAGGACTGCAGGCCTGCTACCTAAACTCACGAAGTCAAGCTCGGCGAACGTCTTACGCACTACTCGGAGCTGTAGGGTGGTCAACTTACATCACCCATTCCGTGGAGGATGCCAGCGGCTAGGAAGCCAGAAATTATATTCGAGATTGTGTTGCCCGCATGCCAGATCGCCATGCGTGTGGGACCTCATGCATGGTTAGCATTATCCCTCTCACTGGGGTAATCAATTCCTACTCTCATGTTTCGTGTACCAGCTGCTGGTCATAAGGGTGATTCCTTCCAAGTCAGCACATTTTCGAAGCTTTGAATCGAGGTGGGTGTATTCACCTGGAAAGAACGGAGCTTCAGCGAGCCCGGTGACGAATCTTACGACACAAAAGCCAGCACCGCTTGTGACCGCCGGCATACAAATGGTGCAGACGCTCCAGCCAAGCATCATGCTAGGGAGCAGCAGACTGGGTCGTACTTTGGCGAGCCAAAGGCTGAAAGCGAAGGTCATCGATGTTAGCATGTGTTCCAAGAAAGAGTTTGATTCCGCGGTCGGCGCTCGAGTGCAAAACCCGATACGAACTGTCCGCCTTCCAGATTCGATGGAACGTAACCTTCATACTTACTTCCCGGGAAGTTGTCCCACCAAATATCCAACGTAGAACGTGGAAATACCAGCATTCCAGACTGCATCGGACATTCCAAGGTCTTCTTGAAGACCTGCTAGTCTAGCATTGGAAACGTTGATACGATCGAGATAGCTTCACCGGAGTTAGTCTTCGAGTTTTTGTCCAACAGAGAGACGTCTTACTTCATGAGGAACATGATCGTAATGGTCGGCAGAAGCCGCCAATCCAGTTTTCGCAGAACTGTCTTCTCAAGAGCCACCATTTCTTCGACTTCTAGATCTCGCAGGCAGGGGAACTGTGCCTGGATGCCGGCTGGTGTAACATCTTCCGCGAAAGCAACAACGGCATCCGGATCCTTTCTGTCGACTGTGATTTCGCTTTCGACCTGGGCGGAACCAACTTTCTCTTGGGTCATGTTGACTTCGCGCTGCTTGGTTGTCCACTTGATTCTAGCCAGTGTAGCTCTATGCCATTATATCGCAAGGCATACCAGCATTGTTATATCTTGAAGCGCAGTCCTTGGCACCTCGCGCCACAACCACGCTTCGCTCGCGTGCATAGCACATGGCATCCTGTACCCCAGTGTATACCCCATGCGCCCCGCATGCCCAGCGATCCTGGAGTGACAGTCGCTGAGGAGGATTTCTTGGTCCTTTCTTGGTTTACAACTTCGCTCTCAATTCGAGCCATCTTCGGTAGACTGGTTGGCGCCAAGACGGCTTCTCAGTCTCCATGGGCAGCTCTCGCCCGTCTGTGATCAATGAGCCCCCGATAATGCCGCTGCTGGCATATCTGCTGCACTGAGAAGCTCTATACCCGGTACATCTCCATCCGTGGAACAGCCTGGGCAGACAGGGCAAGATCCACGGAGGGAGAGCCATATAGTGAGGCGAAAGAGAATTCTGCTAGAGTCTGCTATGGTACAAAAGCGATCATATCAGGCTGAGTGAGTATGCAGCACATGGCCAGATGTAATGTTCAGATGTACTGCACGGCTGCGTTCGATACATCGAGAAGTGTCAAGACAGAATTACAACGCTTGGAGTCAACAATTTCCAATGGCCATTGATACACCTCTTGTCCCTGCAAGACCTGTACGCAGGTCAAGGCGTACATTACCGGCAGTGTGGATGCGAGCAGGTACCAGCAAAGGTCTGTTCTTGCACAAACGTGACCTTCCTGCGAAGCAAGAACAATGGAGTCCCATAATTCTTGCGGCAATGGGATCTGCAGATTCTGACCCAAGACAACTCAACGGCATAGCTGGGGCAACAAGTACCACATCCAAGGTGGCAATTGTAGCTCCTTCTAGCAAGCCTGGTATCGATATCGAGTACACATTCATTCAGGTCTCTATTGGTAGCCCTCAGCTTGACTTCACGGGTAATTGTGGGAACATTGCGTCGGGTGTTGGACCATTCGCAATCGATGAAGGGCTTGTGCCGGTTACGCCCGGGAGGGATACTGTAAGTGAATTCGACCAATTTTCTCAAAGTCGACTCCACTGACTTGTCCAGATTAATGTACGAATTCTGAACACAAATACCGGCAGAGTGCTTGTGGAGACCATGGAGATTGATCAGGTTGGCCATTTCGCCGAAGATGGCGACTATACGCTTGCGGGAACCTTTTCTACTGGTAGTACCATTGGCGTTGCTTTCGAGAAACCAGCAGGCGCAATGACAGGATCATTGCTGCCTTCGGGGAATACCATCGATTCATTGTGTATTCCCGGCACGATTGTTCGACCAACATGTGTGGTGCAGGCAAGCTTGATAGACGCGGCCAATCCATTCGTCCTGGTCGATGCTTCCACACTGCCTGCAGTGCTACATGACAAAGATCCTCACTCGACGTTTTATCTGGACTTCATCGAAGACGTGCGGCGACAAGGCGCCGTTGCTATGGGCCTGGCGAGGGATGTGCAGGAGGCTGCTAAGACACGCGGAACTCCCAAGATTGCAATACTGTCGTCCGGAAAAGGGGAAACGAGTCCGGAGGCCGATCTCGAAGTGACAGCTTTCAGCATGGGCAGAGTTCACGGGTCATTGCAGTTGACCGGAGCGGTTTGCTTGAGCACAGCAGTATGTACTGCAGGGACGGTAGCCAGTATTCTGGCGCGCACCAGACGTTATCCGATGACTCAACCGGGGAGGAGCCTTGATTGGAAGAATCGCTTCGTCGATTCTGCCATTTCAGAGCGAATGGTGACGATTCGACATCCCAGCGGCACAATTAGTGCCGAGGTCAGGATGCATGGCAGCGAGGTAGACTCTGTAAGATTGGTGCGGACAGCACGGCGGCTTTTGGAGGGAAATGTCTGCTTCATGGCCTGAGGCGATACACAGGGTGCCAATTGGTAGCCAAGGCTCAGATAAGAATGCCTTGTCTGAATCTTGGGACTTGAGCAATCTCTCGCCAGCTTATTTATGGCTTGCACACATCGATCTTCATCCTTGTGTCTGATCCAGATCATGGTATCAAAATCAGATGCATTGAATCCAAAGATCATGTCCTCAAATCTCAGTTCGCCTGGATATAAGGACTGGTTACCATCAGCAATTGCGAGGGTATCGTTGATTGCCGACTCCTGGATGAAGCTCCGAATGATCGCATCGACATCTAAATCCGGAGCCATATTACCAGCAATGAAGGTCGGCTCCAGATCAGCGAAGTGACCAGGACTTATGCTTGGGTCCGTAGACATAGGTCGCAGATGATCATTCGACGTTGTCGATGAGTCCTTTGTAGTATTCTGCAGTGTATCTGCCGCTTCAACGCCCAAACGTGCCATCAAGTTCTCAATGACATAAATAGCTTTCCTGACCGCGTAGTTTGTCTCCGAATTATGTCTCAGTACGGACATGCACGTTCGTGAACAGCCGTGTGCTTCAGAAGAGGCACCTCTTTTTGAGGCGATACGAGCTTGAATGGTAGCGGCCATGTATGTGGCATACGAAATGAGGTATGGCGCTCTGCTCACACTGTATGCCCGATCGTACATTCTGACGAGCTTGACGATATTCGTGGCGGCAGTGGCGCATTGCTTGAAGGAGCCCACCGCAACAGAGGGCGAGTTGGAGTGCAAATGTCCATCTGAAACGAAGGGGCGGTGCAAGAGGATGCGCATTCCGTTTGCGATTGCTAATAGCGACAAAACATGTGGAGGAGGAATACTGCCTGTATCATGCTCACGATCCAAGCTTAAGCTGAGGTGAGTAGGTAGTTGATCCGTCCATTGAGCCAGCTCGGACTGCAGAGAAGCCAGATCGTCTTTGAGAGTGTCTGGGCTCTCGGTCATTCTTTTCTCGCGATAGACTTTGTTAAGGATTTGGTTCAAGATTGTGCAAAGCCGACACAATTGTGCGAATGTCGATACACTATAGCTGCACGAACCCGAGTAAGACGATTTTCCAGAGTACGCGAACGGTGTCCAGTATTCCAGCTCTTCGTATTCATCTTTGAAACAGATAGGCACATCGCATTCCGATACTTGCAGTGCCGCTGGACGGCCCTGATAGAGTGACTGAATCTTGTCGATAATGAACGCAGAAGATGAGATTCCGCGGGAAAATCCCTTGCCTTGGCAATTCCTCTCCTCGTAGAATGTGTACCAAGAGTGTAAGAAAGTCTTTTGAAGTGCCCGGTATTGCTTTGAAAAGATAGTCAAGCCTGGTTCTAATGTCACAATGTGTCTTGACGGGGATTCTAATTTTCAATTCCCAAGATGGATTCCAGAGCTGTTGGTGCAAGCGCTTCGACCACTCGACCAATCGCGCTAAAGGCCAGAGAAACAAGAAAATTATCGCCTTTGGAGTCGCTGCTGGCAGGAGGAGTTGCTGGGGCCATTGAAGCCTCTGTAACTTATCCTACAGAGTATCTGAAGACCCGATCACAGTTGAGGTCCGCCTCAGGGCAAACCGTGAACGCTCTGAAGATCCTTCAGCAAACAATCTCACAGCAAGGGTTCTTCGGCTTGTACACCGGATGTTCTGCGTTGGTAGCAGGCACAGCGGTGAAAGCCGGCGTGCGATTTCTAGCCTTTGACTCGATCAAGAATGCGCTTGCAGACGACTTTGGCCGTCTCTCTACGGCGAATGGTATCCTTGCAGGGATGCTGGCAGGCGTAAGTCAAGTTCGCCTCTTGTGAGCTCCCGCAAGAAGAGTAAGGTAGCCAGCTGCATGCCCTTATGCTGACAATGACCCGCGAAAGGCCGCAGAGAGTGTGGTGGCAGTAACACCCACGGAGAGAATCAAGACTGCATTGATCGACGATGCAAAAGGCGCGAAACGTTTCCGATCCACTCTGCACGGCATTATAGTTCTTGTACGCGAGCAAGGCTTGACCGGCATCTATCGAGGCCTTGTTTCGACGACCATAAAGCAGTCAGCAACATCTGCAGTGAGGATGGGTACTTACAACGCAATCAAGTCCAAGTATGTATCCAGGTATGGCCATAGCCCGACAGGCATCGCAGAGACATTCGCTATGGGAGCGGCATCTGGTTTTATGACAGTGAGTGCAGCAAGACCAGCCTGAGAAGTCCTTGCTAATGGGTGGGCATTCAGGTGTATGCAACCCAGCCTCTCGACACAATCAAGACAAGGTCACAAAGCGCTCGCGGCGAGCGTATGAGTGCTGCAATTGTGAGCATTTGGCAAGATGGTGGACTTCGAGCCTTTTGGAGAGGCAGCTCGATGCGGTTGGGCCGTTTGCTCTTCTCAGGTGGCATTGTATTCGCTGCGTATGAACAGATCTCTCAGTTGATGCGTTTGACAGCGTCTGGCCGAGCTTGTGGTTCTGTCTGAACGGTGGAAGCGCCCGCACGGCTCTCCAGGATCTGGCTTCGACATGATAGCGCCAGGTGTGTAGCTAGTCTTATAATATGACGCGAGTCACGCGATGCTGGTTGCAGTCTGAATTGTTGATATCCTCGCGGCGGCCATTTTAGGATCAAGGCCACGATCACAAGGAGCCAGCTAAGGCATTCCGCCTAATAGACGCCTTCCCTTGTACTGAATTGACTTGCAACACTGCAGCTAATGGCAACGGCCCAAGCATGGCTTCAGCAGGAAGGGCGAGTTGTGCGTGGCGAAATCCTTACACTCCTTGAACATGGGCCAGCTGGGATACATTTATGGAGAGGAGAGAGGCGCTGGCTGGGCCATCAAATGCTCTGCATGTGATTGGACTGCCGTGCCAGCATTTGGAGAGTCCTGGGACCTGCGGCGTGTGTGGTGTGACATGATTATTGTTGGGAGTGAAGGCATCAAATCTACTCCGAACGCCGTGCTTGGCTTGTGCAGGGGCATGACTCAACTTGGTCACCGCGCAATGTCCATGTCCTTCGACACGGCCGCACTCGCCTGGCCTTTCTCTTGACCTCACCTCACTGCTTTCAATTGGCATCGATATTCATCACAGACACAGTTGGGGGCGACTGTTGCAACATCTGGTGCGCTATTCGGGCGCGCAAGCGAGAGTGCTCAAAGATCGATGAGCTTCAAGGAGCAGCGTATACAAGCGCGTAGCGACTCTCTACATCAGTCCTTACAGGTTGCCTTTCGGCCGATGAAGCGGACATACACATATGATAGACCTGGAGAGTCCTGCCTGCAAAGCATGGTGTACCTGCCGCTCCAATGAGTCTGACCAGCTCCAGTGTTGCTACGCAGTCTGAATCAGAATAATGGAAACGGTGGGTTCGAGTCGCATCATAGCGTCGTATCGATGCAAAGTGCAAAGATAGCACTGGCGACCATTTGCGGCAGTTCGACTGCGCTGTACACGGCCACGCTTCAGCATGGCGTGCGGGCAAGCCTCCGTCAGGCATGCTTGTTGCTTCCACACGACTCAAGCTACGCCGAGATCTCTTTGTTGCGGACTTGCAAAGCGCTTCAATCGCAATAAGCTCAAACGACACGGGCGTGGTTGGGTCTTGGGTCTTGAGTTGACGGTCTTTATCCAATGGCTCATTTGTCCAACGAGCGACGGGGTAAAGCGAAGGCGGCGTGCGACACATTGTACACCACAGATAACAAGCCTTGCCAACCTTCCGCATGTAGCACCCTTGTCGATGCTATCGTCTTGCTGTTGCCCGCACTTGGAACCAAGATAAGTTGTTCGTGTACCGCGTCTGATTTTCCCTTTCGCTTTCTGGCATTTACACAGCACTGAATATGGCGAGCACTGAGAAAAGTAGCCATCGAGGCTCTGACGAAGAGCTCAAGATTCCGAGCGTCGAGACCACGATCGTTGCAGAGAAGAGTCTTGATGACGAGATATACGTGCCTAGAGACGATGAAGAATTCATCGATCCTCGCCTGAAGAACTATCGTGAGTGGCTGCTG
This sequence comes from Pseudocercospora fuligena, assembly GCA_014298035.1. NCBI lineage: Eukaryota > Fungi > Ascomycota > Dothideomycetes > Mycosphaerellales > Mycosphaerellaceae > Pseudocercospora > Pseudocercospora fuligena. Next base: position 235,706 of record JABCIY010000039.1, on the reverse strand, counting down.
GGCAATGACCGTAGTAGTACAACGACACTGCTAACGTTCCTCCTTCCGCATCAGCTATTCCGCTAGTCGCCAAAACTGTAGATCTTCACAATGATCCAACAGAGCCTATCCTCACCTTCCGATTCTGGGTCCTCTCAACTCTATGGACTGTAGTTGGGTGCGCAGTGTCGACATTCTACTACTTCAAACCTTATGTGAGCACATCGTTGACTGGTCTGCCATTCAAGCGCATGAGTATATGCAGCATCTTAGAGTCGCCAATGAGCCGACTTTTCTCTCGCTGCATGCTGCTCAACACCATTGCATCGCCCATTTGCCTGTACAAGTGCTGACAATCGATCTTTCAGGACCAATACCTCACATCCTATGCGATTCAGCTGCTAGCATGGGGTACGGGCGAAGCTATGGCTCGCTGGCTGCCGAAGCGAGAGTATTCCTTATTTGGATACAAATGGGTACTATTCCTTGCAGTCTGCTGATTCTGCACCAATAGTCGCTGATGGTGGACAGACGATGAATCCAGGGCCTTGGAATGCGAAAGAACATGCTCTGATTATCGTGGCATATTGGGGTTCCTGCTACACCGCATACGGTCTTGGACCACTGAGCGCACTTCAGATATACTACGGCAAAAAGATCTCCGCTGGTAAGCAGTCGTGCCTAGACTTGGGAGTGAACTCTGCTTAAGCCCATTAGGCTGGAGCATTCTGTTCCTAATCACTACTCAAATGATCGGATACGGCTTTGCAGGAGTCTTCCGCGATATTCTGGTGCGACCTCCGAAGATTTACTACCCTGGCGTGTTGCCCAACGTCTCGTTGTTCAACGCCATGCATCGGAATCCTACAGTTACGAGAAATTCGCTTAAGTACTTCATCATTGTCGCGGTAGCTGCTTTCATCTGGGAATGGTTTCCTGAACTCATATTTCCGGTCCTTGCATCTCTTCCAATCATCTGCTGGTTTGGGCATGGCAATCCCATTGCGTACGTGCTTGGATCTGGTACATACGGATTCGGCTTCCTTACGCTTTCTCTTGACTGGAATTACATCAACAGTTCTGTTCTTGAATACCCCTGGTACACACCTCTTTGGGCATATATGACGATGTGTGCAGGGGTAATCTTCTCTGCTTGGTTTCTCTACCCGATTCTTTACTACACCAACACGTTGGGTGCACAGACCTGGCCTGCGATGGCCTCCGGAACATACGACGCAAACGGAACTGAATACAACATTACCCGCGTCATGACCGCAGATTACCGGTTGAACCAAACGGCTATGGACGAGTACTCAAGACCTTACTGGAGTCTGCCTTATGTTTTCTCATTTTTCTTCGCTTTTGCGTGCAGTACAGGCGCTATCACATACGCGATCTTGTGGTATGGCAAGAGTGTGTGGAAAGCTGCAAAGGATGCATTCAAGAACAGGACCGAGCTTGACGACTACAACGACCCCTATCTGAAGCTGATGTCCTTCGACCCACGAGTGTAAGTGTATCTCCGGCCGAAAAATCAATCGCTATGCTGACCATGGCAGTCCTCACTGGTGGTATCTTGCGCTTCTAGGCGTCTGCGCTGCTCTGTCACTCGGCACAATATACGGGGCGGGCTTGCAATTGCCTTGGTGGGGCTTCATCATTATGGCATTAGTCTCTTGGGCATTCACGCTTCCGAACGGCATACTCTGGGGCGTAGCAAACCAGCAGATCGGCATGGCATATCTCTCGGAAGTTATCGCTGGAAGCCTTTTCCATGGCAGCCCTACTGCAGTGCTGATGTCGATGACCTATGCTCGTCAAATCTTGGAACAAAACCTCAATCTGATATCGGACTATAAATTCGGATTCTATATGAAGGTTGGTTCCTACGCCTTTTGACGGTTGAGCATATGCTAATTGTGATCAAGATTCCCGAGAAGGAGATGTTCATTGGTCAAGTCTGGTGAGTGAAACGTCCATTTCACGTCGTTGAGTTTACTGTCTGTGGATGGAGATGAAAGTGGAAAGAAGCATGAACGGAATGTCGCTGACCTTCCGCCACTAGGGGCACACTTCTTGGTCCATTCATCAATGTCTGCCTGATGCAATACGTTATCGACGACATAGGGATTCCTAAACTCACAGGTGAAGTCCCGACCGTGAACTGGTATGCAGCCAAGACGAAGAACTTCTACTCGCTTTCCGTGCTCTGGGGTGTTTTGGGACCACAGACTTTCTTCGGGAAAGACTCGCCTTACAACTGGGCATACTATGGATTCGTTATAGGACCCGCAGCCATGATAATTGTTTGGCTCATGCAGAAAACAAAGTTGGCACGTAACTGGAACCTGGAGCACTATTGCAACCCAACATTGTTCTTCCTGGGTGCGGCCATGTATCCAATTTATCCCATGACGAACTTCTTTACAGCATTCCTGGCCTCGGTCATCACGTAAGTCGTCACCCAATCGCTCCATGATTGCTCGGTGCTGAACAACTTCTAGCATGGGCTATGTTTACCGCTACCACCCTGCTTGGTGGCGGAAGTATCATTACTTGACTGGAGTCGGCATGGACTGCGGTACACAGTTGATGCAGACGGTCCTGGCTTTCTGCATCAGTCTGCCAAACCTGAACTTTCCTACATGGTAAGTGAAAGACGGCAAATTCGTATGAGGTTACTGATATTTCATGTAGGTGGGGAAATCAGCCCACATATATTGATCGTTGCTTTCCTCCGAACTCCAAGCTCCCTCCGGCCATGCAATTGTTTCCGGACTCGAGCTGAAATGTCAATATGAGTTTGAAATGGCCCTTCGCAACGTGAGCGGTAGGCGCTGGGTCCTGCAAGGCTAGTAGTGCAGTGGAGAAATGTTCGTTTAATGTCCAGAATCACTTGGAAGAGACAGTCCAGTTGAATACATTCGCTCGAGCACTACCACGACTCAGATATTGTGGCGATATGTCGATTGGAATCTGTGTTCTGTGGGAAGACACCCATCTTGAACGAGCTGTGGTAAGCGACATCGGCAAGGCTGGGAATAAGCAAGGTTCAGCTACCCCAGCCTTCACGTGTTGACGCGATCTGGGTCCGTTCAATGGAAACCCTGCCAAATCTTATTCCCTCGGCAGACTTCATTCCTCCGCATGTCGATCCGAGGACATCTGCATGACCATCCTCAAGCGAGTCGATCACACAGTGACAATGTATAGTCCGCAAAGCATCTTCTTGTAGGTTATACACAATCTTTGTCTCCTTTACATCTGACCTATACGATCGCATACGAAAATGACGGCCAAAACCACAGTCAACGTTCCCTTCTCCGAACCGCCCTATCTCAACGGCCTCCCTTCATTCTGGCTCACCCCAGAGCTCAAAGAATGGCAGCAGAAATGTCGAGCCTTCATAACAGAACACCTCACGCAAAATGCCTTTGAATGGGAGAAAGAAGAAACCATTCCTTCACACGTTTTCCAGACTTTCGCGAAACATCGAATGCTTATTCCCTCTTTACCTGCTCCGTTACCAGTTAAAGAACTCCACGCTGCAGGGATCTATGATGTTCTGGGTGTGAAAGTAGAAGACTTCACATACTGGCACAACTATATCTACGGCGATGAGATGTTGCGATCAGGACTTGTCGGTCCTTCAGGCAGTCTCACTACTGGCATGGCGTTCGGAGTTCCGCCGCTCATCAAGTTTGCCAATGAGGATGTGAAGAAGAGGTTCTTGCCAGAGCTTTTAAGGGGAGAGAAGAGAACTTGTATTGCGATCACAGAGCCAGATGCTGGTAGTGATGTGGCGAACATCAGGACTACTGCCGTAAAGAGCAAGGATGGGAAGAAGTACATTGTTAATGGTAATAAGAAGTGGATTACCAACGCATATTGGGCAGACATGGCGACCATGGCCGTGAGAACAGGTGGACCGGGCCCTGGCGGACTTAGTGTTTTGGTCGTGCCATTGAAGGGACACAAGGGTATCGACATGAGGCGGTTGAAGGTTCAAGGTAAGACATATATATATGTTGCTGAAATGTCTGTCTTTGGGAGAGGCTGCTGACTGTTCATGACCAGGACAAATCTCGGCAGGCACAACTTTTATCGAATTAGACGACGTCGAGGTACCCGTGGAAAACCTGATCGGCAAGGAAGGCGACGGAATGAAGATGATCATGACGAACTTCAACCACGAACGGCTCTCAATCGCGATAGGAACTACAAGGCAGGCAAGAGTCGCGCTTTCGGCAGCATTTGCTTATGTCTTGAAACGAGAAGCATTTGGCAAGACGTTATTCGAGCAGCCAGTCGTGAGGCACAGGCTTGCGAAAGCAGGGTTGCTGCTGGAAACTTCAACCGCCTGGATTGAACAGTTTATTTTCCAGATGACCAAGATGAAGAAGGAAGACGCTGATCGAGAGTTGGGCGGCTTGACTGCAGGAGCGAAGGCAAATGCTGGTATTGTTCTGAAAGAGTGTGCTGATTGCGCGATTTTGCTATTTGGTGGCAATGGATATACTAGGTCCGGACAAGGAGAAATCGCGGAGAGAATGTGGCGCGAAGTCAATGGCAACAGGATCCCGTAAGTCCGCGAGCTCGAAGTGGAAGCCTCGATTATACTGACTTGACGCAGCGGTGGCTCGGAAGACGTTATGCTCGACCTCATGGTCCGGCAGCTTGGCAAGAATTATGAGCGGAAGCTGAAGGAACTGATGATGACCCCTGGATCGAAGCTATAGAGCCTGGACGCTTTCTGGCTGAGCTCGATCGGATGTGCGTGTTCTTGCGTGCGGCAATTGACTGTACGCAGGAAGAACTATTCCTTCCACCTCCAGAGGTGACCGCTAGCTCGAAATGCTGGAGTCGACACCGCAACAGCTCTGCCAATTCTAAAGCAATGCCAAGACCATTACGGGGCACATCAATCGTCCCAGATGGCTTTCTTTGCCTGTTCGGCCTCTCTTTTCTTTCTCTCTTCCTCTGCCCGAACTTGATCGCGCTTCTGTTTCTCTTGTACCTTCATAGCCTGGTCGTACTCCCGCTGTTCTTTGGTACGTTTCGGGGCCTTCTGGCCAATACCGGCAGCAATGAGCCTGGACGCAACAGCTGTAGTCTTCTCCGGCCTCTTCTCCTCCCCTTGATAGCTCAGGCTCGATTCGGCCACGCTATCGAAGGCCCCATCGAATTGCAGCGGACTGAATGACTTTTCAAGAACCGGGCGATCTCTGGCATTGACTGGTGAAGACGGCGTTGGGGGAGGAGGACCTGGGTATTCGGCCGTGCCTGGCCTGCCTGGCGTGGACGCTTCTTCTGTTTCGGTATCGGAACTCTGATCAGCTTCGTCCTCCCACGACTCGGCGGGCTCTGCTTTCTTGAACTTTGGCTTCGAATCGCTAATTTTCAGCTTGCCGAGACCAGCGGCCACAGCTTTGGAGGACATGATGCCTATAAGCAATTCAAACGAAAGAAGGTGACTAAAGTCAGTACTGCTGAGCCTCCAGCGACTCCTTCACCGTGCAGCTGCAGCATGCATGTGTGGAAACAAGGCAAGGCACGTGTGAGGCAGACACGCAGTCACAGTAGTGTCCACCGGTGTCCATGCGTGTCTAGCTAGATTTCGAGGTGCACAGCCGTCTTCCCCACACCAAGTCCAGCGGCTCGGGAAGCAGCTCTGAGCCATGACGATGGCGGCATCGCTGCTGCCCACGTTCACGGCTTCAGAAGACGCGTTGAGCTCGTGAGCAACAACACCTCAGCCAGCTGTGATGAATCGACAATTGAGTCCGCTCAAGCACTTGGGAAAGCCTCTTGTTATCACCATATTGCCGTGCCAAGCGGACAGTGGTTTGCTTCAGGAACAGGTTAGCCCAGGTGATGCTTCCCTGCAAGCGTTGTCCTCCGATCTCGCCGATTCATATTCCCGGCGGGCCTAACCAGACACGACGCGGTTGTCGGTAAAGGTAAATGTTATAAAGAAGCATTGAGGTCCAAGAACATATCTGTACCCGTCTAGAGCCCCCATACTGTCTGTCTTCACCAGCATCTGCACCTCTTCTCCCACATTCCACTTTCTGCATCATCCATACTACCAGACGAAAACTTTCTGGGACTCTTGTGTTACATGAGTTGTTGCTACAGTAGTTGCTAGCATAGCTCTCGAGGTGCCGACGTCATGGCTTCGACAATACGGTGCTCACAATCTTCGTCACTATTGTCGTCGGCAGCGAGGCGAACACAGAGCACGGCGAGAAGAGCCTTCTCAAGCTCGCCATTGAGAGCAGGATACGATGACACAGTTCAAAATTTGCGAATAGGAAAGCACACACGAGTCATCTACCAGGGTTTCACAGGTCGAGTAGCAACCGGCAATGCAAAAGATTCTTTGGCCTATGGAACGAACATTGTTGGCGGCGTCACGCCTGGCAAAGAGGGGGAGCACATCGGACTCCCTCTACTACCAGATCTAAAGAGGGCGATGAAAGAGCTCAAGCCTGATGCAACAGCAGTCTTCGTAGCAGCTCCGCAATGTGGTCAGGCTATTGAGCAGGCCATCGAGGCCGAGATTCCTTTGATCGTTTCAGTCGCTGAGCATATTCCGGTCCACGATATGATGAGGGTAAGTAAAGCAGCAGTGTAGAATATTAGGAGGCCTTTCTGATCCTTCCCAGGTTGCTAGCATTCTCAAGACCCAGTCAAAGTCTCGCTTAGTGGGAGCGAATGCGCCTGGTATCATTGCCCCCATTGGTTTCTGCCGTATCGGCTTCCAACCTCTGCCTACCTTCGCTCCTGGTCACATTGGAATCGCGGCCAAGTCTGGAACTCTATCTTATGAAGCTGTTGCATCTATCTCTCGAGCAGGTCTCGGCCAAAGTCTGGTTATCGGTATGGGTGGTGACATTGTTGCCGGAACAAATCTCGTGGATGCACTGAAGGTCTTCGAGGCAGATCCAGAAACGGAGGGCATCGTGCTCATTGGCGAAGTAGGCGGTCGAGCAGAAGAGGATGCAGCCGAGTGGATTAAGGATTATCTCAAGCGCGAGAAGAACCCAAAGCCCATCGCCGCACTAGTTGGAGGCAAGTGTGCCAGACCTAACACAATCATGGGCCACGCTGGTGCTTGGGCTGCTCGAGGAGAAAGAGACTCGCATGGCAAATACAGCGTACTGCACGAGGCTGGAGCGACCATGGTCGACCACCCTGAAGATTTTGGCGGTGTCATGAAGACCATCCTTAAGCAAAGTGGACGAGACGTGAGCAAGATTCAACAAAATGTGCAGTCCAACCAGAAGCGAGGATACCACACATTGCGACGAAGCCCTGCGATGCAACGAGCCGCTCGACGACCTACGGCCCAGCAAGGACCAGTCCTGCGGCCCAGACAAGAACAGCAACATCGAAATCTCCACATTGCCCCAGAGCTGACTCCAGTGCCACTCTATCCGTATCTTTCCAAAGTGAAAGGACTCGCCCTTTCTCTTGACGAAGCTCCCAAAGACAGCTACTACGTTGGAATCATCGTTGATCGCACAGAACGTGGCCCATGTATAGCTGTTGCACCGACCGGCGACTCTTCCCAAATCGATGCTCGCGTGAAGCGATTTCCCTACGACTACCAGAATGGGCCATCACAATCGGACATCAACGTTGCAATCGAATACCTACAAATGACCTCTGCTCCTCAAACCGCAAAGGAGCAGGTATCCTCACTCATCTCGAGCCTCGCAACGATGTACAAAGAGAAGGAAGCTATCATTCTCAGCGGCTGTGTCTCGATCGGTGGCTCAGGCAACCTGAAACTCCACCAACCCTCCTTGACCCTCATGTTCGACGACTCCGCCTACCGCACCAAGAAACGTCAAGAAGACGTCCATCGCTTGCGACAAAAAGAGAAGGAAGTCCCAGAAGAAGTCGAGGCGGAACAGGATGGTATTGTATACGTCAAGTTTGAGAACGAGCAAAACGCCAACATTGGTACGCTGGTCAATGGAGCTGGTTTGGCCATGAACACTGTCGATGCACTGCGATTGCACGGTGGCATCGCCACCAATTTCCTCGACACCGGCGGCAAGGCCACGTCTGAGACAGTCAAAAAGTCGTTCCAACTCATTTTGCAAGATCCTCGAGTCAAGGTCATCTTCGTCAACATCTTTGGTGGCTTGACAGATGGTGGCATGATCGCGAACGGTATCCTACTTGCATTTAAAGAGGTTGACATGAAGAACACGCCTGTGGTCGTAAGAATAAGAGGAACAAATGAGGAAGAGGGTCAAAAGATTATTGCGGAAAGCGGGTTGGGACTGGATGCTTTTGACAAGTTTGAAGACGCTGCAAAGAGAGTGATTGAGATCGCGAACAAATAGACTGACGGCTGATGGGAATACGATGTTGTGTATATAATGCCATTTCAGTTCTTGGATAGGACATCTGGGCGAGACCAGCAGCCCAAAGGAATCATGTCGATATCTAGCGAGAGAGTTCAGACTTCACCAATGAACCTATTGCCAAACTCTCACTCCAATCCGCCGTCATGTTGACTCATCACTCGGTGACCTTTACGGATACCCGAGCCTCTCCTTGGTTGTGGCGGACACACGCACTTGCACGACGGCTGGGCTTATCCCAATGCCGACATCCAAAGAGCTATTGCTGGCAGCCTCGTTTTTGATCCTCTCAGACTGGCTAGACATTATGGAAAGGCAGGCACGTTCTGGATATCTTTGATCACAGCGCTAATCCTCCATTCTCAATACTATACAATCTCCTACGCATAGTGAGGCTGTCCAAGCTTATCTGCTTGCCCGCCATTCGTGCCGTTTGACTGCCCATTGACAATCTTCGCAGGCGTAGGCCTCTTGAAGTGCGGCTTCAATGGCTCCCACGACTCGGCATTATAGTCTGTCTGCACTTTTCCACTCTGCTTGAGGCCCCATTCCGTGACGCCGACCATCAAGCTCGACTCGAACATGAAAGCCATACTGTTATCACCGACCTTGGCAGGTTTCAGATCAAGGTTGCTGGCTTTCTCGTGCGTGGATGCATCAGGTCCGTGAGCACTCATGACATTGTGTAATGATGCACCAGCAGGCTGGAAGCCGCCGCCAGTCTTTGCATCGTATTGTCCATGGATGAGTCCCATGAACTCTGACATGGTATTGCGGTGGTACCATGGAGGGCGGAATGTATCCTCTGCCACCAGCCATCGGGGTGGAAAGATGACGAAGTCTGCAATAGCGGTTCCGGGATGATCTGACTGTGCGGTCAGGACCGTGAATATGCTCGGATCGGGATGGTCATATGAGATGGTGCCTATTGTGTTGAATCTGCCCAGATCGTATTTGTAAGGATAGTAGTTGCCATGCCATGCAACCACATCAAAAGGCGTGTGATTCTGCTTTGCAGCGAATAGTGTGCCAGCGAACTTGGCAAAGAGAGTGTGTTCGCTTTCGGTGTCCTCCTCGAAATGTGCTATAGGAGCCTGGAAATCTCGAGCGTTCGCTAAGCCATTAGACCCAATGGGTCCAAGCTCGGGCAGCTGAAAGTGGCCTTGGTACAGCTCGAGGAGGAAACCTCGTACTGGACCATCTGGCAAGGTGACACGGTGTCGAATGCCTCTTGGGATCACACATATCTCGTTAGGCCTGACCAGAATCTTGCCGAGCTCAGTCTGAATGTCGAGTGCTCCATGCTGAGGCACAATCAGGAGATCGCCATCAGCACTGTAGAAGGCATGTTTCTCGTCCATGTCCTTTCCTGCTGCATATATGATAATTCCTAACCCACTCTTGACCGTCGGATCTCCAGCGCCTGCAACGAGTCGCATGCCATGAATCCAGTCTACTGTCTCGTCGATGTCGAATGGGTCCCATCGGAGTTGGTTGGGGATCTGGTGCCACTTCGCATCTCTCAATCCGCCTGGATTCAGATCATATGTGGCGCTTTCGCGAGGCTGGAATGGAGCGTGTGCGCTGGCTGGTAGTATGCGATAGAGCCATGACTGCTGGTTTTCGTGTCGAGGTGCGGTAAAGGCTGTGCCTGACAGCTTCTCGTTGTACAGTCCATAGGGTGGCTTCTGTGGGTTGTTTGCACCAACGGGTAGAGCGCCTTCGACTGCTTCGCTCTCATGGTAGCAGCCAAATCCGTTCTGGTACTTGTATTTTTCTGGGGTGTTGAATTGGGTGACAGGCATGGTGAGACTGGCTCTAGATCAATTGTTGTTAGAAGGAACAGCAGACGAGATAAGCTCGACGCATTCACAAGGCAAGGTGTACTATTATGTCGTGTGCATTCTTTGTAGTCTCTGTCAGTACTAGTTCTACTGTTGTGTGCTCAGCACCAGCGCGGTATGATGAAAGCTCCAGAGCTTCCACTCGTCCAATTCCGCTGCGCGTCACGGCCATTCGCGGTCCTGCAGAGCTGCAAATCATGGTAGGGCGGAAAAGCCAATGGCCCGCCGCTACCCGCAGTCGTGCATCAACAGTGTGCCGACAAGACGTGAAGCTCCTGTCGAGAAGCGGAGAGAGCTCTCAGCGACCAGGGGCGGAATGTTCCCGCACAACGACACACGCTCAGACACAGCTTTTGTGGACCACGCGCTGCCATCGAGCGCTTCCGACAACATTGCCCTTAAGATGGGCTTCTCCCTATACTATCAGCCTACGGCAAAAATCGGGAATCGGCACGAGCACTCGCGAGCTCTTCGCAAAACAATTGCGAAGCATCCGCCTTGAATCTGGCCCCAACCGATATCTACCTGAACACTGATATCTGGACAGCGGACTACTCCGGAGTCCGGACGGTCTGACATCGAAGCACTGATCAAAACTACGACTGGGCTGGCACGAGCACTCAAATCAGCTATGGCACCTATCCGAAGCTGGCTCAGCATCGAGCCCCAAAGCCATTTCTCAATACAGAACATTCCCTTCGGCATTATATCAACACCGAAAAACCAGCAACCTCGCAATGCTGTAGCCATCGGCAACTATGCCTTGGATCTGCATGCATTCTCCCAAGGCAATGGATTCTCGAAGCTTTCCGTAATCCAACCTCATCAAGCGGTCTTTTCGCAACCGACCCTCAATGCCTTCGCGGCTCTTGGACGACCTGTGCACAGGGTAGTGCGAGAATACTTGCAGAGCGTATTACTCGAAGGTGGTCCATTCCCGGACGTACTAGAGCAGAATAAGTCTCTGCAGCAGGAAGCACTGGTACCGCTCGATCAAGCCACTACGCATCTTCCAATGCAGATTGGTGACTATACGGTAAGCGACCAGGCACCCATGATCGATTCGGACCCGAGTGAGTTTCTCAATGGTGATGGTGAACTGATCGTCGACAGGATTTTTACGCTGGTCTCAATCATGCCTATCAAGTCGGTGTGCTGTTCCGCGGTCCAGCAAACGCCTTACAGCCAAATTACAAGCATTTACCGGTTGGTTATCACGGTCGAGCCAGCTCCGTAGTAGTCTCTGGCACACCGATTGTGAGGCCGACTGGACAAACACTCCCCAATCCAGCAGCAGAGAAGAAGGAGCCTGTCTTGAGCGCCTGTAAGAAGCTTGACATTGAGCTGGAGTTGGGATGTTTCGTGTGCAAGCCCAATACTATGGGTCAGCCGATCAGTGTGACGGAAGCACCGGAGCATCTGTTTGGGGTGGTGCTAATGAACGATTGGTCTGCGCGCGATATCCAAGCCTGGGAGTACGTGCCACTAGGACCTTTCAATGCCAAAAATTTTGGCACGACCATATCGGCCTGGGTTGTGCTTATGGATGCATTGGCACCATTCACTACTGATGGTCTTGAAAACGATACGAAGGTATTGCCGTATCTTGATGAGGCAGGCCGCAAGTCTCACTACGCTATCGATCTCTCGTTCGACCTTACACCTGCAGGGGGAAGTCCAACAACGATATCGCGGACTGAAGCAACCCAGCTACTTTTCTCCTTCCCGCAAATGCTGGCACATCACACTATAGGAGGTTGTCCATTCAAGGTCGGTGATCTGTTAGGCTCGGGAACGATCAGTGGTACAACGAGGGATTCGAAAGGCGCATTATTGGAGGCAACCGAGGGCGGGAAGCATGAGTTGCAATTAACAGGTGGAGGAACCCGCAAATTTCTGGAAGATGGCGATACTGCCATCCTGTCCGGAGTGTGCGGCAGAGAAGACTATGGCCTTGTTGGCTTCGGTGAGTGCATTGGCCAGATACAGCCTGCACTTGACCTCAAGTTCTAGGCCACCGATGATATGAGACCAAGCTCTTTTAATGGACTCCCCGACCCCTCTGTGCTGGACTTCTCAAGCACTTATCGTCTTCGTATCTTTGTTTGCGCGATACGAGCTGCTGTGATGTCCTCGCTTAGTCGTATAGCATCGAAGTTGAGGACAAGCTCTTCGCATTAGCTCGCATTATCACGATCTTTGTAGCGACCCAGCATCATTAACTACCGCTATAGTCCTTTGGGGCGATTGCTTCTCACAGTGTAGTCCGAACCGTATCTTGACACACAGTGGATTGTCTCTGCTATCGCGCATTGGTTAACGTCGAGAGAATCGGTCTGTCTCTTGAAAGCTTGTCATTTCAGCAGAACGCTGGCCGGAGCGAAGCATGACGTCCGCTGCGATAATTTCAATATCACGTGATTGATGACTTTCCGCTGCAGAGGAACTATTCCGCTTCTAAGCAGGACTAGACAGCGTTTCAAACTCTGTTCCCACCTCGATCCCACTTCGAGCGCTCTCCAATTCCGACAACTTCTTTTTTCGACGCTTGTATGGCGGCCCTTGCCCAGGTCGCGAGCCACCTCGTGGATCATGGCTGCAGATTCGTCCTCCGCCGGCCCCGCGATGTGGACTCTGGGGACGTAGTTCGTACATCTGATCCTTCCCATGACAGCTTTGGCTGTGCCAATCACACGGTAGCTTTTACATCGCGCGGAAGGGAAGGTTGGTGAGACCTCACCGTAGCTGGGCCAAAGCTCTTATTCTCACGGCGTTCTCTCGGTGTGAGGGGGCACATCTTCTCTTGTGTTCCGTCAACACTTTGGTATTTGTACTTGTGCTCCCTTCACTGCTTACCATTACATATTCAAGACGACAATCACATACCCTGTCCGGCATTGACTGGAATTGATAGGATACACTCCAGAGGGACCCAAGCCAGATTAGACAGAGCTGGCCACAATGGGCCAGACGCAGGAACCGACGAGCATTGTTGGGCTCTTGCTACAACCACAAATCCTTCCATTCTTTCTTATCGCAGTGGTCTACACCATACTCAAAGTCATCGACACGACCGATGTACCAAAGATCAAAGGCCTACCAGAAGTTCCTGGTGTGCCTCTTCTGGGCAACCTCAAGCAGCTAGGCGACAACCATGCGATCAATGCTATGAAATTCGCCAAGAAGTACGGGCCAGTCTTTCAAGTGCGCTTAGGGAATCGAAGAATAGTGTTCGCGAATACCTTTGACAGCGTAAAGAATCTCTGGATCACCAATCAGTCAGCCTTGATCAGCAGACCTACACTGCATACCTTTCATACTGTGGTCAGCTCCAGCGAGGGTTTCACGATTGGAACCAGTCCCTGGGATGAGAGCTGCAAGAACAGGCGCAAGGCGGCTGCCACCGCTCTGAATCGACCGGCTGTGGCAAGCTACATGCCGATCCTGGACTACGAATCTACGAAGTCGGTCAAGGAAATGGTCAAGAACACCGACTACGGCAAGCACGATATTGATATCAACCCATACTTTCAAAGATTCGCGCTCTCTACATCTCTTACCCTGAACTATGGCTACAAGATCGAAGGCAACATTGATGACAATCTACTCCAAGAAATTGTCCACGTCGAGCGAGAGATCAGCTTCTTCCGCAGCACTGCGACCAACTGGGCAGATTACGTTCCACTTATGCGTCTCCTACCCGGCAGCAACGACAAGCCTCTTGAGCAAGTACTTCCGCACTTCGTTCATCGCGCGTTTACTAACGTGAGCGTTATCATAGGTACAAGAAGCGGAGAGCAACATACATGAACCGGCTTCTCAATGGCCTCAAGGATCGAATTGAGAAGGGAACCGATAAGCCTTGCATTTCGGGCCATGTGCTCAAGGACCCAGAGGCCAAGCTGAACGATGCCGAAGTCATGTCCATCGGTCTATCAATGGTCTCCGCGGGTCTTGATACTGTTCCTGGCAATCTGATCATGTGCATCGCCTACCTTTCATCGGAACATGGCCAGGATATCCAAGCACGTGCACTGTCTGAAATCAACGCTCAATATCCCAACAACGATGCCTGGGAGAAGTGTCTAGTGGAGGAGAAGTGCGACTACATCACCGCACTCGTCAAGGAAACCCTTCGATTCTGGTCCGTGATCCCAATCTGCCTTCCACGAAAGAGCATCAAAGACATCAAGTGGGGCGACGCAGTCATTCCAGCAGGCACCTCTTTCTACATGAACGCTTACGCCGCTCACTACGACGACACGCATTTCAAGGACCCATTCACCTTCAACCCAGATCGATACATGTCCGATAAATCCATCGACGATGCATCAGCTACAAGAGGAACACCACACTACGGCTACGGAGCAGGGTCTAGAATGTGCATTGGTTCCCATCTCGCAAATCGAGAACTATACACCGCATTCTTGAAACTGATCTCAGCATTCGAAATCTTGCCACCTAAAGATCCAAAGGATGCCCCGATACTCGACGCCATGGGCTGCAACAAGTTGCCAAATGGTTTGACGTTGGATCCAAAACCTTTCAAGATTGGTCTAAGGCCAAGGAATAGGGAGCTACTTGATAAGTGGATCGCTGAGAGTGAAGCGAGGACCGCAGACCTGTAGTCAAACGAAACGAATGTATGTATGCAAGTAGCATCTGGGAGGCGTTTTGTGGGCGCAAGTGACGGAGATGTGTCAAAGTCAGTTTTTCTAGTACCCAAGATGCCGCCTCGACTTCAATAATTATCTCTGTTCCAATGCATTGCGTTCAGTTTCGTGCCACTGCTGACACCCTGGTCTGCAATTCGTCAAGGGTGATAACTTCAGCCCAAACTAATTCTTGTGAAAGAGTACAACGACCTTTTCAATCTCATTGATTCTGGGAACTGGTTGACGGATAGGAGGATTGTAGTACAAGGTAAATACAGGTACGTGACCGCAACTCACTTCCTGGTCGCTTCATGATAAATGGGGTCCTTCTGCCAGATGGTCTCTCTATGCGGCGCTTGGCCAATACCCAAACGGCGGCGAGCTGCTTCGGCGCGGCCGTCAAATCTCTTATCTATTATCCTTCAAAGAAAACGCCAATCGCCATGCTAAGAAACAAAACCTCTTCTCTTCTCCTTCACTTTTCTCTTCTCAGGCTCACGGCCTCTCGGCCTCTGAGAAATTTCTCGGGCCATTGATTATGTGACTGGCGTACTCTGATCGATGCTCATCTCTATGTAACAACTGATAGAGTTCCAGAAGATCCACCTGATTATCGATCCAGCTGCTGTACAGTATGTGTCTGAACAAGCTTTGTATCGCCGCTCAGGGCTTAACATCGTCTTGTTTAGAGCTGCTGTCCCCAGTATACGGACCAACGGGAAATGCAGGCGTAGTACTGGCCGACTGACTTGGCGGTGCACCGCCTCGTTCTGGAACTGGATCAGCCTGGACCACGAGCTTGTCCTTATCGCTTGTCTCGGGGTGCGGATCGAGTCTGTACTCCTTGCTAAGGTCACTCTTCGAACGTTCGCGACCAAACCGAAGGCTATCATTATCGCCTTCACGACGTTCTATAGGCGACCATCCTCCAGCAATGGAACCAGCAACAATGCCTGCCATCGCTGCTCCAGCAGCAAAGGTCGAGTTGGACCTTGACCTGCCCCGGCGACGGCGAGACTCGGGTGTGGGTGGCGCTGGTGAATGGCCATCTTCACCTTCTGCTCGCTCGTTTTGTGGTGTCCGTGGTAGGCTGGAGCTGGCCCTGCTTCGGCTAGGGCTCCTGCTAAAGGCCTCTTTTGGATGGGTCATAGCGAAGCGAAGCTGGTTGAGGCGACCGCCTTTGTACTTCCGTAGCCATGCTAGTTCTTCCTTGATATCGTAAAGCGCATCGTTGAACTGGAAGGGGCTTTGGCTCTGGCCTTCCTCATCTTCGAGCCTGAGTCTCTTCTCCCTGTTCTTGCGCACCCAGCTCTTGATGAATGGTGGGACCATTGCAGCAGCGATTTCGTCAGGGAACAGTCGGACTATGACTCCAATCGGCAACGACAATGCGCCCAAGACAAGAGCGATGCCCCACTGGGCACCAGTCTGCCTCTCCGCCTGGAACGCAGGCCAACCGCCAACAAATATGATAAGGGTCTGACCACCGATCATGACAAGGAAGATACCGACGAAGAACCAGTTTCGCTGAAGACCCTCGAAGACGTTGAAGCGATTGTCCAATCGTCGGTTGTTCAGCGCATTGAAGATCTGCATCCATGTAAACGTATTGAAGACAAGTGTCTGGAGCTGTCTGTTTTCGTGCTCTGTCTCATAGTTCAAGATGCTTGCACCAGCGAAGTACAGGATGAGGGTTACAGTGAGTTGATAGATGGCTTGGCCGATGATCATCTTCCACATTGTGACAGAGAATAGCGGCGCGGACTTTGGATCAGGTTTCCGGTTCAGAATTTCGCGGCTGGGAGGATCGGTCGCAAGAGCAAGCGCAGCCATCGTGTCCATAATCAAGTTGATCCAGAGAAGCTGAACAGCGGTCAGGACTGATTCTTCGTGATCGTTGGAAACAGCAGAGATGAACGCCAGGGCAACAGCTGTGATATTGACCGTGATTTGAAATTGCAGGAATTTCCTCACGGCATCGTTGACAGCGCGTCCCCACATGAGCGCCTTGACGATAGAGGCAAAGTTGTCGTCCATAAGGATAATGTCAGATGCCTCCTTTGCGACTTCTGTGCCTGCGATGTTCATGGCAAAACCAACGTCGGCAGCTTTCAAGGCAGGTGCATCGTTTGTACCATCACCAGTAACAGCAACAGTCTCGCCCATCTCTTTCAGGCGCCTAACCAAGGTACGCTTGTCGTCCGGTGAAGAGCGAGCCAGGACTTGCAGCTTGGGAATAATCTGTCTTTGCTCTTGCTTACTCATTTTCCTGAACTCTGGGCCCTCAAGCGCTACGCCACCTGGAGTGAAAATACCACACTCTGTCGCAATTGCCTTTGCCGTCAAAATGTTGTCCCCAGTAACCATGCGTGGGAAGACTCCTGCGGTAATGCAATCCTTGACAGCTTCTGGTACGCCTGCACGGAGAGGATCCTGGATACCGACAATGCTGATAAAGGTCATTTGCTTGCAGATGTCATCGAACGAGGCCTGTGTCTTGTCGTCCTCCGACCGCTTGATTCCACGTGGAGGCCATGAATCGCCGTCGAAATCACGAAAGATGAATCCGATCGTTCGAAGCGAGCGCGACGCATATGCATCAATCAGTTTCTCCAGCGTCTTCTTATTATCGGACGTCATGCTGGTGGCCTCCGTACCACGGGTTGGGTCGCGAATGATCGAGTGACAATGGCGGAGCATAATCTCGGACGCACCCTTCACCAAAAGCCGATACCCTTTACCATATTTGCGCTTGATGACCATTCCCATGCACTTTCGGCTAGAGTCGAAAGGAATCATTTGCACGATTTCCGCGTTGCTGCGCTCGAGGCCGACACGTTCCATGCCAAGATAGTCGCGTGCCAAATCGAGAAGAGCAGTCTCTGTCTTAGAACCCGTGAAAACTATCTTGCCGTTTTCTTCGGATTCAAATGCTGTTGAGTTAATGGCAATGCTGTCTTTCCAGAGCTGCTTCAAGGGTTCCGACAAAGTCTTGATAAATTCGTTGATGGTTACATCGTCGACGTCGTCCTGAAGGTCATCATTGGGGTCGGGTTTGCCTTGATCATCCTGCCGTCCAGCACGCACTGAGAATCTGCTAGAACTCCCAACGGTACCAGCCACGACAGTCATGACATTCTGTGTGAGTGTTCCGGTCTTGTCTGAACAGACCGTGGTGGCGTTTCCCATGGTCTCGCAAGAGCGAAGCACTCGAACGAGATTGTTGTCCTTGAGCATACGCTTCGTTGCATAAGCCAACGAGAGTGTGACTGCGAGCGGAAGACCTTCCGGCACAGCAACGACAATGATGGTAACGGCAGTGATGAGGATCTTCATGAAGGACTGGCCCTTGTCCGCAGGCGATGAGTCGTCATGAGGAAGCTGCGCCAGGAATTTTATCAACAACACCACAAAGAGCAGAAGCGCAGCACTACTGCCGAGCTTCGCGATGTACTCTGCGAGACCATTGAGTTTGACTTGCAATGGCGTGACTTCGTTGTCTTCTTGTAGAGATAACATGGTCTTGCCATATGATGAATTGATGCCAACTGCCGTGACAATCATGCGTCCTACGCCCTCTGTGACTTTGCCTCCAGAGATCATGAAAGGATCCATCTTCTTCATACTCTCATGGGCCTCCATGGCGCGGTATACTTCATCAGCGGCTGTCTTCTTGATAATGTCGGATTCTCCAGTAGCAGATGACTCGTCGCATTTTACGCCATGGCCAGTTATAAAGATTCCGTCTACTGGAAGAATGTCACCAGGTTCGACCAACAGCACATCACCAACAAGGATCTGCTGCACATCGATCTCCTGCGTCTTGCCAGAGCGCACGACTTTGACGTTTCGGGCATCCTTCTTCTTGTTCAGCTTTGCGAACTGTCGCTCCTTCTGCCAATCGTTGATGGCTCCGACGAGGACGACCACAGTGATGGCCACGATGATGGCGACACCCTCAATCCATTCCACACCACCGAAGGCAACCGCTTGATATACACCAAGTGCCAGTGCAATGACGGCGGCCACGGTCAAGACAATCAAGACCTTGTCGTTGTAGGCGATCCACATGAGCTGTAATATATTTTTGA
The DNA here is from genome assembly GCA_014298035.1 of Pseudocercospora fuligena. NCBI lineage: Eukaryota > Fungi > Ascomycota > Dothideomycetes > Mycosphaerellales > Mycosphaerellaceae > Pseudocercospora > Pseudocercospora fuligena. The sequence continues at coordinate 216,756 of JABCIY010000039.1, read as the reverse complement.
CTTTCTTCTCCGGTAGTCTGTTTTCATCGAATATGCGTTTTCGATCGTCATATGTGCCGGAAATTGACTGAGCACCGCCAGCCATCTCTGGCTCTTCTGTCACAGTTTTGTCCGAGGAAGGGCTGCCAACATGGGTGGCATCCTCGAAAGAAACACTGCCTTGCAATTGATGCTCGTCGACGCTCAAACCAGAGTTTCTGTCTGTTCTTAGCCCCTTCTCTAGGCCTACGAGTCCGCCCAACGCATGGAAAGCACCTAAGCTTTTGGGGTTGAATAGCTTTGACATTTGACCTGGTGTGAATGCAAAAGGGTTGTTGTCCCTGTGAAAATCGTCTTCTGTGCCGGGATCTGGTCTGAGTGCTTCTTCGTCCGACAGAATTGGATGTTCTCCCTCGTGGGCCGACTTGCCAAATCCCTTCGAGCCATCGGATGGCGTCTGTGTGTTGACATAGGTAAAGTCAGACGTTGACGACGAATCTCCATCCGTGTCGACACTGCCACCTCTGCTTCTTCCTGAAGGCACCGACAAGAAGCCATGTGGTTGACCCCATTGTGATGGCGACGAGACATTGTGCGGGCTGGTGGGCCTTGATTCCCTACTCTCAAAGCTCTGCTTTCCTAGGAGCTCAGGCTGAGCAGCCTGAGTGTTGATCGAAGGTCGTAAACCCGATGAAGCAAGATTTCCTCCATTCTCGTTAGGCACCTCACTCATCTCTGGATCGACAGGTCGATTCGCGTCGCCTGACCGCCGTACAGCGGAGGTGTCTATTGTGATTGTTGGCGCTCGAGGCCGTCGTCCTTGGCCATCTACAGGTGATGTGGGAGCGCCATCACCAGGCGCGTTGTGTTCCGCCATGCCGTCCTTCCCCAAGACACTATGGTATGCTCACCGGTGTACCCTCAGCCTGGCATTCGTCCAATATAGCAAATTGCAGCTGTGGCTCGCAGGGTGTGCAGGCGGCCTCAAGGTGCAGGGCAATACATGCAACAGAATGGAATGATCGTCAAGGATATCGAAGTAGAACAAGCTGATGAACCTGCTTTCCGAAGGCAAAGAGGCGCAGTTGGTCCCGTGGGGTGGTGGCACGGTAAGCGGTATTGAGACTGTCGAGGGTAGGCGGTTGGATCTGCGTGAGCGGCGGTGGGGGCCGCGTCCTGGGCCGTTCTTGCTCAAGTGAATAGGTCGACGGAAGCTTCACGCAAGTGCCATTCACTGCCGGGGGTGCAAGCGGCAAGACTGCGGTGGTGCAGGACTGGGCAGGGCAAGAGCGATGCTATGCTGTACAGTTGGCAGCAGCAGCACGCGACAATGCTAGCGTTCGAGTCGATGCCAGGTCAAGGTGCCGCGATGAGGTCGGAACGAGGCTGTGCATGCACAAGCTCCGCTAAGATTCTGCTGAGAGAGTGTAAGAAGATAAAAGGCAGCGGCAGGGTCCTCAGGCGTGGAACATCGATGTTCGTGGCCGCTCAGGTCGCAATGCGCTGCAAAGTGGTGGAGAACAGCTTCTCGAATGGTGGAAGAAGGCGACGCGGCGTCCTTCGGGGTGGCTATGCTGTTCGCGTGGTCGTGAGTGAGCGGCAAAGGAGTGGTGAATGAAGGTAGTGGTAGCACTGGTAAGCTCTCATCCAGCGTCTGGAAGCGCTGACTGCAACACAAACGAACAATGATGAATGTTGCAAGCAAAAAGTCGCCCTATGGTACGCGCCGCCAGCTGCTCTGCCCGTTCGGTGCCGTTCACCACTTCATGGCCAACGCATAAGAAAAAGGTTAGGTCGATCATCTGGAGCCCGATGGCAGAACGTTGCTCGCCAAGCGTGGCAGTGCTTGACGCTTAGGCCCTATCGCAGATGTCTAGCGCAGACAACGGAGCCGCCAGCGGTCTGCTCGCTCTCTTTCCAAAACACTCAAATCAACACTCCAAGACCTCCTTGCTCTTGGAAAGCTCGGCAGCGAGCCATTCGTTTCCACCACCCAGCCGGCGAAAGCCTCAGATCTCGTCTGCGGCTTCGATACACAGACTCGATGCAGACCCGCATTTCGCAGGAAAACTGGTTGCTGCGGAAGCATGCAGATTGCCGCAACCTTCAACCTTGTTGGAGCTCCATGCAGGGAGAGCGCAAATCGGTAGTCTTTCATCAACACGCTCGTCAAAAAGCACTCTGCCCAGATTGCTGTAACACTCACAAACACTGCGGCCGATGTTGTCCTCAACAATTCGATGTTGCTCACGCTTTGCTACATGTTTTCCACGTAAGGCCAATGCATGCATCAGCAAGTCTACGGCTCAAATGATCGCTACCAGCATCTGACGTTCGGCTTTGCTTGCCCGGCCAATCTTCCCTTCTCGAACTTGTCCGGCAGCTGGGACTCCACATGGTCAGAGAGCTTCAACCTGCAAGAACCTGGCCACAATGATAATCGGACACATCTCTTGCGCGATACGCCGAGTATCTCATACTTCTCACAGAGACTGTGATAATGTCTCTACAGCTCCAATGATCTGAGGGTGCATTGCCAACACCTGGTCATCTTTGATTTTGGTATGCTGAAGCGAGTGGCGTCCAGGAGTCCTTGGCTACGGGAGGGCAAGTCCACTGCGCTCATCACACATATATTTGAATGCGATCAACTGTGAGCCAACCAGTCAGTACTTTCATGGAACAGCGTGGCCGACAGCACACTTCATGCTCTTCGCCAAAGGCAGACAACACTGACACACTGACGTCGCGATCGAGGTCCGGTGGCCAGGCCGCTTCTTGCTGTTAAGAATGCCAATGTTTGCCCAGCTATTGCCCAGCATCACTTCGCAGATTGGCTTTTTTCAAACCACGAGCATTCGTGATTTCAACCACACTAGAAATTTCACCAATGCGGTGCCACTGTCTTCTGCCAACACTTCTAATGACTAGATAAGGCTGTCAAAACGTCTTAGGTGGAAATGTGTTTTATGCCGAGAGTGTCTGTCGCTCTGGCGGCCTTGCCACTGCGAGGAATGTTCTCACAAGCCCTTGTTGAGAGAAAGTCAGGGTGACCTTGAGGGCATGAAGCTTATCTGCATGCTGGTCCACCTACCAAGCGTATGGATTGCTTGATGGTGATGAAGCAAATCACACGTCCATGGCACGTCTTACGAACTCAAGGAAGGTGAAATACGAAAGCAAATCTCATCTTGAAATGGTAGGCTGTGGGAGCTGGTTCAGCTCAGTCAGGAGAATAACTTTGGGGGTCTTCGATTTCCCATGCTATCAGATCAAAGGCGTTTCCACTTCTTAGCAAGACAGCTGTTTGCTTGCAAATGTGAAAAAAAGAGCAGCGCGAGAATGCGTCCTGCCTGAAGTCCGCGCCCAATGCGAACATATCAGGTCGCATCCATAGCATTATCCTGATATCGCCATGTCGATCAGATCTTGCTGCCGGAGGCGACTCAAAGGAACATTACTTGTACCGCTGGCCGGATAGGTTTGCCCAAGTATCCTCGAATACCATGTTCGTTTTGTCAGACTATGAAAGCGAAGGTGCTCTCAAGCATGGGGAGTCCTAAGTAGACAAGAAGTACATATAGAGGGCGCCTCTAAAATGTCCATCCTGCTGTCGGCTGTCGCTTGAGTCAAGGTTGTGCAGTGTGTGCAGTTACACAGCACATAAGCTGATCAGAAAACACAACCTGGCTATTCGATCGAAAGCGTCAAGATATTGCTTGATGGCGACATATTGTGCACGAAATCGGTGCTCGATCGATGCATGTGAGCCATGATCGGTTCGCAATGGCATCTCAGCTTTCAAACGCGTCGTTCAAGTAGTCAACGAACAGATCGCGTATACGGCTCTTGCTCAATGTGTGCTGCCTATTCAAGCCAATGAATTGTCTCCGCAGTCTTTGCAGTTGCGGCAAAGTGGGAGAGCTCGTGGGTAGATTGATGACCTGCTCTGACTCAGGTACTCGAACCTCGCCTCCACTTTCGCCAGCATGGTCTTGTTGCCAGCTTGTTATGAGCGCAACGACCTCTGAGGTCGTCTTGTCCAGTTCGTACAGATATCCCTGCTCGGCTGCCGGCTTCAAGACCGTGGCGGCATTTGGTCGTACAACTTTCTGCTTCCCATCAGATCCTATCATGGCTTCCCATATCGCATCACTCGGTGGTTCTGCGTCGTCGTAAGGGATGATGAACAGTGGTGCATCCCACCTGTTCATGCCGTTCGGCTCCTCATAGCGGAAAACCAGGTTCTCGAAGACTTCGGACGCATAGCCACCACTCTGGGGATCTTCTAGAGCCTGCTCATTCAACTGGCGGCATTTTTCGCCGGGTGTTCCCACGTGCACTACACAGTTGGTCGTCTGTACAGCTTTCGCTTCGCAGTAAAGTTGATATCGGAAACCTTTGATATAGTTCATGCCATCTGCGACCACAATGGTGTCACGGGTCAGCACTCGCTTGATCGCAGAGGAGAATGTCGCCCTGGCATCTTTCTCTGCACGAGCTGTAGCATAGACATCGCGGGACAATCCCAGACTTTCGTCATCAATGTGCACGATTTTGAGGCGCTGTATTCTGGGATCTTGAGACTCGGAGATTTTCCGGGTGAAGTCTTGGATCAGTTGATGAGAACGGAAGGTCTTGCCACTTGATGGAAAACCAGATATCAGGATGAGCTGTCGTGTCGGGCGATCTGTTAGTAGATGCGACTCGAGATAATCCGGCGCAAGATGAAGAGACTGCTGCGTACCGGCATCGCGTATGTCTCATGGAAATTTTTCCGTGTGGTGGGCAGCAAATCAGTTTTCGTGTCGTGTACGCTTCGAGCGAATGTTCGAAAGTAGCAATCTTTAAGTAGCATATTAATTCTACAAACTTTCTTAGCTAATCATTTCGGTCTTGGCGGACAACTCGGAAAGTCCGTCGCGCAGTTTCTAGATTGGCAGTAGGCTACTAATAAGATCTCTATACCTTAGACTCGATATCGACTTATATATAGATTATAGACTTATAACCCTATTACGCCTAGTACTACGTCCGTTTAGTACTATACTTACTATATTAACTAGTATCCGCTCTATATAAGTATTCGTCTCTTCCTCTAACTATTCTAAGACCCTTATTAGATCTAGTTAATTAAGACGTTAAGCGAATTATTATACTATATTCTAAATACTAAGTAGCCGACTATAATATAAATTATACTTACTAGATAGAATAATATAAAGATTAAATAGTTAGTAGCGGTCTAGAATATAGTAGTTCGTAAGATATTTAAAGTATAGTTAGAAGATATAGGCGATATCGATAAGAAGATTAGGCTAGTATTAATAAATCCTTTTATATATATTAGAGAATATACTATAACCTAATATACTATAGATAAAAAAAATTATACGCTTATATTAGAGATTAGCCTACTCTAAGAGCTCTATAAAGTAGGTATTATTAAACGTATTTCTAGATTAATCCTAAAATAGAATTAATTTATAGGATAGTCTATACTAGATAATACTAGTATAGATACTAAAGTATAGGATAGCTAGGATTTAGAGATTATCTATCTTTATCTATCTCTAGCTATCTATAAAATTATTATAGACAACCTAGTTCTTAAGATATAAGACTACTATAGTCTATTCTAATAACGTTAGCCTATTACTTTTTTTAAATAAGGCTAATAAGAATAGCGTCCTTACTAGACTATATAGTACTAGATAGTATATTATTCTTAGTAGACTAGCTTCTATAGTTAGTAGTATCTAAAGCTAGAGGTTTTCTCTAATATTAAGAGCTAGGTTATCTAGATATATCCTACTCTTATATATCTTCCTACTTAGAGCCTAATTCCTTATTACTATCGACTAGTTCGTCTATATTCTATACTATACGCTACTTATCCTTTTTATATTTATCTATCTTAGTAGTTACTATTTATCTAAGTCGACTAATCTTAGTCTCGAGTACCTTATTATTAAACTCTAGTAGGATATCCTAGTTATATATAATAATTATCTAGCTAGAGAATAGGATCGTCTTAGTATAGGCTAGAATATAGATAAGCTTTCTATTAGTAAGTATATTATTATAGATCTTCGTAAAAGTAGTATATAGATAGTTTAATATAGATTTAGCGAAGAATCTATCTTTTAATAATTAAGATATATATATAAATTTAGTAGCTAGTAGTTTAAGTATAGTTACTTATAAGTCGTTCGACGGCTTATAGATAAGTATTTTAGGCTAAGTATTATTCTAGTTAACTTTCGAGATACTCTTTCTCTTTAGCTACTATTTAATAGTCGAGGCTTTAGAAGTATTACTAGTAGCCCTTAGACTATTATCGTCTTCTATCTTAGTTATTAGTCTATATCTTCTTTTACTAGCGGATTATTAGTTATCTTTATCTTCTCTATTATCTATCTATCTATACTTATTTTTATTCTTAGTCTTACTACTACTAGTAGAGATACTTAGGATAGCTAAAGCGGCGGTAGTATTTATAGTATTTATAGTATTTATAGTATTTATAGTATTTATAGTATTTATAGATCTATAGTATACGTAATATTAGAGTAAGCTTAGATCTCCTTAGCTAAACTATCTCGACGTTCTAGTCGAGCTATACTTTAAGTAGATATAATTCCTTTCTCTACTAGTTCTATAATATTTATCGTACTCTATTATTATACTACTATTAGACTCTTAGAATTTTCGCTTATTAGCTATAGCTATATAATCTAAGTAGCGATAAATACTAGAGCTTATTATCGTTACTAGTAATAAATACTATAGATAGGATAGTATAGGCTTAATAAAAAGATAAACGAAGCGCTATAAAATAAAGTTTATATAAAGAGCTATTTACTTCTAATATTAGGTTTACGTCGTATTATATTATATTACGTATCTAGCGAGCTCTTAAAAGCTCTAAAGTAATTATACTTACTTACTCTTAAGTAATTAATTACTTTAGAGCTTTTAAAAGTAGTCTTACTTTCTTACTATTAAATTATAAAACTATCCTTATATCTTCCTTTTTATACTCTTCCTCTTACTATAGCTAACTAGTACTAGTATATATTATATTATATAACCTCTATATATAAATAGTATACTTACGTTAAGCTCGACGATACTAGAATAAGCGAGTATAATAAATACTACTATAGAGGAATAGGTAAGAACTACTAATACTATAACTATAATAGGACTACGACTTATTAGTAGATAGATACGCGAAACCTACTTAGACTATAGTACTAGATTTACTATAGTTTAGTAATAGATAAGAACTACTAATACTATAACTATAATAGGACTTCGACTTTATAGTAGTATAATAGGAAAAACCTAGCTAGACTATAGTACTATATTTACTATAAGGATAAGAACTACCGATACTATAACTATAATAGGACTTCGACTTTATAGTAGTACGATAGCTAAAACCTAGCTAGACTATAGTACTAGATTTACTATAGTTTAGTAAAGGATAAGAACTACTAATACTATAACTATAATAGGACTTCGATTCTATAATAGTATAGTAGAATAAACCTAGCTAGACTATAGTACTAGATTTACTATAAGTTAGTAAAGGATAAGAACTACTAATACTATAACTATAATAGGACTTCGACTCTATAGTAGTATAATAGAAAAAACCTAGTTAGACTATAGTACTATATTTACTATAAGTTAGTATTACTAAGAGCTACTAAATATCTAAACTAGCTAAGTTTATAAAATTATACTCTAAGCGACTTAAGCGATTACTTCTTATAAGTAAGTCGGTATAAGATATAGAAATTCTTTATTAAGTCTAGTCTCTAGTACGTTTTTAATAAGGACGCTCTAACTACGAAAGTATAGATAGTTACTATACTACCCTATACTAAGTCCGTAAATATTACCCGCTATATAGTACGCCCCTTAATCTACGACTAAAGTACGCTACTAGAGTTTAATAACGATTTTCTAATAAAGAAGATCTAGATTAAACTATTCCGGTATAGTAAAAAGTATAAGTATATAGATTTAGAAGATAATAAAGAGTATTCGCTTACCTCTATTATAATATAGGACCTAAATAGAATAGATTTTAATAATCTCTTAAAGGACCTTTTAAAGAAGCTCGATATTAGCAAAACTTTAAATAAGCCCTTTACTCTACTTAGTATCGCTTATACTAGTAACGTCGTTTTCTATATTTATATAAACTAACTATATCTTAAAAATTAGCTTATTTATAATAATACCTATACTATTTAGTATAATACTAGATTTCTACTTCTAGTATTTAGTCGATATATAAGTATTATATATAATAGTAGGCCTATCTAGATACCTTTTCTAATATATTATAATATATATAATACTCTAGATAAGATACTATTTATTTCCGAACTCGAATTTACTAGTATATATAACCGCGATATCGTCCTAATCGTATATAGCTTAGCTAGGGATAGTATATTTCTAAATATATATACTACTATTTATTAGCGCTTTCTAAATCTTAATATTTATATCGTATATACTATTTATCTATAATTTGTTTAGTTCGTAAATTATTATCTACTACTTATTAGATAGAATACTCTATTCTATCTTCTAGTACTCTAAGTATTAATACTTAATCTATACTATAGTAGCTTAGTTAGTATTTAGTACTTTTAGGACGAGTATAGTAGATTTATTTAGTAGTAATAGCTATAGTATAATACTAGTAGGCGTATTATTAAGTAGTATAAAGAAGAGGTAGATATATAGCTTAGTAGAATAGGCTAGATACTTACCGTCGTTATTATAGTACTATATAGTAGATCTAGAAATATAGTATAGTAGAGAAAGCGAGATCGAGAGTAAGCGAGCCTATATAGCTCGCTTTAAATAATACTAAAGATAAATATTTTTCTACTTCTAGATTATATCGACGTTTATATAAGAGTACTATTTCTAGTTAGAGAGTAGAAGTTAGAGTAGTAGATATCCGTATATATATATATTATTTAGAGGATCGAGATAAAAGAGTATATTTTAAGGCTAGTAAGACTATATACTATATAACCTTTAATTAACCGAAATATATATATAAAGAATACTATTAATACGATTTATTATATTTATATTACTTTAGTATCGATATCTAATAGTACTTTTTATACCTCTCTAAAGGCTTTTATAACCTTACTACTAACCTTATTATTTTTAATATAAGTTATTTAATACTAGGCTATAGTTAGCTAGTACTATAAACCCTTTAGCTATTTATAGATCTCGTTCTTCTCCTCGATACTCTTCTACTCTATATCTCGTACTAGTAGCGTTATATACTAGTCGATAAAGTCCTCTAAGATATACTTACTAAAGTTAAATATAACTTCTCTTACCTAGTCTATCGAGTCTTTAGAAGGTAGCTAAATATAGCTCGAGTAGTCTAGGTAGCTTAAGTCGATACCGTCCTATATATATCTCTTATAAGAGATATAATATAGGCCTTCCTCTATAGCGTAGTTAGAAGTTCTACTAGTATACTACTCGTACTAATAAGATCTATCTCGAGTAATAATAAAAATATAACCTTAGATAGTACTAGTACTTAAGGTCGATAGTATCTTATTAGTTCTATAATAAATATATTAATAGTACTATATATCTATATCGAGTAGCTTAGTTATATTCTAGTTAAAGTCTTAGTACTCTACTATAGTATTATTAAAAACCTTAGTATTACGAATAATATACTTATTATAACGACTAGCGTCGAATATATTTACCTAATATAGTATCTTATAGTCTTTATATCTAGAATATAAAGAAAAGAGTTAGTACTACCTTAATAACTAATAGTTTATAATAGAGTATATAGAGAGGAATTAGCGTATATAGTAGTAAACTTTATAGTAGAGGTATTTAAAATAAGAAATAAGCTTCGTATCGAGTAAAATCGTATATATCTATAAGGCTAGGTTTCTAGTAAAGAGAATATAAGAATATATAGGATATAGGATATTACTACGAAGTATTATAGAAAGGGATAAAAGCTTTACTTATAATATTCTATAATTTATATCCGAAACGAAGTATAGTTTATATTATATCCTCTCGTCTCTATAGAAGTAGTTATAGCTAGAAGGCTACTCGAACGCCTTAGTAATAAGTCTATATTAATAGTAATACTTAGTCTCTATATTATTAGCCGGCCTATTATTTCGCTCTTTAGTATTAGCTATAACTAGTATCTCTCTTAAGCTAGATAGCTTCTAAAGTAACGATTTAAGCTAAGTATTAATTCTCTCCTAAATTTTACTATTCTAGTCTTTATCTCGATAGTCGTAGAGTAGAGTATCGATATTAGTATTAGATAGACTATAGAAGAACTAGTTATAGATCTTTCTCTAGGCTTCTATTTTTAGATCGTTACTACTAGTACTAATAGCTATTTAAAGATTATTAATAATATCTTTATTAGTATTCTAAATAGATTTAATAATCGCTACGAGATCGTTAAAGTTAGATAATAGCTTAGTATTTATAGATCTATCTAAGAATACTCTATTAATCTATCTATAAGATATATTAGTATAATAGCTTAGTTATATTAGTAAACTTTATAGAAGACTAGTAAGCCTATTAGGATAGAGAGTAAATAGTAGAGAAAGTAAATAGTAGTAGAAGTAAATAGTAGTAGAAGTAAATAGTAGTAGAAGTAAATAGTAGTAGGAGTAAATAGTAGTAGGAGTAAATAGTAGTAGGAGTAAATAGTAGTAGGAGTAAATAGTAGTAGAAGTAAATAGTAGTAGAAGTAAATAGTAGCGAGATTAAATAATAGTATAGTAAGAGAGCTTATATTAGGACTTCTTCTATTACTTTCTTAAAATTACGTTACTATAGTCTTATAGATATATAATTATAAATAAGCTCGTTAGTCTACTAAAGTATAGTATATTCGATCGGATTTAGTATCTAATTCGAGAAATAAGATATTAGAAAGTACTATATATAAGTATAGAAATAGATATATAAATAGAGAAAAGCTTTTACTTATACTAGAGTTAGTCTTTAGCTTCTAATATTACTTACTAGCGCCGTTACTAAATCCGTAGGCTATACTTTACTACTATAGCTCTTACTAATTAAATTTAGTATTAATTAAGGTATTATACGTTTTCTAAAATTAGACTTAGTAAAGAGAATAGATATTATTATAGCGATCCTTATCCGATATAGTAGTAATTCTCTTAAACTTAGTAATAGTTAGAGGCGGAGGTTCTTATACTTATAGAGAGTCTAATATACTATAAAATACTTTAACTTCCTCTCCGAAGCCCTAAAGTATAAAAGCTTTCTTCTAGCGTTTAGTAAGCTCTTTATAAGTATTAATAATATATAGGAGTATTAGCTTAAGAAGCTATATACGTTTAGTCTAAGCTATATTACTAACTTATCTAAGAGAAAATAAGTTAGTATAAGTATAGATAGGATTTAAGTTAAGTTAATAAAGTACTAGAATAAATAGAGTAAATAGAATATATAAAGATAGTAGTAAAGGGTAGGACTTATTATATATAATATATAAGTATAGCGGCTATAATTAGTACTCGCTAGTAGAGATAACTATATATACTATCTTAGATATACTAGAGCTTAATTATCGATATATATATATATATAATAGAGTAGAGAGCCGATACTAGTTTATTTTAATCTAATCTAGAGTAAGTATAAATACTAGCTAGCTATATCCTTTTTATAACTATATAATCCTAGATTTAGCTAGTAACTAAGTATACTACTATAGCTTCTATATATCTAATTAGATATATACTACTTCTATATAGTACTAGATTAGGAGTTAAGTTAAGTTACTTAGAGATATAGCCTATATAGGTTCTCGTAGCTTATAATATAATAGACTCTACTTTATAAGTCTTATTAGGGTCGTATTAGACTAGAAATTAAAGGCCTACTCGATATAAAAGTAATAGAGTCGATTTATATTATATTCCCTAAGATATAAGTTTTAAGAGTTTACTTAAAAACTATCTAGCTCGTATCGCTAGAGATACGTACTAATTATCTAAAGAGTATACTAATACGAAGATATATAGTTAAGAGTAATTACTCTCTTCTAAAGGGACGTAGATACTCGTTTATATTAGTTATTAAATCTTATCTAATTTTTACGTAGATCTAGGCTCCCTCTAGAACGTAGTATTTAGGATAGCTATATAACTACTAACTATATTATAGAGATAGAGAAACGAGATAGGCCGCGATTAATATTAATATCCTTACGCTCTATATCTTCGAAATAATTAAATATAAGTATCTATTAAATATATTTATTTCTAAGCTTATCTAATAAGATTACTACTAACTATATATTAATACGGTAGAATAAATACGTCGCTTCTAATTTAAGCCGTAGAGTCTTAGAATAGTATCTATATTATAAGAAATAAGAAGGATAAGATAAGAGCGCTAAGATAGGGAGGATATAGTCTATTTATTTAGATAAACTAGACTACTTATATACTATATATATACTACTACTAGAAGACTTAATAAGTATAGATAGTTATAGGTAGACTAAATATCTTATATATATATAGAGCTAAAGTACTAGTAGAAGCTCTAGCGCTTTAGTAGGCTTCTTATCTAATCTCGAGATAGTAGAGTCTATCTTTCTTCTCTCTATAAATAAATAACTATATATACTAATACCGCTATCGAAGAGCTTATAAGTATAGGTACTCTCTAATTACTAAATAGTCTAATTAGAATTTAGTTTCTAATAGGTATAAGGTTAGACGCGACCTTACTTAAAGCTATAATCCTATATCTATAGATACTCCTAGTAATAGTCTAGATAGTAATATAGGGATACTATATAGTAACCGATAGATAGGTATCTACTAGCTATATTTACTATTATATACGTCTATAGTCCGTAGTAAACGTCCTAACCGCCTATATCGCTTCGTTATTAGATAGAGTATAGTACTACTAAAAGTAATATAGTATTTCTTTCTATATTTATAACTTTACTTACTCTATATATAGCGACTTAAGTAACTAGAGTTATTATATACCTTACTTAAATTAACCTTAACTAGTATATCTCTTTACTCTATCTATTTATATATCTATTTACTCTCTCTAATAGTTACTACTTCTACTTTCCTTTAGTATACTACTATATATCTATTCTAAGGAAATCCCTAGTCCTATCTTTCTACTATCTATAGTCCTCGTCGTAGCGATAAATTTAATAGACGAGCTTATATAACTTATTAATAGTATAAAGAAGCGCCGTCTTAGTCTTATAAATAAGTCTATCGATAAGATTAATATTAAGTAACTAATAAATAATTCGATTTCTAAGCTAAGAGACGTCCTATCTAATCTTAGATCTATTCCGTTCTAAGCCCTTAACTAAGCTAAATAATATACCTAAGCTCTTATCTAGTAGTAACTCGTAGATATTAGAGCTACTCTTTTAGATCGATCTCTAAATATAGGTTAATTTCTTTAAATATAGGATAAGCGTTCTATTAACTTTTAGAACCTTCCTAAGATAACTAAGGATATAAGTATACTTCTCTAGGCTTATAACGGAAGCGGTCGCGAGCTTAGATAATAGCCTACTATATACTAAAGGCTAATTCTTCTATTCTCTCTATAGTTCTAAACTAAGCTAGAAAACGAAAGTAAATATCTCTATTATTATAGCTCTAGATATACTACTAGCGATAAGAACTATCTACTCGAAGACTACTAATATTATCTCTATTCGGCTCTCGATAGTAACTTATCCTACTTACTAGATATCTAAAATAAGCTTAAGTAAGTAACTTTCTCTCTATAATATATATCCTTACTCTATATTAGCTAGACTCGTATCTACTAGTTTTACTAAATAATATATTTACTTATACTCCTTTACTAACTTCTTATATACTACCGTTTTCTAGTTATTAGTATTATAATAACTACTCCTTACTTTCTTAAGATACTAGTAATAAATATTCTTTCTATTATAAGAATAATAAAGACTACTATAAACTATATACTATCTATAGTAACTAATATATTAAAGGCGAGCTAATTCTAAGTAATTGTTTTTAGTATAGTACTCTCTTATTTTAACTAGCTCTAGACTAGGCTATAACTATAGTAGAGTCTAACTATAAAGTCGACTACCCTTTAACTACTAAAAAGGATTACTAGTCTTACTAAAAGAATAATTATAGAGACTAGTATAATACTAAGCTAGACTCTAAGTTTCTAACTATATATATATCCTATAGATTAAGAGATATTAATAAAGCTATTAAGAAAGGTAATTACTATATACTATATACTAAATACTAGTAAAAGGTAAGTAGATTATTAATTAGAATCTCTACTTCTTATACTATTATATAGAAGATAAATCTATAGCTAATACTACTTAATATAGGATATACTAGAATAAGTATAGTTAAAAGCTATAATATAAAATTCTAAATAAACGTTTATAATCGAGATATTTACTAATACTTATATCTTTTTCTTTATAGATCGATATTTATTAAGAAACGGAAATTAAGCTTAATAACTATAAAGTCTATATAATATATATTTATTATATCTCTAACTTTAAGAATATTAAGATTCTTAATATTTATTAGAATATATAGTCTAGTTAGTAACCTAGTAGGAGATACTAAGATAGGCTAAATTATATAATAATAATTATATAACTTATCTAAGCTAATATCTTTTAGGTTTAGCTCTAATCTATAGAAGAAGAATATACTTACTATTCCTACTTTAGCCTCTACTATTTCTTATAGCTTCTATTATAGTTTATAATCTATTTATACCTATCGGCCCTTCTTAGCTCGATAGGTTATAAGCCCGGGTTTATAACTATAAGATAGAAAGACTAAAGTAGTATAGGTTACTTCTAAACCTATAAGTCTAGTTCTAGAAGGAAGAGGTATAATAGGAGAGGAAGACTTAAGATAGACCTATATATATTATATAAAGAAGCCCTATATATATAAGCTATAAAAGAACCTAGTAAAGTATACTTAGAAAGTATAAAAGGAATAGATAAGCCTAAGTTTTAAGTATCTTTAGATAAGCCTTAGATTTAGTACCTAGTACTACTAATATCCTAATCTATAGATTATAATAGTTAGAAAGAACTTAAGGAAGTTATTAGCCCTATAGAGTAGGAATCTATACTAAGTTTTTAGTAACCTTTAAAACTAATAGGCCTAGTAGAGCTAGGGATCTATAACTAAGGAAGATAGCTATCTAGAAACTATTATTTTTAGACTAAAGAAAGAGCTTATTTCTAGAGTTTATTTAGATTTAATTTATAGAAGAAATTATAGATTAAAAAGGAGGAATTAATAAGAGAAGAGCTATACTAATCTTAATAAAAGAGAATTATAAATTATAGTTTAAGATAATTAGGATATACCTAATAAAGCTAAAGATTAAATAGGTACTAGATAAAATAGTCCTTAGTATCCTAGTATCTATACTATCTAAGTATATCTTAATAATATTATTAGAATTACTAGACTAGTTAATTAAAAGAGTAAGTTATAAGATTTATAATATAATAGTATTATATAAAATATTTATCTATATTTTAGAAGATAACTAGGATAAATATTAAGAGCTTAAATATATAAGATATCTATAGATATAGATAAAAGGAAAATATAAAAGGAAGCTTTAAATAATAGAAAGAAGCTTACTCTAATAGTATACTAATTTTAGTATAGAAAAAGGCTAAATAGTTAATAAAGTATAATAAAGCCTAAATAGTATAGCTAGGAAGGTAGTATTAATCTTCCTATAGTTTAAAGAAATTAAGACTAAGAAGAGAAGGATTTAATAGCTTCTAGTAGCCCTTCTAGAATTATTTAATACTATTAGAGATAGAATAAATCTAAGATAGGACCTAAGCCTATAAGATATTCTTAGTATTCTAAGAGAAAAATAGGAATAGATAATAAGCTAGAAGATAGCTATATTTACTAAGAAAAGAAATTAGATAGATAGGGATTTATTATATTTCCTATATAAAGGAAAGTACTAGATTAGAGAATACTCTAATCTAAATAAAATAAAAGTAGCTATTAACCTAAAGTAGAGCTATAGGGTAGTAAAGAAATAATCTTTATCTAGAGCTAGGAAGAAATCTTTACTAAATAAGGAGTAACTTAAAGAAATAGTAAAGAAACTAAGTCTAAGAATATAATCCTTAGAAAAGAGGACTAGGAAACTATCTTCTAAGAAAGTCTATATAGTATAAGATATAGAGATACCTTCTAAACTATCTTCTCCTTTTAAAGAGGAAGATATAAATAAGATAGCTTATTTAACTATTAAAGTAAAAGATAAGTATAAGCTATCTAAATAGCTACTTAACTCTTATACTTCTATCTATATAACTAACTAAGAATTACTCTTTAGAGATATAAAACCTCTTAAAAAGAAGAAGTAGATTAAAATTAGAGGTAGCTATCTAATAGCTATATATATTAGGAATATAATTATAGATAGAAGGAAAGGTAAGTAGATTATACTAAAAGGTATTCTCTTTATATCTAGACTTAGAGTTAATCTTATTTCTTAGAACTAATTTAATAAGTAGTTTAGTATCTAACTACTAAAATTTATACTTTACTTATCTAATAGAAAGCTAGTTATCTAGATAAGGCTTTTAGGAGGAGTACTATTTATTAAGGAAATTAGCTAAAATCTAGATAAACTTATATTTATATATATTCCCTAGGATCTAATAAATAATAATACCTATATCTTTATAGTCTAGACTAACTAGAATTAGTAGGAGCTATAGTATAAAAGAGTTAGATACTTTAGAGAAGTACTACTAAAGGATCTTTATAAAGTTACTAACCTAAAGGAAAGAATTCCTATCTCTATAAAGTATTAGCCTTATAGAGTATATTCTTTAGCTAAGATAAAGAAATATAGAGGAAAGGAGATTAAGAGAAAGCCTATTAGACTTTCCCTTATTTTAATTAATATCTATAGACTACTACCTATATTAAGGCTAAGTTTTTAATAGTAGCTTAAGATTATTAATAACTTTTCTAGAAAGAAGTAGGTATTCCTATTAAAGTTAAGAGAAAATATAGTAAATATACTATAGAAATAGAAAAGAAAAGCTAAACTATAATTAGGGAATTAGCTTTAGGTAGTAAGAAGTAATAGGATAAGAGAATTACTTATATTACTTAAGTAGTAGAAGAAGGAATCTAGAATCTCCTACTATATAACTAAGGTATATAACTTAATCTAAAATAGAGTTATAGAAAGATCTATCTAGATATCTAAAGAATATATTAAAGTAATACTTAAAAAGTTAAATATACTAGTTAAATTCTAGCTAAAAGTATTAAATACCTATACTATTATAAGAAATACCCTTCTAAATAGACTAGATATTAATAGGTTTAAAGTTTTACCTAATAAAGCTTTTACTAGAAAGAGATCTTCTATATTATACTTTAAGGTTTAGGGATATAGAGTAGTTATATATATAGATACTAAATCTTAGCTAGTTAGGATAAGATTAGATAAGCTAATAAATAGAGAGAAAGATACTATATTTATTAGCTATATACCTAATATATCTAAAATATAGTTATTCTAGGAGCCTAATATAAAGACTATAAGAGCTTATAATAATACTATCTAGTTTAAGAATAAGAAAGGAAGGGATATAACTTTAAATATCCCTAGACTTAATTAGCTAAGCTAAGCTCTAGTTAGAAACCTAGTTAGTAGACTAATAAAAAAGAAGAAACTAAATCTAAAACTACTATAAGTTTAGCTACTTCTACTACTAAAGGATAAGGACTAATATTAGATAATAGATAATTTAGAAGAAGAAAAAGAAAATTATAAATAGTAGGCTCTAAATTAGAGCTAAAAGAAACCTTAGTAAGATAACTAGAATATCTATACTTAGAAGGGGAATTTAAAAAGAAGAAGATTAATCTCTAATAAAAGGTTAAAAGAAGAAAGAGTTTATAGTATAATTATAAGATTAACTATATAGAAGAGACTAAGAGAATTAGAAAATAATAATTTCCCTAAAGCTAAATATTATAAAGCCTTTATCTATCTAATAAAAGATCTAGATCTAAGTATAGATTAGATAGATAAACTTCTAGAGTATATTTATAAAGTTATATTCCCTACTTTTATATTAGGGATTATATAAAGATAGGAGGTTCTAATTCTAAGAACCTACTAAAAGATAATATAAGATCTAAAATAGGGTTATATATAGAAAGAGGTAATCTAGAAAGAACTAATTATACTTAAGAGTAACTATATCTAAGATTAGATAGTCCTATTAAAAAGAGTAAATTTAATTACTTTAAAATAGGTATTTAATATAAAGAGACTAATTAGTAGAGTAATTAATAGGTTTAAAATAAGACTAGTTATAGGAGAATTTTCTTAGAAGTTTAAGATAGATTTCTAGGAGATATTTATACTAATAGTTAGATATAATATATTTAGGGTATTTATAGCTATTATATATAAAAAGAATCTAGAATTATACTAGATAGATATAAATAATATATTTACTAAAAGTACCTTATAAGAAGATATCTTTATAATTCCTCTACTAGAAGTAGAAATTCTAAAAAGTATAGCCCTAAAAATCCTAAGAAGCTTATATAGCCTAAAATAAATAGTAAGAGACTAGAATAAGCTATATATCTTAAAGCTAAAGAGAATAGGATTCTACTAGTTAGAAATAGACCTATATTTACTTATTTATAAAGGGAGAAACCTAATAGTTTTAACTTATATAGATAATATTTCTATTATAGTACTAAAGCTAGAAGATATTCTTTAGTTTAAAAAGGAACTAGGTAAGATATTTAAAATTAAAGACCTAGATAAACTAACTAAAATTCTTAGGATAAAGCTTACTAGAGATAGAAAGAATAGTACTCTAAAGCTAGACTAAGAGTACTATATCTAGGAAAACCTTATAAAGTTTAGAATAACTAAAGAAATAGCCTACCTAACTTTATTACTACTTAATAGTTATAAAAGTCTAAGAAAATCTAACTTAGATAAAGAAAGATATAATAAGACTAAGTACTAAAGTTAGAATAGTATATAGATATAGCTAATAACTATAATAAGACCTAATATTACTTTTACTCTTAGAAGACTTAGATTATATATATTAGATCTATCTAAGAGATATTTAAAAGTACTTAGGAAACTAGCTAGATACTTAAGATTATTCCTAAGTTTAGGCTTAATATTTAGGAAGGAAGGAGGAAAGCTAATAGGATATTTAGACTCTAATTATATAATAGATAAAGCTAATAGAGTCTTAATCTTTAGAAGTATCTTCTTTCTCTATAAATTACTAGTTTCTTAGATAAGTAAGAAGTAAAAGTTAGTTACTATATTAACTATAGAAGCTAAGTATATAGTAATAAATATATATATAAAGTAATCTTAATTCCTTATAGTACTCCTAAAGGAGATAGACTATATATAGTTAGTAGGAGAATATTTATTCTAGCTATTAATTAAAGGAAATTCTAATATAGTAAATAAAATTAGATCTATTTAGATTATAGGAGATAACTAGATATCTTTAACCCTAGTTAAAGATACTTATATCTATAAGAGATTAAAATATATTAATATTAGCTTTAATAAGGTTAGAAATCTTTAGTAGTAAAGAAAAATTATAGTAGAATATACTCTAATAAAAGAGATAGTAGCTAATAGTCTAACTAAGCTAAAGATAGAGCTATAGTTCTAGGAATTTATTAGATAACTATAGCTTATATAGTAAAAGGAGAATATATAGGGAATAGAGTATTCCTTTATATTCTCTAATACTAGATCTAAGAATTAAACTTAGTAGATTAGATATACTATACTAACCTAGAAGCTATTATATCTAATTAGCTAGTTAAAATTCTTAATTAATCTTATACCTTTAATTAGATTTAAGGACTAACTATCCTAAGTAGAAGTATTAGAATATATAGTCTAGTTAGTAATCTAGTAGAAGATACTAAAATAGGCTAAATTATATAATAATAATTATATAACTTATCTAAGCTAATATCTTTTAGGTTTAGCTCTAACCTATAGAAGAAGAATATACTTACTATTCCTACTTTAGCCCCTACTATTCCTTATAGCTTCTATTATAGTTTATAATCTATTTATACCTATCGGCCCTTCTTAGCTTAATAATATTAGCTCTATATATATCTACTATACTAATCCTACTATTAACTAGTACTTTAATATATCTACTAGTACTCGTAATTAATATAGCGTTTACGTTCTACCTCGCTTTATTATCTAGAATAATAAAAGTAAAGAAGATAAGAAAAAGATTATTAATAAGATAAAAGCTATCTATATATATCTATATAACTAGATTAAAGAGAATAGATCTAACGATTAGACCTTCTAGTAAGTAAGAAATACTACTAACCTTATTAACTAAATAGTATAGGAATATACTAATAGTAAGTTACTTATAAATATAAGATTTTATAGTATTTAGACTACTAGAATAGGAGGAAATAGCCGAGTAGATTAAGTAGTAGCTTATCTAATATAGTAGGAAGACGTGGATATAGAGGACCTGTAAAGTTTTTTTTTAGAAGCGTGTGAGGTATAGTATTACGAATCAATCATGGCACTTGTTACGGCAGGCGATTGTGTCGAGACAACAGATTCCCCACTTTTTCACCGACGGGAGTTGCGGAGACAACCTGGTCTCACATTCGCCATTCCACTACGCACAATAGTACAGTAGGCCATCACTCGTCATACAACTTCGATCTGTACGCTCTGAGATCTTGTCACATCTGCTGCGCAGCACTGTTACAGTCATCGTCTAGAGGACTGAAAGGATTATCCTCCGAATCAGCTGGGCACCAAAACGGAGAGGATATACTTCTCTTGAGCCGAGCCGATCTTATACCCCTCGATTCGATCCATCATTTGCCGTTGGTCTCCCGCCGTGAGAAGAAGACGTCTGGTGGAAGGCACCTTTCGCCTTGCTCGACCCGCGCGCATCGGCCGAATTTGCTTCAAAGCCTCGGCGCATTGCCTTCAACGCAGCATTTACGATAGTGGCGCCTGGCTATTCACCAATTGGGATATCCAATACTCGTTGCACCTGCCTCTCCTAATCACTCTCGTATGCATGCCTTCTGATTCCGAGAATTGAGCAGAATCACATCCAACCACGAGCCTTCAGCAAGTCGTGCCGTACTGGGCATCCGGCCTCGAACGCGGCTTATCACGAGCTTAAGTGCTCAAGCGGAAGCAGATCTACAACTTTGACCGGCAATATTAGCAGTTTACATCCTTCCTCCTCGGTACGGCGCTACATCGTCAGCTTTCGACTGGCAAGTGCTGCAAGCCTCACGCAACCCTCTCTCGGCCTCCACCACATCAGCCTGATACCATCATCTGTGTGAGGCATGGACCAGAGGCAACAGCAACAAGTCCACCAAAGGCCGCCCTATCCACAAGTAACATAGCAAACATCGTCATCGATCTGAACAGCGACCTCATTCTTTCAAAGCTCAAGCTCGTTATCGTCGTTATCGTCGACAGGCTCGTCCACGATGTCTCCAGCATCATCAGCGCCATTGCCGTCACCGTCGGTTGAACAGCACCCCGTAAACTACTTCTCGCGTGCGCCAACGTCGCATCCCGCGCAACAATCACGGTTGTCGCAGCAGCAACCACAGCAGCAATCATTAGCGCCACAATATGTAGGGCAGCGAGGAGATGGTGGAGGCGCTCCGGAGACTGCACCGCTCCTTTCAAACTTTGGATTGCTCGCGGAGGCAGCGAAAAGAGCACAGATGGCATGTCTTTCGAGAGACTTGGGAGACGTCGGGCTCTAGGCTGGGCTTGATAAGAGGTCTCGAGGTGCGATGCCCGTAATGATAGCCGGGTTGATTTGGGCATAGTCTTGTCGGCGAAGAGGAGTCTGGACTGCTCGACCGCATCCGTTCTGAAGCGGGTGATCTTCTATGGGTTACGAAATGCATACCAATGTTGATTGAGGATTTAGCATGGCTCTGGATATTGACTTCCGCGAGGAAGAACCAGGAGGAGGGCTCAGACTAGATGCAAGGTGATCAGTATCAGCAGGTCTTTAGATACAGCGATCACTCTTGATAATGCCATGTGTGGCATCTAATTCTCGACGCACGCATCTTCGCCAGTTCCAATCTGTCTCGTTTCATGCCCGGCAATGTCATCAAGGCACATGCCCGTGTGGCTGTGGCGGAGATGTGATTGAGCCGTGGCAGACAGACTCTTGGCTGCAGGCTTCCGCGTTCCTGCTGGTTGAGAGCAGTATAGTACATCAAGTTGACGTGGTGTACAATGTGGAGCTCACGTTCTGCCACGTGCTTTGGTTCGGGGCAAGTGGATCGGTCGCCGTAGGGAACGACCTTGTCGCGAAGCAAAATTTCAATGTTCTTGAAGGAAATCCGAGCTTGCGACGTGCTATCAAATAGATTCAGAGTTTTGCATCATCATGAGTGAAACTTTGATACATGTAGTTCCTGGTTGTCAGGTGTGTTGAGCCATTGAGTCTGGCGCGGAGCTGAGTGCCGAACGATGTGGAGGCAGCGCAATGGAAGCTGTTCTTGACCACCACACATGCGCATCAATAGCATTGCCTGCCGCCAGCTATTGTCATCTCGAACATCGCGCCGTCGGATGGGTTCTCGGTGACAAAACATCCGTTGTTGCGAGCGCAGCACTCCCATTCTTGACGCTGAATAAGCCGAAAACTGCAGCGTCATCCAGCCTCCCGCCGAACGAAGCCGCCCGAGCTTCTCGCAGCTCATTTACCATCCTCCGCTCACTCACATCTCACCCGCCGAGAGACCACCGCGCGCGCTGCGCCCCTCGTCGCCAGCATGTCTTACAACCAGTACTCTGGCTACGGCGGCAACCCGTATGGAGGCGAGCAGCAAAGTTACGGCGCGACAAATCCCTATGGCAGCGAATCCGGCAATCCCTATGGCGGTGGCTACGAGGGCCAACAGGTAGTGAGCGCACACTTTCGCGCACGGCGCTTGACGCCTTTATAATCCATACTAACGTATATCAGACGCCTGCTCAATCGCGACCGGCGTATGCGACCGAAGATTCGAACTACAGCCAAGCGCCTACGCCTGCGATACCGGGTCAAGCGCCTCAGCCGGGTCAGAATGTGCAATATGTCCAGCCTGGACCGACCGTCATGTCCAATTCTGATTTCCTGTCGCGAGTGGAAGCTGTCAAGGCGGACATCCGTACCCTGACCACACACGTTGGCCAGATCGCATCACTGCATCAGCGCGCTCTTTCCTCCCCGGACAGCGGCTCGTCTGGGCAACTGGAGTCTATGATCACGCAGACGCAGGTTTTGAACACATCGATCAAGGACCAGATCAAATTTCTGGAAACAGATGCTGCGCGAAGCAAAGATAACCAGGTCAAAAATACCCAGGTTGGCCAGCTAAAGACGAGTTTCACGAAGCAGTTGCAAGAATATAGGGTCGAGGAGGCAAACTATGAGAAACGGTACAGAGAACAAATCGCGCGACAATATAGAATCGTCAACCCGGAAGCCAGCGAATCAGAAGTGCAAGAAGCCGCCAATGCGGATTGGGGCAATGAAGGTGTTTTCCAGACTGCAGTAAGTGCTTCTGGGGGGACCATGGTTTCAGACAAATTCTGACCTTGACAACAGCTCAAAACGAACCGATCAGCGACTGCAAACACTGTCCTCGGTGCTGTGCGAGCTCGACACAATGACATCCAGAAAATCGAAAAGACACTTATGGAGCTCAACCAACTCATGGAAGATCTTGCAACTGCGGTTGTCCTACAAGACGAGCCTATACAGCAGGCCGAGCAGCACACCGACAATGTCAAGCATGACACAGAAGCTGGCAACGTGCAACTTGACAAAGGCATCGAGTCCGCCCGACGAGCACGGAAACTGAAATGGTGGTGCTTCTTTATATGTCTGGCAATCGTCATCATCCTAGGTCTCGTCCTGGGATTGTACTTTGGGTTGAACAAAAATAACTAATCGAAGCATACTGAGCGCTATTCTTGTACGTACGTGGGGAAAAGGCAGAATCTCTTTCTTTCCTGGTTGGGTAAAGAAGCCCGCCATTACCAGATGAGAAAAGGACCAGGCCTTTTTGTAATAGTGGTAATTAGGGAGAACCGGAATGAGAAACATGTGCATTTTCAGTGCTATTACCATTGTACAGTCCTGTACAAGTTTCAACTCTCCGTGTACATCCTATCATGCAAGATCGTTTCGCTCAAAATGGTATCACAAATGCCTCCCACAAAACCATGCTCGCTTATGCCTTCCAATGTCCAGTTTGAAACGCCTCGCTGGCTGATGTAAATGGTCGCAGATCTCGCTATGCTAACAATCTCAAGTTGCGTCTGTCGTCATTATGGTCCTGCTATGCTGTCCCGTTCTCATTCTCCTTCGAGAACTGCTCGTTCAAATGATTCCAAGCCTTCTTTGCATCCCAGTCTTCTGGGAGAGGAGCATCCCAGATCGTGCCTTTGTCAGGATTCGAGCCTGGCCACAGTGGATCTTCCACCCTTCCAACATGGGAGGCGTACTCCTTGGCCTTCTCTTCGGCATCCACAAGCCAATCATCCCATACTTTGGTTTGAGGAGCAGCAGCACCATTCTTCACCCAACGTGTAGACTTGGTGAGCAATATGGCTTTCCAAAGCGCTTCAGTGAAGTTTGGGTTCTTCCATCCTCCCGCTACACCTTGCTCTTCAACCTCATAGCATGATAGGTCCCAGTCGTAGCGCTGAGGTAATGCAGCAGCAATCCAATGGGCAATATTTATGATGACATATCCGCCCGCCCAGGCAAATTGCAGCTGAAGCTTTGCGTTCGCAAGAAACACGATACCCAACATAAGCATGATAGTGCCAACTAGCGACAACATGCGGTAGATGAGTGGATTCTGGATCTCGTAATTAATTTCTTCCGGTGCAAAGTAGAGCTCCCGAGCGACCTCCTCGTCGCAACGAACGACTAGATAGCTGCCGTTCGGATATCGAATGACAACGTCGCCAGGTGGTGGAATACTCCCTTGAGCCTTCCTTGGTAATACAAGGTTCCACTTGTTGATGATTCCCACAACGGTTGAAAGACCTGCAAGCGTGATGGTGGCCAGGATCGACATACCGTCGCCAAAAGTAATCGACACTGCAAGGAGGATAACTGCCTCCAGAAAACCAATCAAAGTTACCCACGTCTGAGGCCCTGTAGCCTTGGCCTTGATCAATGGAGGCCCCATTTGGGGTGATCTCGTAGGTGCTCGTTTGGGCTGGCCACGAAAAATCGTATCCATTCTAGTCGGAGGTCTATTTGATTGTATCCGTTTCTTGACTTGCACACATCTGACTGTGAATGTAGGCATTTCTTCTCCACTGGTGGCTATCAGCTCCATCAAATTGTACAGAGTGCAGGACGGCTTACAGTAGGATATTTGCAACGTGGTGAACATGGTCCTTGACATTTCCAGAGTAGACACCAGTGACCTTAGCTGTGACAGGAGGTAGTGTGGTTGGTCGTGTTGTTCGTATGAGAGCTTGAGGAGCAGGAAGCAGGCGCGGAAGGTAGAAGAGTCGTGAGAGAGCTGAGACTTGTGCATTCGCGAGGACAGCACCCTCACCAAGGACGGCGAGGAAACCAACGATGTCAAGCTGGAAGTTGGCAAACACATTCCACTGCCACCAAACGTCCCAGTTAGGCTCTCCGGGTATGGCCACTGTCACATTGTTGTTTCCACTCATGATTGCGGCTGAACTCTCCTCCAGGGTCACGAATGCTAGACTTTATCGAGGTGGTCAGGGTTCCAAGAAGAGATGAAGTCTCCGTATACTAGATGATCTGAAGCTGACAATCATTTCATATAGCCTGGGAAGGATGCGGAAAGGCGCAGAGATGGGCCTCAGATATTCAGCATGAGAAGGCAAAGAAGGCGTCTGCAACGAGCTGGCGATTCTGCGGTCCAAGCCTCACAGCCCCAAGCGCCTGTGCAGTACCTAGTCCTTGTGCTGTTGATGCACGATGCCGCTGAGCTACCCGCCGTGTTGCGTCAATGGCCTCTCGATGCCTCCCTTTCGCTCAGCCGCTCATGCATGATGCTGTGCTATGACACTCGCAACTGAGTTACTGAGAGATGGACCTCAGGCCGCCAGCAAGAGAGACAGCCCTCATTTCTTTCCGAGGCCACGCCCCACTCCTGAGTTCTTGGCCAGATCCGCCACGAGCGTCGTTGATCGCGCCGTGACCACTGGCAAGACATCGACATCAGCACCAGACGTGCGATCAATGTCCTGAATCTCAAAACCTGCAACAGGCCACAGCTGTCCGATATTTCTGACTTCCAATTCATGCGCAAGCAGAAGGGGCGTTCAGCAGCTTTCACTATACCTTTGAGGAGGCGCAGCACAAGCCACCCCACAGGACAACGAGGCTGGGCAACAGCGTCAACTCAACCGAGCTGCGTCCATATCGTTTGACATGAGAGCATTTGCAATATCTTCTCAGGCCAAGGACAATCATAGCTTGCCTGGGTTCTGAGCTCGCCGATATACCTGTCTGCGATTAACTTGTACCTCGTTGTTGCCGCCAGGCCACCTGTGTGGCATCGACTACTACACATCGACGGCAACACTGCCTGGCCTTGGTCGACCACGCCGCCAGGTATATTGATCCTCCGAATCTGTTATAAAGCCTGGATCTGGACTAACCAATGGTCTGACCTGAGTGACCAGGTCTGCTCTTCATCGAAAATTGGTTCAGTATCGTTCGAATCACTAATGATGTGTACCAGGAGCCCGAGACCTGTCGACAATGCTGTTCTGGTCACCTTGCGAGAAAATCGCCAGCCTAATCTGGTTGTTTATATCGTAGTACTTGTGGCAGGAATGCTCAGGGAAAAGGTGCGTCAAGAAAGTGTCCTTTGTGCCAATGAGGGACAAAGCGAGCAATGCCTTAAGCATTCTGACATGCCACTTACAACTTTTAGATCAAACGCCGACGCTTTCAGCAGGAGAAAGCGTCAGCAGAGACGAAGAGCCCTTCAGACAACAGTGAAGATCTCGCTCATCCAGAGCAGCGGAGAAAGCTTTCTCTACTGCCCTTACTTTGTGGCAAAAGAACTCAGGATCGCAGAATGTCAGATTCAAAGCCTGCAGCTAGGCATTCCAAGCCGAGCATGGCCAGACCTATACCAAATCACGACGAGTATGAACTCGAACGTTCGAGACTTCTCGAAGACGAGCGAGGACAGCTGTGGTACAAGAATGTACCGAGAGCTTCAAGCAGTACGGAGACTAGTGCCAACGCCATCATCACTCGAATACGTGAAGATGAACGAATAGGACTGTTCGGCGAGATGCCAAGTGAAGCTGTCCCGGCAGACGACTTGCGCGATCTTGGAGGACGATTTCTCGTGAACAAAGAGCGGATTGACAAGAGCGATCTCCTCCAGATTGCTAAGCGCATGCCCAAGGGAACGCATTTACATCTTCATTTCAACACTCAATTGCCACCGGAACGACTTATCGCCCATGCTCGGAAGCTTGCTGACACGATGTATATCCGGAGCGACAGGCATCTAAGCACAGCGGACAATTTCAACCAGGCTGAGATAGTGTTCGAAGTTCGTCCAAACAGTACACTGGAAAGTGACATCTTCTCTCTAAATTATGATCCATTGCCTGTGGAAGGCAACAAAAAGGATTTTAGCAGGTCGTGGATGAGATGGTCTACTTTCCGACATGCATTTCCGAAAGGCGTGGACCTAAAGTCGATTGAGACTGAGACTGGCTGGCAAGATATCCCCGAAGAACATTGCCAGGATCACTTGGACTACCATAAACTCGACAATGCTGAACGCTGGGCCCGGGAAAAGATGATTGTGACACGGCATCGTGCCTACCACGATCGACAGACAACAAACGGCGCTTGGGCATGCTTCAACCAGGGCACTCGAGCATTCAAAGGCTTGCTCAATTACAAGAGCATTTATCGCTGGTACATTGGCGAAATGATTCAGAGCTTGATCGATGATAAGATCATGTACGCTGAGCTTCGACCTATGCTTCTGGACAAAACCATTCCTTCCGACGATGGCATGGAGCTGGTCGATCACAGCGCACAGATGAAAATCGTCCTTGAGGAGGTTCAGAAAAAGCTGGACGAACTGCAATGGATGAACAAGCTGGACGACTTTCCGTTCGGCCTCAAGATCATCT
Source organism: Pseudocercospora fuligena (assembly GCA_014298035.1). NCBI lineage: Eukaryota > Fungi > Ascomycota > Dothideomycetes > Mycosphaerellales > Mycosphaerellaceae > Pseudocercospora > Pseudocercospora fuligena. Next base: position 188,394 of record JABCIY010000039.1, on the reverse strand, counting down.
ACTGTACCCCCAGAAGTATTAGTCCAGAGCTCATGACGAAGGAGCTACAGAACTGTCTTGATCTCAAGAAGAGATATCCCCATCTAATTTGCGGCTTTGATCTTGTCGGGGCAGAAGATCGGCCGAAGAACATCGGCGCGTTCGCCAAAGAACTGGTTGATTTCACGCACACATGCGAAAACGAGGGCGTCAGCGTACCGTTCATGTTCCATGCCGGCGAGACACTCCTTGACACAGGCGGCACCCAAGACCCGGACAATAGTAACTTATACGATGCGTTGCTGCTACAGTCAAAACGAATCGGACATGGCTACTCGCTTCTAAAACATCCGCTGCTCGTGCAGAAGTATAAGGCTGCCGACATCTGCCTTGAAGTCTGCCCCACATCAAATGAGCTACTGCATCTCTGTGGCAATGTTCGGCAGCACATATTACCAGAACTCCTAGCAGCGGGTCTACATTGTACTCTCAATGCAGACAACCCGAATCTCTTCAGCAACTCCTTGTCCTATGAGTTCTATCAGGTCATGGCCGGCGATCCCAGAATGAACCTTTACGGATGGAAGCAGCTCGCACTATGGAGCATCGAACACGCTTGCCTGAATTCGACTGAGCAGCAACGAGCGAAAGAGATCTTCGATCGCAGATGGCAGGAGTTCTGTGATTGGGTTGTCGACACATATGGTCAGAGTCTTGCAACGTCCGAAGTGCCAGCACATGCTACTCAGCCATGAGGGTCGGCACTGCTTGTAGCATGTCAATGCTGGGAGACTGCCTGTGGCTATACAAAATTTTGCTGTCACGGTGCTTCGAAAATGAAATCTGAAGCTGGCATCAGTGAACGAGGCGCTAGCACAACGGTCAATGGCTCGCCTGCATCAAACTTCACCTCACCTCAAACTGCTATTGACATCTTGCTTGTTGACGCATCGGGTAACATATACCTACTTTCCTTGACCTCTCGACATATCAACAGACACTCGGCAGCATAACAAGATAACCATGGCCGCCATCAGCACGAGCATAGAGACCGCCGTCAATGCCACCAACAAGCAACCAGGACACAGCAACGGCCTACCAGTCATATGGACCATCTTGATTTGCATGTGCGCCGCTGCCATCGCCATCGCCATTGGAGCCTGCCTGATCTTCCGTGGCTACCAACGCCGCCAGCAACAAACTGCGCGTGATGCCAGCACAGTAGAAGCGATTCCACTGTCGCCATGCACTGCAAACAGCCAGACACCAACTGTACCCACTCAAGAGGCCAGCAGCAGTATGAGAACCGCGGTGGAAACACCGATGCCGGAGTCAGAGCCACTGTCACTGCCAGAGCCACTGCCGAAGCCATCACGAAGCCACAGCAAGACCATGCCAGCCGAATCATACTCGCGATTAAGAGAACCGGTGACTCCAAGCAAGAGCGCTAACGCCCAGCAGACCAGATTCCTGCCCAGAGCCTTGAAGGAGAGCACTTCGCAGAGCAGCTTGAGAAGCAACCAGAGTGGAGGGATAGGCCGTGCTTACTAGCCGGCGCTCGGGACACGAAGGCAGGCGAAGGCACGGAGGAGAAAACCGGGGGCAGTTGCAGGAGGCTAGAATTTCGAGCGAATACGCGTCAAGTATATTGTGGTAATGTAACAGTAGACCTTTCGACTTCACTTGAGAAGAGACTTGCTCCGGCTCAAGTCACAAGCCAAGCACATAGGATGAAAATGGTATGATGCATAAGGAGGTTAGACCTTTGGGCGAGTGCGCGCCCAAGTGGACTCTGACGCTGGAGTGGTAGGTCTCACGAATTCACTTGTGACGAGCCTCGCTCTGCGTGAAGTCGCAACCTAAGCACACCAGGTAAATTCCGGATCACGCAAAAGGAGGTCAGATCTTCGAGCCAATGCGGCTTCAAAGTGAACTCTGCTGACTTTGTTATAGATTTTCGGACTTCACCTAGTAAGAGAGCTCTGCGTGCAGTCGCGAGCCAAGTACATTCAGGGAAGATCCGGTGTCATGCATAAGGAAGTTAGAATTTGAGTGGGTGCGCCGAAGTGAATTCTGCTGGCGCTTTGGCATGTTTTACGACTTCACTTGGGAAAGAGAGTCGCTCCGCGTCAAGTTGTGAGCCAAGCAGACCAGGTTAGATCCGGTGTCAAGAGTCAGATTCAGCGGCGCAGAGTCAGATGAAGCTGCACTACTACGAAATGAATACCTTTTTGAGCTCCTTCTCATCCCATTCCGTCTCCATATCAGTCGGGTCCTTGATTTTCCCTGGCGCAGTACCGAGCTTCTCGTTCAGCCTCTGCAAACGTTCCCGCCCAAATACACGACCATTCGGCAGCACCACAGGATCTTCTTCCATATAGCTCTTGCTATGATGAGCATATGGGACATTCCGCGCCAGTTCATTGAGCTCTGTACTGCATATCGGGCAGACAGGAGCGCCGGTGTTCGCGCTCGCCCGAAGAGCATATTGCGAATGGCAACTGGGAGTCTTGAGTGCGGAAAGGCCGGCTGAGAGGGCAATGTGCAGTAAAGGCTGGGAAGGTAGTGCGAATAGCTCGTGATGTGTCTTGACAAACTGCTCAGCGAGGTACGCATATCGATCTTGGCTGTACATTTCCTACACATCATTAGCGAGACATATGCAATCAATTGTCAATGAACGTACTCGATATGGTTCCACAGGTGTATCTATCGGATGTGCGAGTAGGCCACCTGCCTTCAGTCCGAAATCGGGATCCTGCTCTCCAGCGAGATGTTTCCGCGCATGCATGATAGCTTCTACCTGACTCCCACTTCTCGCCAGCTCGATAAATTGCTGCAACCGTAGCTCCAACTCGAGCTTACTATTGATCTTTTTCAGAGGTTGCTTGTTCTCGCTACACCATGATAAGCATTCCTGGGTTCTCCCTTGTGCCAAACTTGCTTCAATCCTTCCGCACTCGTCAAAGACATCCACGTCAACCAGCTCTTGAATGTGCTTCTCAGCAGCAAGCTCCCTCGCACTTTGGGTGTAGCCTTGCCTCAGCAGATAGTCCACCAACAAGCGGTCCAGCCGCGTATGTGACCAGGCGTCATATTTCACATCGGCCAGGCTAGGAATCTCGTGAAGCTGCTGTAGGTGTTCGATCCGTAATCGCTGCTGCCGATGGAGATTCTGTTCTTCTTCGTAAAGAGCTTTCAGCTTCCGCTTCAAACTCTGTGCTTTGGCAAGCGTGGCATCTAATGAGGCCAGTGTCTGAGCTGGCTCCAGCTTCGTTGCGGACTGCACATCTTTCTGGATGTTCTTGTTGGTCTGCTCGATGTGTCTCTGGGCGTTCTTGAGGTTCTTTCGGAGGAGTTCGTGAGGTAATCGTAATAGTGGCTGATCCAGCAGTATGTGCGAGTCCGGCTCTAGCTTGGTGGTGGTATGCAGCTCCGCCATGCTGCCGTTTCGTGACGTCTCTCGTTATTACTCCATGGATGCTAATAAGACCAGAGCGATGGTCCGGTCGCTTGCCAAGTGAAGTGGATCTCAGAGCCGAGAAGGTGCAGCGGAGCGGATCCCGAGTGAACTGAAGCCAATCAAATATTTGATTCAGATTCGCTAATCCCTGCATGGCGATTGCGTCAAACGGTTGCAGAAGCACTTTGGTGAACCGTGCTCTGCTTGTGACGAAAGATTGACGCTGCCTCTCATACCTAGTAGTAGTGGGGGTGGGGGCGCGTTGAATTGAGGCACATTTTAAGTCTGCTCAGGAACAGGAACAAATCATCCACAGCCCACAACACTGACTTCTGCATACTCTCAGCTTCTTGCATACAATCCAAGCTTCAATCACAGCTTCAATACATCAAATCACCCATAGGTAAGTCTGTTCGAGGACCTTTCAAAGGAAAGCTATAACCAATGCTCATCACCTTTTAGACACTTTTCCACTACACAACTATCATGTCTGGCACCGAGCAAGCATACCACCTCACCAAGGAGGACGTTCGCAAGGTCGAACAGCGCGAGGGCAAGGCTCATGGTGGTGACATCCCAGCCGACTCGAATGCTGCTGGTCTGCAGGTAAGACAGATCTCCCGGGATTTCGTTTGCCATCCATGATACTAATACTTTTCGTCAGTCCATCGTCGATTCCGCAGACAAGAACAAGGCCGAGATCATTGCAGAGCGTCAAGCAAACCTCCCACTTCCAGACCAGCCACCAGCAGCCTCAGACTTCAACAGCGCCGACGCCCGAACAGTCAACGTTGGCTCTGGCGGCATCAGCGGCGACTTCTCCCACGGCAACTCTGCACTTCGCGAGCCAGCAACTGGCGAGAGTGTGGCACGAGCAGACCCAGATTCCATCCGTGGCAATGTGCAAGGACAGGGTGTAGGCCGTGAGGCTGCCGAGGGACTGGGTGGCCTGCCAAATGACGCCGTGGCCCAGGGCAGCAAGAACAAGGCCGGTCTCGAAGACACCACCGGCAAGGACTATGGCTACCCGAAGAACGATCCTAGCTCCGGTGTGAAGAACTAGACTAGATGATACCCAACTACTGAGCTGTCCACGCTTGAGAAGCAGGGGGGCGGCATGAGTTTTACGTTGCATGAATGGCACGAAGATAATGCGTCTTCGGCTTTTGAAAAGGCGTCACAGGAGCCGGAAGCATTGAGATCGCAGCTACACAGATAGCACTTTTGAAAACGTTCAAAATCTCTTGCTACTGTACGATTTTATTCCCCTTTCGTCCCGAGCGTTGCCAACCTCTACCAGTCGCAATCCTCAAATGAGGCCTTACGTCCATCCTGGGTATCTTCCGTATGCTGATCCACAATCACTAGTGCATAGCCGCACTGTTCTAATGCCAACCCATATGCCTCGTGTTACTTCATGCCAAAAGCTTCGTCGGGTCGCCGTTCGACCGAAATTCTGTCTGTCGCGTGATCAACTGACATCTCGACTGATTGCCGTTTCATAATCTCAAGTGTTGGCTTGCGTACTGGCTTGTTCCCAGGAGGCTCAGCGGTCGACCATGGAGTAATGTCATCCTCTCCATGAGTGGCGGTCGCAGTTGCAGATACCACTGTGCTCTTGTCCGGATAAGAACGAAGCATTTCCAGCATGCCATACTCATCGTCGCCGTCCCAAACGCTGTCAGCTGGTGACTTCCGCAAAGGCGTACCGAAGAGAGAGGACTTCGACTTGCCCATGCTGGACGTGAGTGTGCCGCGGGAGGCGGCTCGGGAACGCGAGGAGCCTCTAGAACTCTTGAAGGACAGCTTCTCGGATAGCTTCGAAGTCACTCGGGAGATAGGTATATGCAACAATGGCTTCAGGGCCGGTGCACAAGCGCATATCTGGAACGACTGTAAGCCCTTGACGCACTATATGTTGCGCTTTTAGACGTACAACAGCAATGTCGATCTCAATAGCAGCACAAATCCATAGAGGGTACGAATACCCTAAAAGTAAAGGATATAAGCATTAGCAGATGTCCTAAGCGAGGGAAAGCCGTTCGCAACCAGTATACCGATTGGCGCTTGAGAGTGAGACACGAGGGCTACGAGGCGGGAGTGTGCATGGTGAGGGCTTCTGCCCTTTGGTTTACTCACAGGTCGTGTCCCAAGTACCTATCAATGACTGCCAGATGAAGTATGTCCGTAGAGCGCCAGCTATAGTGACGATGAAACCAAGGCTCAAGAGGAGAGATATACCAATTCGGTGTCGCAGAGCCATCTGAAGTCGCCAAACTAGAGGTATCGGCAGAATTGTGGTAAGCAAGTCTGCACAGCAATTAAAGATGCCGATGGTAAGGGTCGCAGTTCCTTCGTCTAAGCAGTAGTAGTTGGCCATAGGTGGATAGATCCAGTAAGCCTGGACTGGTCTGGTATCTGATCAGCATGGTCGAGATTGCTCGAGCGGAGCATGACACTGACATGCAAAGGAATACGCCAACGAAAGTGAAGGCCAGTCCAAGTCCTACAACGAATGCCATACTAGCATGTAGTACGTGTGCAAACCATGCAATGCCGGAATCCCTGACCAGTCTATAATAGAAACATATCAAACTTATCCTCGTGAAGGTCGCGGCGCCCACGAACAGTAGCTTTGCTGTGAAGGCAGCTATGTTCGCGTTTTGGATCCTGGGTAGCCTTTAGCAAGATCATCTTCTTGTTGGTCGTCCATACGTACATCGTCGGTTTGACGTCCCATATATGACGATTCCATCCAAATCTGCGATTTGCCAATATCACAATTACGTTCAACGCAATAGTCTGCAAAAGATGAGACTCGAGTGTGACAGGAACACGTCTCCCACTGACTTACAAAGAAGAAAGCAACTATGATTGCCCCATCGTCCCATCCAGAGCAACTCTTTACAACTAAGCGCGAGTAAAAGCGGCCAGCAACTGCCAAGCCCACCAGAATGCTAAAACATATCATAAGCACCAAGAGTGCCTCTCCTCGGGTAGTGGGATTGTCGTAGTTCGGTTTCGGCCATGACAGGAGGACTTCCATTGGTGGTATCTGCATGCTCGTTACGTGCTCTGTCTGTAGATTGACCAGTAGAGCTTTTCCGCGTTCAAATCGTACATCGCCAGATTGAAGACGGATTTTAGCGACAAAAAGGAAGTGTGAGAAACGAACGCCAGAGGCGAGGTTCAATTCTGTTCCTGGGTACAAGCTATAGCGAGGGACATGCCTGATCGAGGTTTTAGCGGGTATGCAAAGCTTCAGAACGACTTGTCCTAGGATGATGCTAGCTCAGCGAGTCAAGAACGAAACGCCAGAGGCCAAAACCCACGAGACGTTGGCCACAACGGGAAGCGACATTTCTCACGAAAATGGCCGGACTTCGCGGCCGAGCTTGCGTCTTCGTGAGGTGACTGACGCCGCAGAGCCATGGACCAGACGCTGCTGTGAAAGTTACACAACATCGGGAGATTCGTTGTCACCAAGGCGTGGCAAGCAAGCAAGGAGTGTGGCTTTCCGTATTGGGGACTTGGAGGATCGGTGAGAAGCATTTTCCTTGGTCGACAGTCTGCTGGAGCAGCTGAAGATAGAGCATGAATGCATGACATGTCGATTACTGGGGAGCGGTTCAGTGATCGCCTGCCCACCTTCTTGCTGAAGAAGAACAGCACCGATGCCGGTGTTGCGGCAGCAAATGGCCACGAGATTGTCACGAATGGACATGTAAAATGCACCATCTGGTGCAGCGGCTGCAGAGTCATCACTCCCAAGAATGCTCTCGCTTCGTCTCATCTGCCGCGCTCTTGGGCTGGATTTGACCATCCGATGAAGAGCCGCACACAGATTGAGTCGTGGCGCACCACGTGCAGATTGGGTAGAGTCGAGTCATTGTCGACAGCCATCGTAGTAGGCTAACGGCAGAGAATTTGTGCGCCCTTGGTCCTTAAACTGGTCCTTGAATTGGTCCTGGACTGTGCAAGTAAGACTGCGAGAAGGGAGGTTGGGGACTGATTTCCCGATTTTGCCGACCTCGTGTTACACAGCTATCTCGTGCTCTTGGAACATCTCCTCAACATTCTGGCGAGCCTCTTGTGCTTCGAGTCGCGCATCATTGCGACTACTGCGGACGTCCGTGTTTCATGCCATGTGGCTGGCGATGCAGGCGGAAGGTGGAACATTGGTGTGCAAGGCTATCGTCTCGGCCGCGCCAGAACTCGCATTTAGAAGGAATGAGCAGAACGACGAAGGCAACTGAAGGTCACAGAACTAGCAACTCGTTGCTGACGATAAGCGGCGGCCGGCACAAAATGCACGCTAGCATGTGTTGGCTGCGCGTGTTGAGACGCGTATACCGCTCACAAGAATCGGGACCCGATGCGGAAGCTTTGGCAGGTAACTTTCTTCTTCCCATCTTCGTGTCCAACACAATCCTTACATTTCTTACGTTACTCGGCGAGGCGTTACAAGAAACGAGGAACGACTGCTTTGGCTTGCCCCGGTGCACACTTTCGCCGACAAAGTTTTGGCAGCCGATGTTGCCCTATCGACAAGCTGGTATAGAACTGGCACTTGCAAGTTCAGCACACATGATGGCTTTCAGGAAATCTCGATAAATCACTCTTGCCCAGGCCCGAACTATTTCTGAATAGATTCCGCCCGAATGCCTCTTACCCAGCAAAGATTTTGCATAACTGTGCCGAGCCATATTTCACCTAATTCAGCTCCGGCTTCCGTACCGCACTCGATATGACTTGATCGAGACTTCGTGATTGTCTTGTGAACGCTCTATGCTCAGAAGCTCGGCAATCCATCTGCAGCCGCTCCGCGAACGAGGAGAGAGCGATCTCGAAACCTTGCTTGCGGGTGCAACTCCGGTGGTCGGCGGTAAGAATATATAGTCGGTGCTGACAGATGATGTACGATTCGCACAAAAGAGTGGCAATGTGCGATGACACGGATGATGTAGAAAGGACGACTATTTCTGAACCGCTTCAACGTCTCGATACCATATCATACGCGTTCGACAGCACGGTCTGACAACTTCATTTTAGAAAATGGACAAACGTCTTCAAGACAGGGTGGTGGTCAGTAAGTCTTCTGGGCTCAGTCTGACCAAGTCGTGCTTGTTTTTGACATTGCAATATCTGCAGTAACCGGGGCTTCATCTGGTCTGGGCAAAGCAACAGCTCTGAAATTCGCAGGTGCAGGAGCACGCATAGTTTGTTCTGACCTCAGATCAATCGGTCTGGAAGAAGAGATTTGCAAGAACTATGGCGAAGAGCGTGCCACTTTCGTTGCATGCGACGTTACCAAGGAGGATCAAATTCAGAACCTGATCCAGGAAGCCGTCCATTTCGGCGGTAGGCTGGATTGCCTCCTCAACTACGCGGGTATTGCACTCGAAGTCAAGTACAGAGACAGCGACGCCGAAGTCAAAGCCCACAATTTCCCTACAGAAGATTGGGATCGAGAGATGGCCGTTAACTGTCGAGGAGTGTATTTAGTGAGTTTGACCGCATCTTTCAAGAAGATGTCGAGATTGCTGATCTTTGATATTACTCTTTTAGTGTTGCAAATACGCCTTGCAGACAATGCTTGCCCAGGAGCCCAGAGAACCAAACGCCAGGGGCGAGAGGACAAGAGGCTGGATTGTCAACGCAGCAAGCATGCTGGTCCGTCCTTCGAAGTGTATGACAGTTCAGACACACAGCTGATGATTTGTAGGGAACTGTCACTTCTCCTCGCACTCCAGTATGGTTCCAACTTCGCTTAAGACATTGCGTGTTGCCAATTGACTCCTGCTACAGGCGTACACTCCCTCGAAGTTTGCAGTTGTCGGTATGACGAAACAAATGGCCATTGACTATGCCAAAGATCGCATACACATCAACGCAGTGTGTCCAGGATTTGTCGAGACGCCTATGATCGGGCACATCACCGCAGATGAGCAGCTTGCGGCGAATGTGGCGGCCAGACATCCATGGAATGCGCTTGGAAGACCAGAAGACATCGCAGATGCTGCACTATTCCTCTGCAGCGATGAGTCTGCGTGGGTCACAGGGCACTCGCTCGTCGTAGATGGTGCATACACGGCCCAGTGACGGTGTTGCTGAAGAAGAAGCAAATGGGTATCATTGTAACGCTAAGTAGACTACTCTGATGGATTCGATGAGGGCTCGCTTGGGTTTGATGACTCTGCCGGGGAGAGACTTTCCACAGCCTCCATAGGGACCGGACTTTCGGAGCTCATTGATCTTGTCTCGGCCTCTGAGACGCTTGAAGAACGTCGGAAGAGCTTGTCGATGATGGATGAAGAGCTACTTTTCGAGCTGGATTTGGATCGGAATGAGAATATCGAATCTCTTCGTCGCTTTTTCCTCATCACTGTCGCTTCGTCAGTCCGCGCCATCATCTGGAGAGCTAGGCGGCCTACCTTGTTCTATTTCGTGCGAGTGCATGCTGGTAAGCTGCGCTGTGAGGCGTGACTCTTCCTCATCAGCCGCTTTTATCTCGGAAGGAGTGTCTACAATCAACAGTGAGTACCCGTACTCAAGCTGCATCGTACTATCCGATGACATACGCATGTTTCCAGCTCCTCCTCGGCCACATACTCTCGGTCGTTCAGCATGTGCCGATGTCCTCGCAGAAGCAGACGTCATCTTGCTTGTAGTTTCCTTCGTCTCCGTTCCCCCGTTCACTGTTTCCAACTGTTGTCAAGATTATTCGTATCCTTATCTTTGTGGATCTGAATTCCTGAAGAGAAACGGTAGTCCTATGGACGCATATGCTTCACCAAGAGATAGCAGAGCACAACAAGTCGAGGATGAAGGGCAGCGTTAGGAGGGAAATGAGGTAGTGCGTATGTATGTATATCCCGCAGTCCATTAAACCTTTCTACTGTACGCGAACACTGGCGCTGTCCAAAGGGACCCCTTCAAACGCCATGCTGCACAAGATCTGCCAGTCCAGAGAGCCGCGGCCACCTGTTTTCTGCCTACTCATTCGTCCTCTCCATAGTTGTTCGGAAACTACAGGGCACCAAGGGCGATCCAGAAGGCAGGGCAGACAGGTAGTGCCGAACGATTCCACTCAGAGACTGGTCAAGCTCTAGCCATGCCGAAAGCTTGCCACGCCGATCCACAAATGCCATTATAGAACGTAAGTCTGAAGATAAGGCAGTGGGTCGTGAATGGGTTTGACACAAGCCAGTTAGTCGAGCATGCATTCACATGTTGCCTTCCATGTACCTGATCCTTCGATGGACCTGTACAGGAATTCGTGGGTGATTGACAGAGCCCGCGGGCGGAAGGCGCTTGTCGTCCTGTTCAAGCATTTGATAATCTAGAAAATAAGCAAAAAAGGGTTGGAGGTTGCTGTGGTCCGTCGTCATAATGCCAAGACAATCATGCTCAAGCACCAAGGCACTACGAGCTTGTCCTTCGTTCTGTGCTTGCTATTTGTATCATTAGAACTGAGGATGTATCCACCAGCATCTCCGAGTAGATCGTTCATCATTAAGTACATAGCGACTCATCGCTGTCTATTCCCGTCAAATATGTGCACCAACACAACCCATGCACCAACGCTATGCTGTCCAACGCTCATTCTAATAGTACTCGGGCAGATCGCTGAAATCAGGAATATCGCTCGAGCAATTGAAGCTTCTCGAATATGCCTTAGCTGGCATGATGCCATTGGCAAGCCCGCTCTTATAACTCCACTGCGCGGCACTCTCTGTCTGCCAAGTCCAGTAGAACCAGCCCCAACCCTGCTCAAATGAATACATCTGCGCTTCGGCAAACATGAGCAACCATTGCTTATACCCATCAGAGTAGTCTGAAGGATCGGCATTTGCGCCATCGCAGGAGCATTGGGGATTGTTCTTGGTCGGGCAAGTCGGTGTCAGTACACTACCGTCGCTGCTCCCTCCAGGCGTTGACACCATGTTCAATGTGCCTTCCCACCGCGACCCAACCCCAACATTATTAAGGTACTTCGCGCAGTCGGTGTCGGCTTGTGACCACTCACCACAAAGCGTCGGTCCAAATCCTGTTGCCGTGTCCTGTGATCGTCGCGCTTGAGCAGTCCATCCTCCACAGGCGAAGTTGATCTTGTCGTGGTGATTGAGAACGATCTGCTCCACGTTGAAGATGACGTACTGGTGAACATCAAGGAGCAGGTTCTTTTGGCTGGTCAGCTTGCCCTGCCAATTGTCGAGGCCCATGAAGCCATCACCAAACACGACAATTCCGGTGAAATTGTTCGCTTGAACTGCTTCCACAGCCTTACTGGTCCATGCAAGCACTGTGCTCTGATCGAGCTCGACCATGCGAGGCTCATTGACCAGACCATACATGGTCACGATATTCTTATATCGCGGCTGAGTGAAGAATTCTGAAAGCTGTTTGTGAATAGCAATTGTGCGATCACCATTCAGCGTGCCGTCTGTTCCGTTCAACCAACCAATCTCGCCTTGATGACCTGAGTGGTTCCAGCCATTCTGCGATCCTGGGGCTCCATGTAAGTCCAGATTGATTCGTAGGCCATATTTGCGCGCCCATTCTATGCCGCGGAGTAGGTACCGCCACGAGACATTGCCAACATATGGGTCTCCATCGTAAGTGATCACAGCCCAGTAAGAGAATGGGATGCGGACGTGGTCAAATCCAGCTGCCTGAATGTCTGCAAAAGTAGATTCCTTCACCCAGGACGAATAGTGTTGCTCGAGAGTACTTTTGGCCGTCGTCGGCCCAAGCTTCTCGCAAAGCGTCCATTCATCTACGACATTGTCATGAGTGGTGAATTTGGAGAAGAATGACGGTGTGATGAAAGGCTCAATGCTGAGCCAACCACCCAAGTTCACTCCTCGGACAGGTGTAGTGCCGTAGCCGAAGTCTTTGTTCAGTGGTGGCACATTATCATTTGCGCGCTTACTGTCGTCCCATGTACTGTTCAGTCCCATAACAGGTAGCCCTCCCACCAATGTCGAGGTGAAAGTCACATTGAAATCTTCCGTGTCGTACCAGGTAAAAGGGTCCAAGCTCGTTCCTTGGTACTGCTGCGGTATGCTGTCTTCTGAAATGCCATCCAGGTTCGAATTTGCCGGTTTGGTCGAATTGTCGCCTGCTCCTCCGGCGCTGCTGTTGTTGTCTCCGCCGTTCTTCTTTGAGACAACCACGGCCACAGGGATAATGATGGCCAGCAGAAGTATCAACACACCAACTCCAATGAATATTTTCTTGCGACGCTTCTTTTTTCTTTCTTCTTCGTCAAGGTCAAGATAATATGGATCGGTACTGCTGTCGCCATCACGCCGCCGAATGTCTTCAGAATACTCCTCCTTGTCGCTATGATATGCGCCGCCATAACCCCGAGGCCCTCCACCACCACGTTCTAGGGCCTGGCCACTCGCTACACGGCGTTCCTTTCGATCTCTGCGTTCTTTCCTGCGCTCATAGCCACTCGGATGCTCGTATGCCAAGCTCTGTTCTTCAGGTTCAAGTGCAAGTGCTGCTGCTCTTTCCTCCTCCCTGCGCCGCCGTTTCCGCTCTCTGTGCTCTTGGCGGCGTCGCTCACGCTCGATCTCTCGTTGCTCACGTTCTCGCTCGCGGTCAATGTCATATTCAGATCTGGGCTCTTCATCGTACTGTCGCCTCGGAGCCTGCGGAACGCTATCGTACTCGTTCCATCCCAGCTTCTGGTTGAGCTTATCGAGCTGAGCAAGCTGCCCGGAGCTCAGCGCAGTACTCGAACTTTTGGTATAGTCGCTCTCGGGCGCTCGCGAACTTCTCCTATGCTCGCGATGACTCCGCCGTGGTCTGGAACGATCGCGGTCACGATCTCTGTCTCTGTCTGGGTTGCGACTTCTGTGTTTGGTGGGGCTGGGCGGCGTCAGGTCTCGGTCTCTCTCCCGCTCCTCGAACCGACCGAGCAACTCGCCATTGCTGTCCGTCCGATGATGTGTCCTCCGTCTTCGTTGTCGACGAGCAGGGCTATCGCGTTGATCACGATACTGTGACGAACTCGGCATCTTGCCTGCAGAGGCGTCTGCAATCAATCAATCCATCGCAAGGCTGGAATGTGAATGTATGCTGTGTTTCGATGCTAGGGTTGTCAGGGACAACAGGACAAGGACTTGGCGCAAAGAGCCACGCAACCAAAACACTTCGCCAGCAGTGCACATTACTGTTCGCACGATTCTTGGAAGTGCTTGGGAGTCAACAAGTCGTTATTTCTCATCTGTAACATACACCTTGTCCGCCATCATCAAGTCAAATTTGGCCTCGCCCTATCTAATCCTTTCGTGCCGCGCACTGCGGAATCCTTCCTGTCAACTCCGGTTGTGTAACCATAATGTAGCAAGTCGTAATAAGCGAATGTGCTGCAGTAGCCATTCAATCGAGCTCGGAGCTCTCTTCCTTTCATGCTTTCATCTCCATTCCCATCGGTCAGAACGCCGATCATGCGCGCGGTCCATTTTGGAGCTTTCTCATGACATTATCCCTAAGATGGTGTCAGTAAACGCTGTTGCGCAATCAACTGATGATGACAGACTCACCAGCTGTCCTGCTCAAACATCAGAGATGGAACTTCAAAAGGCTTACCAGCTTCGTCCTTTTGTCCAAGCTTCTTCAGAGCAGCGTCCACATGATCCTGATCAACCATCACGCCAGACTCGGAGCACTTTGCCTTTGCGCGAAGCTCTGAGCACAAGCCGTCCAGATCGAACTTGCCCTCCTGGAAATCAGGATTCGACTGAAGTTGGTTCCAGATGCTATTGCAGCTGACGTACTTGCCGTCCGCATCCTTCTTCCGCGGCTGAGCAGAGACCAGGTGCTCGTCGTTGTCTCCGTCACGAGTCTTCTCAATTTCTGCCATCAGGTTCCTGCTGGGCGTTGATGCGTTGACCGGTGACTTGTGTACAGCCAACGAGCTTTGTGTCTGCTGGGGCGATTGAAGAATGCCGAACAGATTGCTAGGAGAGCCCATATCAAAAGATGACGGATTTAATGCATCGTCGAAGAAGCCGCCAGTGAAGTCGCCACCAGCTCCAATAATGGCGTCGTTACTGTCTCGGTAATCGCCAAAAAGCACCGGATCAAAGCTGTTGAGAGACGGGACATTGTAGTCGGTATTTGGGAACCCAAACATAGAATTGAGACCCGACTGCGAACTGTAGTCTGTGTTCGCAATATGAGATGTGTTCGTTTGCTGTTTGTTAGGGTTGATCTTGTCGCAGAAATTCTCTGCAGGCTTCTCCTTGTTGTCTTTAAGCGCAGGGCTATCGTGAGAAGGCTCAGGAGATGTGCCACAAGAGCTATTGCCATTTGCGTTCCACTGACTGGACGAGCTGGCGCTCGGGGATGTGCTATCACTGATGCTGCCGCCGTTGAATTGAAAGACGCGATTCAGCCCAGCAGTACTGTCGCCGCCATTATCGAGGTTTGAAACCGACGAACTATTTGTGTTGAGTTTAGAGTCGGCAAAATACTCGTCAGAGTTGGCGCCCTTAAGGATGCTTGGACTGAACAGGTCTCCAAAACCATCGTTGTTCATTTGTGGGAGTGTGCTGGCGAAGCCGTGCATGTTGTTGTTGGTGCTGTACGGCGCAAACGTTGCGTCGAAATTGTTCATTTGTGCTGGGCTTGTCACGTTGGATCCGTTACCGTGCAGACTTTGAGGGCTCATGCTTCTACCCATGCTGTTCTGGCGCGAGTCTTGCCCCTGCGACAAAGAGTTTCGGTGTCCATTGAGACTCGTGGGCGACTGAGTCATTACTGGAGGAGTATTGCCGGAAGCTTTGTTGATGGGGCTATTACCATTGGAGGGATTCTGGTTTCCGAACAAGGCGCTTCCAGGGAGGCCACCGAATTTTGGAAAGTCGAACTGAAAACCCCCAGTGTACGATCCAGCGCTGTTGCTGCGATGTTGTCCACCGACAGCATTGAGTGGCGGTGATCCGCGGACAGCGCCACTGTTCAAGGACAGCCGCTTGCGATACTCACGCAATTCAATCTGCAGCCGTTCCACTTGGGCCTTTAGCAGCCCATTCTCGTGCTTGTCGGCTTCTTGAGCTTTGGACAGCTCAGTGACTTTAGTCTCCAGATCCTTTAGATGTTTCTCCTTGCGTTCACGGAAGGCGCGCTGTGCCGCTCGATTTTGTGCCTTACGTTTCTACAAAAAAAGTTAGAGTATGCGTTTTGGATATGCTGCTGCGAAGTACTCACTGTTGTCGGCTCTGTGGTGAGCGGTTTCCTGCCGGGCTTCTTAGCGCCTTTCTCGCCTTCTTCTGTTTCCTGCCTCTTTGCGTCGCCTTCTGGAGCCTCTCCATTCTCGTCTGGACTCTTGCGCTTCTCGTGGCCATCGCCATTGCTCACTTGAGAGTCATCACCAGAGCCGCTTCCAGGCAACGCGCCAATCATCTCTCCGCCCAGGTCGGCATTTTCGAAATCGAAATTGTCGCCATCGAGATAATCTACGTCTGGGGTGTAGTTGATGTCGAAGTTGTCGAGCGCCGCGTCTTGCGGGCTCATGAAGAGCGTACCATTGGCACCGCTCATGGTTCCGGTCTGTGCTGCGGGGTCTGAGCCTGATCTTTTCAACAGGCCGTCGCCGACCGATGTGGTGTGCCCTTGAGTACCAGCCTGCGAGTTCAATGCGGCGAGTAGGAGGTCCTGCTGATTGGAGGACAAGTAAGGTGTAGGTTGCTCTTTTGGCTTTGTTAGCTGACCGGCCATCGATCTGGGTGGAGTGGCTAAGGCCGCTGGTCAGCAGTTGTCAAAGAGAAGACGAAGGAACAAGGGAAAGAGTGAGATTGACGAGGCCAGGTGAGTCTTGAGGGAGGATTATGGTGCGGCGGATGCGCAGTAGCGACGGATGGAGCGATGCGAGGCGATCAACCCCACCGAAGCTGTGTGTTCCATTGCAGGACAGGGCTGGGCTGGGCTGGGCTGTTGCAAAGGGCATACCTCTTTTCTCAGCCTTTCCACCGCTCGGACTATGATGCGCCCGCTCGAGGTGACAGCGGTGGCGGAGCGGAGCAGCAGTAACAGTGTCTTGGAGGAAGACTGCTGGCCGCAGGATGATGGCGAAAGTGGCCTGAGACGGCTGTCACCGGAGGAGTTGGCTGCGGTCAGGGTCTGCTGGCTCACTCTCACTCTTCTGCCACAGCGGCGGCGGCAGGCAAAGAGAAGAGACCGCGGCACGCTACGCTACGCTGCACACGAAAATGACGAGCGGTGGTCAGACAGGATGATTGGAAGACAGCAGACAATGCGACCAGGATTTCGTGGTAAGGCGAGAAACGCTGCAGTACCCCGAAGGTTGGTACATCGAAGAGTCTAGCTGATGGCTTGCTGATAAATCCAGCGGAGGCACGGTGTTAAGCTTTCGAGTGGCATCGAATTGACGTTCCTTGCAACATTCACGACTGCAAGAAGTCCATATCTCTAGGGTGTCTAATATTGGTCGTGTATAGACCCTGCTATTGAGCGCATCGTTCATCACAGAAGAATCGCTACCATTTGCGCACTCGTTTCCTCGTCAGAGTTACGTGAAATGACCGCATGTGAAGTCGTCGAGGGGACATTTTAGAGTTTTGGTGACCGCCAAGAAGGTCTTCAACTCTCTCACTCTCCAGCTTGCGATGATTGCACGTGCGCAGCAAACACCCGCACCCAGATCGCGTCTGTCGGATCATAACTAGAGCAACCGCAGCATATCATCATCGCGGCAAATCTACCACGTCGGCTATCGACTGCGACTACCATGAGCGACCTGGCGCAACTCGAGCAGGAGCTCGCAGAGGCCGAAGATGGGCTCAACACGTGCACTATGGCGTTGGAAATGGATCCGGACGATAACGATGCGCGCGACTTGATCCCGACCTTCAAAGCGCAGATTGCAGACCTCAAGGCCCAAATCTCAGCAGCAAAGAGGTCGCAAACTGCCGCCCCTCCACCGCCGCCCAGCGATCTGCCTCCGAAATATGACATGAGCAAGCACCCCAAATTTCAGACATCCGCCGCCGATGCACCTCCCCCTCCGCCAGAAGAGACTCGTGTCACTTTCAATGTCGGCGACTCGGTTCAGGCGAAGTATTCCGCCGACAGGCAATGGTATCCGGCGACAATAGTTGCCAAAACTGGAAGTTCCTCAGACCCCGTTTACAGTGTCAAATTTACTGGCTACAATGAAAAAGAGCAGAAGCGGAAGCATGAGGTACGACCTGTTGAAAATCCCAAGAAACGAAAAGCCGAGAGTACACCTGCGCCTACTAATGCGATCCCGCCTCCACCACCCCCAGCTTCGCCAAAAGCCACCTCGCATGCCACAGTCATCTCTGCTGCACCTTTAATAGACACGACAGCTTTGCAAAAGAAGGAACCTAGCAAGGTCAGTGATGGTCCCACACGCATGGCTCCTGCGCCCAAGAAGCTCAAGGGGCAGAAAGCGCTGGAGAAAGGAAAGAGCAGTTGGAACGATTGGCAAAAATCAGGACCCAAGAAGCCTGCAGTCGGTGGATCAACGAAATTGAAAAAGGACAGTCAATTCCGTACGCCTGACTTACCAGGCGCCAAGGTATGTCTTTAGTGCTCACTCGCCACAGAGAAAGCTACTGATTTGCCACTAGGTTGGATTCACAGGTTCTGGAAAGCCCATGACCAAAGATCAGGTGCGGACGAAATGGAATTTCGGCAAGACTGACGACCCTGAGGATTGAAGACATGCGCGCAACATTCTACTACAATCAGTAAGTCTGGATGCTAGCAGACGATCTCGAGGCAATCCTTGCAAGCAGAGGATAAATGTATTCAGCAGGACTCTCCTTGCACGGCAACGAGAGCAGCATGCTGCAGATGGCTCGCTCTTTGACATGCCACAGCATCCTTTGAGGACATGTTCCAGGTCCTGGCATGGAGTAGCAACACGAGGCTGGCGCGGGAACATGATCGCGTCCTCTGCAGAGATCAGTCAGTGTTGAGAGCTGGGAGTCTGGCATGGGTCAACGGCCACGAGAAGTATCCTCTTCCCATGCGTAGCGAAATACTAGCTAAGAAATTATAGATTGACCTGCTGCTGTGAGCGGCAATTCAGACCATGATTCATCTTGACGCCCATTCTTCTCCAATAATAATATCCGAGATCTCGATCTCAGCACGTTGTGCATGAAGGAGAAAAGCTATGAAGACAGCGCTGATGCATAGTGGTGTCGTTCTAGAGACCAGTCCGCTCTCTAGGCGTGTATGCAGCACCGTCAACGCGAACAAGAGTGAGATTGCACGGTCACAGGCCGCAGATCTGAAGCAGTCATCAACGAATTGAGACGATGAGGACGCGATCTTGTCCAATGTGTCTTCACCCACGCCCTTGTCCTCGTTACAAGAATGATTGTCCGGTCATCGAGGGCCGTGTACTCCGGGGCGACTCCTTTCACATATCAACCAGCCCAATGGCATCGTTTATGACTGCTCAAGTGTCATTGGTGACTGATCTGCTAGCGATCTAGCATGGATCATATTCCATCGTCCGTAGTTAGTCCGTAGTCGACTTGACCGGCCCGAGCAATCTCAATCCTCGCTCTCTCCGCATTTGCAGGCCGTGCGGTGACAGGTCAACGCCACCGGCGCTCGAATCGCTGTGCGCAGTCCCCAGTGTTGAAGGGGCATCGGTATGTCGGCATATCCCCTACTGTAGATGTGACAGCCAGATCATCCTTGCATGGCAGGTTTGTGGCTGCCGCGTTGCGCTATTGCATCTTTAGCAAGTTTGTCTCTCATTGTCTTCCCTCGTTCCTCCCGAATTTTCCAGTACCTCAATCGGAAGTCGCTCTGAAACGCAAATGTCGACAACGGGCCTTGGCAGCCGGCTGGATTCATGGCCTCGACCACAATTGGTGGAGTGATTACATCTGCAGTTTCTGCACCCAATGTCTCCCAAGGACCTTTGTTGGAGCGGGTGACATGGGTTCTGCTTGGAGTTTCGATACTGGTCGTGGTCCTTCGGCTGTATACCAAATGGCACACAGCACGTCGGCTATTTGTTGACGATGTGTTGATGGTCTTTGCCGTCGTAAGTCCAATCTAATGCGCCTGAAGTGGCTGATTCTCTTGATATCGGCTGACGTCTTCAGCTATTCGGCCTTGCACATGCGATCATTATACAGCTCGCGATCGAATACAGATTCGGACAACATATCATTGACATCTTCGTGATCTATGGACTGGAGACGCTGGAGCAAACCATGAAGTATGGAGTCTGGTCGCTACTTTTCGGCTTTTTAAGTCCAATGTTCGGTCGAATTAGTTTCTGCTGCACTTTGCTCTTCCTGACAAAGACCGATTCCCGCATGAAGACTTGGCCGATATACTGTATCATTCTTCTGCAGGTGATAGTTAATGTTGTTGGAGTCGTGGTATTCTTTGTTCAGTGTGGAACGAACTTGGACACGTTCTGGAAATTTGAGAAGCAGCTCAAGTACGATGAGTACTGCTGGAATCCAGAGTTCGTCTGTTCCCCATGATTATGTACATCAAGAGACTGACAATAACAGTATCCAAACCGATTATCAATACGGCATGGGAGCGTTCAACACTGCGACGGATGCATTCCTATCCATTCTACCGGCAGTCCTCGTAGAGCACACGCGTCTCTCGCGAAAGAATAAGATTGGAGTGGCCGTACTACTATGCTTGAGTGTTTTCGCCGCGGCAGCATCCATTGTAAAAACATATGAAGCAAAAGTCCTGAGCGAAGTCACCGACTACACCTACAGCCTGAGTACCTACGTCGTAGCAATGTCAGTGGAACTCAATGTGGTGATCATCACTGCTTCAATCCCACTACTTCGACCGCTCTGGAAAAGATCGCGCAATGACGATGGTCTGCCTGTCCAACCGCCACTTTGGCATACACACATACCGCTGAGTTCGGCACTCTCTTCCAAAACCATTCACGGACGAACACGGCACAATTCACGAGCATGTCGAGCTTGGATCACATTGTTGCAATTGACCCTGATCCAGCTCCTCTACCTTCACCTGGAATAACAGTAACCACAGAGGTCGAGGTAACGTATCAGCGAATGGATGCCCCCCATGTGCATGCTGCCTTGGTCGGATTGATACAAGGGGAAAGGGAAAATCCACGATTGGCGAGGTATTGACGCGACAGAAGATGGACATGACTGTAAAGATATGATAGATTTAGCTCAATCAAAGACCTATTTTGTATGTAGCAAGGTGACCGAATCCATTTTGCCCTATCACGGAAAACGTCCTTGAGGCTCTTGGCTGGCAGCAACCCGATTTTGCGTATGGGTTGCCTACCTAGTATCGTCAATTTTGTCTTGAAGATCCTTTTCCAAGAGTGCGTGACTTGAAACGCTGTCACAGTCAATTGAATTCTACCTGATAGCCTTTCCATACTCCGCGATGAGATTGATGTCTCACGTAAGCCAATCTTCAATGCCGAATTTCAACCTGACGACATCTCGGCCTCGTACCACTTTACTTTCTCTTCATTGCTCATACACGCCTGGACTTTTACACGGCTCGCAACGTGTGGCAGCATATATGAGATCGTCAATACCAGTGTAATTCATAATGCCGAAAAAGGATCGACTACAGACATTGGACCCCGAACCCATAGATGAAAGATCACCACTTCTACAAAATGGACAGCCAGCATCTAGAGACGGAGCTGCAGACGAGAACAGCCTTGAAGCGCAAGCGCAACGGGAAGTGCGCGAATACGATGCCGGTCATGTCCCATTGGCAGAAGAACCAAGCACACTTAAACTGCTTCGAACAATGGGCAGTCTTTGGATTGTGAGCTTTTTCGCGGCACTCGACACTACAGTTGTTGCAACATTATCAGGACCCATTACAAGCAGTTTCAATTCTGGTACAAGCTTCTCTTGGATTGCAAGCGGATATCTTATCGCAAATGCAGCTTTTCAACCTTTATCTGGCAAAATGACAGATATCTACGGCCGTCGAGCAGGACTAATTTTTGCTTTCACGTTTTTCGCCACAGGTACACTAATATGTGGTTTGGCTAAGGAGGCTTGGGTAATGGTTCTGGGAAGGGTAGTGGCGGGAACTGGAGGTGGATGCTTGAACACGGTCTCGGTGTTCGTGGCATCTGATCTTATTCCTTTGAGGAGAAGAGGAGTATGGCAGGGCATGGGAAACATCGTCTTCGGTCTTGGCATGGGCGCTGGTGGTGTCTTTGGAGGATTCATCAATGACACAATCGGATGGCGATATGCTTTCTTCATCCAGATTCCATTTATTGTCTTAGGTGGCATTTGGGGTGCACTTTCGATCAAGGTTGCTGCCTTTTGCAAACATCACAAGGTAACTGCTAACAGATATATGCAGATCCCCGTCAAGGAGTCTGATACAGCAAAGATCAAACGGGTCGACTTCCTTGGAGCTTTCACCTTAGTCTCGGCTCTGGTCTTGTTCCTCCTCGGCTTGAACAGTGGCGGCAATATCGTGCCTTGGAACCATCCGCTGGTCTACGTTTGCATGCCCTTGAGCGGCGTGATGCTGGCTGCCTTCATCTTCATTGAAGATCGCGTTGCCAGCGAACCGATTATCCCCGTTCGACTTCTGACTCACCAATCTGTGGCAGCTGCTTGCCTTACCAATTGGTTCATGACAATGTCCGTCTTCGGCCTCATTTACTATGGACCGATCTTCTTCCAGGTGGTCCGAGGCGTTAGCGCGACAAGAGCCGGCACGCTCTTCATCCCTCAAGCAGCAGGTACTGCTATCGGCTCGCTCGGATCTGGATTGATTATGCGATGGACTGGCAAGTACCGGTGGCTGAACATACTTGTCCAAATAATCAGCGTCGTTGCTGCAAGTCTGATCCTCGCGCAATTTGACGAAAATGTCCCCACCGTGCCTCCATTTATATACCTCGCGATGGAGGGCTTGGCTTATGGATCCATGCTCACCATTACGCTCATCGCTCTGATCAGTGCTGTTGATCACAAGTACCAAGCTGTCATCACCTCAGCCTCTTACGCCTTCAGATCGACGGGTTCGAGTATTGGTATTACAATTGCGAGTGCAGTGTTTCAAAATCTGCTCAAATCGCTATTGTACGAAAGGTTCGACGGCCAGCCTGGCGCGGCTGAGGAAATTGCAAGGATCCGAGATTCGCCTGACTATATACGTGAGCTCCCTCCTGACTGGAAAGCGGGCGTTATAGAAGCATACATTGGCGCATTGAGAGGCGTATGGACGGTGGTCTTGGGCTTCGCAGTCCTGGCAGCTTTTGTGTCAATGTTTATTAAGCAGCATGTCCTGTACAGTAGCCTGGACCGAAAGTAGATAGAGTCTCAAGTGAGATGAATGTACAGTCTGCTCGTGTTATCGATCATCTACAGCATTAAATCGGTCATTAGCATGTCCTTCCTCCTCGTCTCTTGCTCGTTGATATCCAACAGGACTGTTTCTCCCTGATGAAGTGGTACTGTATGGCTCATCACAACCATCCTCAAGCAACGATGGATAATATCTCCTCCAGTTCAGGAGAGCCACCAAGAATCCCAGCAGTGACCCCGACACTACATCGAAGACATCGTGCCTGTAGTCCTCCAACCGACTTATCGCAATCAAACAGGCTCCTAGCAGAGGAATCATGCATATCAGCACAACTCCGAAACTCGCTCTTGGCCTTAGGAGATGTGTCTGGCTAGCTAAGAGCAGAGCCAGCCATCCCAGACCGGAGAAGGCGAAGCTACTGTGTCCACTGGGATATGACCGCCATCCATCATGGAGAACATGATGTCTTGTTTCCGTGCATACATCCACCGTCACCAGCCTATCATGAGGAGCGGAAGCTTCGGGCTTGCATCGTGCGATGAGATCTGGGCGAGGACGGCCGATTGCGTCCTTGAAGATGTCTGTTAAAAATGTTGTTGCGAGAATGGAGATTATAAGGCCGAGGATAGTGACGTGAGCCTTATGAAGCGACGGACGGGCGAGTGCAGCCCAGGCTACTATGAGAGCGAGAGGAACGATGCCGGCATATACGAAGAGCCAGACTGCAAGAAAACAATAATCAGTCCAAGTCAGGAGCGACGAATGACGAATTGACATACCGACTGGCACTCTTTCTATCTCGGCGTGAGGATGTGATATGCGAGGATCATCTAGGCGGAATTGGCTGTGGAATGGCTCGGAGGTGATCTTGACAAGAGTATATGCGAGCACCAAGACGAGCAGTCCGAAATAGTCGCCTGCGTATGAGCTTCGCTGCCAGAATCGATGCAGAGTTTCATACAGTCCAGATTCGCTGCTGGGTGGTGATCTTGCCTTGCGCCTCTCGCGATCCCCGTTGGCCGTAGTTGGCATATTAATGATACCTAAGATGACATGGGCCAGTGCATCCTAAGTAGAGCAATGTAGCTCCGACTCCCTAGGGAGCAACGGGAATGTGAAGCTTTCTGATGCATGTGATCGACGACGACGCGTGCCCCGGATTTCGTGAACTCAATCAAGCTCCCAGGCCAGGCCAGGCCAGGCCAGCTTCAACCTCGACGACGACAACTGCGACGACCTTTCTTTCTTGCTTACACCACATCACGTCGACTTCGCCAACTGCGTGGTCTCTGCCGTTGTGCAACCACTTCCGCGACCATGGCCGAGTCGAAGCCCATGGCGGCACTATTCCCATCGCCGCCGCCCTTCTATCAGCACTTCACCAAGCAGAACCTCTCGCGTCTCAGACAGCTGCGGAAAGAGGCTGGCGTACTCGACACCACTTCCGACACGTCCTCACAGGACAAGAAAGATATTGACGTCCTCGCGCTTCCTCCAGAGCTCCGCTACCTCGTGCCGCCTTCTCCACCGTCTGCTAGCAAGTTCAATGTATTCGGAGCAGAAGTCGACCTCGAAGCCTCAGGTCCGAGTCTCAACACTTTCGACATCGAGCAACTCTATCCGGATACGGAGAGCGCAAAGCTCAACCCTCAGTCGCAGTTGCTTGCAATGAGCCGAAGCTTGCTGACGACATTCCTTTCTCTAACCGGTGTGCTAGCGAACGACCCCGAAGCACAAGAACCACAACTCAAACATCTTCAGACTCTCATGTACAACATGCATGACCTGATCAATCAATATCGTCCACACCAAGCGCGAGAGAGCCTGATCATGATGATGGAGGAGAGGGTGGAGCGCGTGAAGGCCGAGGTGACAAGGATTGATGAGAGCAAAGCGAAGGTGGAGAAGTTGCTACAGGGGCTCACTGATGGAGAACTTGGGTATGGTGTTGACAGTATGACAAGCAGCGAAAGCAAGCAAAATCCCGAGGAAGCTAGGAGAAAGTCGAGACAGAGGGCTGCTTGGAAGGCTTTAGAGGCGGAGATGGGATGAAGGCTCAAGCATGCGTGATCTGAAGGGTTGTTTGAGGAAATCTGGCTGGAGTCGAAACAGCAGCTCTTCTGGAACTTCAAGGGCAGAACCCTTCATGGATATCATAAGGTCATCATCTAGGACTTTAGGTGCATTGGCAACCACTACTGGATCGCTTTGGTATGCCGATTATATTGCTCAGCATTGCCTGCAGCCGCTGCATTCAAGTTACCAGCTCCCGCCCCTGGTTCCTGTCAATCAGCGATCAGGCACTTCCGTGACGGACGATGGACAGAACAATGCTTACCTTTGACATGAGCATTCTGCTCCTGTTCTTCGACCGAGCTACCGTCTGCTTCGGTCTTCTTACTACTCTTTCCCGAGAAGATGCCTGAGATCGCCCCAAAAATGTTCTATAAGCCAAGAACAAGAGGATCAGCAAGTGTCACGGCGGTCAAGTGCAACTCTTAAAAGCTGAGCCGAGTGAGGGCTTGCACACTTGGATATACTTACGAGATTTAGACCTGCCTAGGAGTGAGACGATTAGCCAGGAAGCGCTCAAAGGTACATCAAAGTAACGGACACACCTGTGCACTAGCCTTGGCACTAGCCTCTCTCTCCTCAATGATATCACCACTTGTATCAGGCTGGTAGATCTGTCGGTCGCCTTTCTGAGCAACTGCTTTGGAAGACATTATCACGAGCGCGTTCTCTTGTGCTATAAATGTATCTGGAAAGCGCAATTGAAGTATTGGAATACAGAGCAAGAAGGGCTAGTTGCAGCTTAGTTTGCAGGTACGCCGAGCGGAAGCTACGAAATCGATGTCTCTCGCGAGCACGACAGGAATGTCGATAGGTTCTATAATCAATGCGCGCCTTGCTCTTTGCGACTTTGACATGATATCAGGGTCTGGTTGAAACCTGTTTCTTCACCTACCAGGATTGAGTTTAGATAGCGTCCTTGCTCGCTTGCGTCACTAGCTTAGCTCTTGTGCAACTTTTGGTGGGTCTAAGGATCGCAGCCCACGCGCGTGCAACGTGAAACGCGTGCTGATGGCAGTGACGTATTTTACCTTCGTTGTGCCCATTTGAGATCGATCGTGGGAAAGTAACGGCTGAAGAATCGCAGGTAGAACTATCCGAGTTGAGGTGGAAATTTCCCTTGCATACTTCCTACTAAGAGCATCGATTCACAGAAAACTGTCATCTGTCTGCACTTCATCTTTTCGATATCTTTTGTTCAGTCATCGCAAGCAATTCTGTTCGTGAGAATGGGTATCTAGCGCTCTGGGTTCGTCAATCATTCCCGTCCAACCAAGAACTCCTCGCAATCAATCAGTCCATCAAATGTTGCCGATGACTACCATAAATCTCAATTTGCCATCACCTCTTCCCTTCATGGTCCTGCTAGCACCATCTCTTTCGGACACGGTCTCATTGCCATCATCCTTGTTGGGGTCATCATCATCCCCTAACAAGCCCTCGTCGAGCATCAAGGTACTGCTCTTCCAGCCCCAGGATTGTGAGAAGTTAAACTTATCTGGCGCGCTCTCGTAGACAGATAGCATGCGCCCGCCACGCGAGGGAGAGTAGATCTTGAAATAGGTCTTTATCGTTGGTCGGACATCAACGTACGGTGGCAAGGTAGGGATATGAAGGCGAGATGAGGCGGCCGAAAGTCTCTCCACCTCAGTATCATCCGCTTCCGAGTCCCACCCTGTACTCTGTGCATCTTGAATAGAGTTCGAATGGCCAGTCGACGTAGGCTCTGCTGAAGGCGGCGATGAGCTTAAAATGTCCATGTCTTTGTGATGTCGTCTAGAGAGCAGGTTCTGCATCATGGTTGCTCTAGAATTGAGGTGGGTGTCTCGCTCGCTCGAAAGAGGATGATCTTCATCAATGCCTGCACTATCACCGCTGTCAATGTCATTCCCATCCATTCCGTCTGATGCGATGGTAGTCCTCCGTCGTTGTCGTCGTTCCCGGCGCTCGCTGCGCATAATCATTTCCCGTTCCAGTTGGCCAATACGTTCATCGACACTCCCTTGTGCTAACCCAGCAGTACCAGCGACGACTTCCTCGGTCTCGCGTTCTTTGGCCCTGTGCAGGTAGACGCCTAGCTGCTTGCTACGGGAGGACGCCACTTTCTGAATGTAGATGTTCCATAATGATCCGGCATAGAACACAGTCCGGCTGTAGACCCGCTTCTTTTCCTTGAGAAGCCTGGGATTCGGAAACTCGCACGAGAAGCGGAATGGTGGGAAGGCAGTCCAGCTAATTGTGACCGGCTCAGGCGGGTGAACAGAGTCAGCTGTTGGCATCTGAGGCGGCATGCGAGGCTGTGATGTCGCCGCAGCAAAATCAGCAACCCACTGGACATCCTCTGGCTGAATTGTAGCGCTTAAGCGGCTTGCATGGCGCTGAAGTGTTGTGTTGTTCGACGTTGCAATAATGGGTTCCGCATTGCCACCCATTACAATGTTGCAATCGCTGCTTGGGATCCAGAACTTTCGTGGCTTGCCATTGCCGTCCCAGGATCCACTGTCGATCACATCCTCTGCTGCCTCATCAGAATCTTCAACCTTTCGTTTACCTTTGGACATAGACGACTCGTGGATTGACATTGTCGTGTCCCTGTTAGTGTTGAGAGCAGCATCCTCAGCACACTCCACGCTAAGACCTAGCTCTAACTCAATCTCTCTGGCGTTCATGACTTTTTGCCTGAGTTCCATCTGCTGCCATAGAGCACTGCTTACGACTTTGTCTGACAGCACAGGGAGACCAAGGCAGTCCTTGGCATTGCGAATATATTGAAGCTGTTCGAAGTCGAGATGAACATAATGTATGCCTTCGTCGAGCAAAACCAGAATAGGCTCAACTTCGATGGACGTATACGGCGTGACCCACCTAGAGGCAATGAATTCAACTGTCAGTAATGTCTCTTCGTTTGCTCGGGGTCGTGGGATCCATAAGAGTAGACTTACTTCTGCAGACTCTCCGGCACGCCTCTACCAGCGTACGCATTACTCCTCCTATAGACTGAGTCGAATCGTATCGCTGTTAGACCCGCAGCTTCAGGAACCTTTGCTACCTTTCGTGGATGGCCTGGCTCAACCAATCCAGCTGCAATGGCTTGCTGTCGTAGGCGACGATCGAGAAGTCGTTTTGCAAGGACGAATCTGTCCCATTCGCCGTCGATGAAGAAGCCGTCGCCGCCGACGATCTCTCTGATAATATCACCTACGTTGTTAATAAGCACTGGTTAGTCAATGCCTCGGGCTGCATAGACAGACTGCAATCACTCACCAGGTATGCCGTCCCAAAACTTCAGTGGCATCCTCCATCCATCTCGGCAGAGCATCGATTTAGCACTCGCGAGGACCTTGTCGCCTGCTCTACCATAATAATTGCTTGTGACCAGCTTGATAAGCGGAGACAAAGTTTCCGGTGTCATTTGTCGCAGCATCGATTCAATTGAAGAGTCTACCAGATCTTGCATTTCTAGCCAGCATCCAGTAGCGAAAAGGCCTACCGGGTTCTGGTCTTCTTCGGAGATCTTTGAGGCTCCATACAGACGCTTGAGGGCCAATTCGAATGCTGACTGAGTGATAGAGCTATCGATATCTTCTGGATGAACAGTAATCTCTTTGGCGTTGGCCTCGAGCCATGGTTCACTCAAAGCACTGGCGAAAAAAGGAGCACGATCCAGGATTAAGCGATGAAGCTTGTATTGGTGACCGAAGGCGTGTACAGTAATGTCAGAGTGCTTCCCGGATAGCAAGCCGCGCGAATAGAGGTGATCCGGTAGGGCAGCTGTTTGAGCCGAGTAGGAAGAGCGATTGTAGCTGGAAGGATGACGAGGCGGCATCACATATGAGGGCTGGCGAGAATGCTCGGGAGAGGTAGCAGCTTGAACAGCGAATAGCCTGCTTAACGTGGTCAAAGTAGTGGACTCTTGTCGGACATGCAGACCTGCCCGCGCAGAAGGCGGCGAAGTGACATCGTCAACGTCCTTTTCTACAGTCGGTATCAGGTGTGGACTAAGATTTGGCCTGCTGGGCTCGCCATATTGCTGCTCTTTCAAGGTTGGCGTCGACTGCAACATTGCAAGCGGTCGTTGATCTGAGACGACATGGTCGTGACCGGATGCTGTCTCGCCGGTCGATGGAGAAGCAGAAGCGCCTCCAAAGATCGAGGCGTTGCTTGTGCCGAACAGAGTGCGCGACAGACTACTACGTCTGCTCGTATGAGATTGATGCGATGCGTTCGTGTCCGTCGACTCGGAGCTCTGGCTTGGCACAGCCATGAATGACCACGAGCTGGCAGAGGAAGCGTTGGATGTCATGCGGGAGACGTCTGCTGTATTTGGCGGAGGTGCGGTGCGGTGCGGAGCGATCGACATTGTCGTCGTCTTTCATGGCGAAATCACAGGAGAAACAGGATGCGGATGGAGGTTGTACAGGCGGGTGGGTCATGGATGGAAGCGAGCTGGGCAGTACACGATGACCTCCCACTCGAGCCACACTCCGCTGGGCAGGGCAGCAGGCGCAGGCGCAGAGGTGTGAGTGATCAGGCGTCAAGTTGTACGCGAGCAGTCAGCTGCTTCGGAATATGTCGGCGATGATGCAGTTGCGCCGGACGGGCTCTTGGTCCAATATCACGGCGACATCGTATTGCACTACATAGCTGCGCAGCGAGACTCGGCCTTACGCCAGACTCAGTGCCAGAAGTAATAGGAGGTTTGCTGCAGGGTCTTGAGGTCGGCTCGGAATTAGTTAAGGTAGAAAGAACTAGGGTCGATTACATCTACTCTTCTTCTCAGTCGCCGCATGTTTCGCGCACCTCTGCAGTCGCCAGCAATGCCTTCAATACTGGCATCATCCGCCGTGCGCACGCGGCTGACATCAAGAGCAGAGAAGCTCTTTCAAGATGCCTTCGTATGCAAACGATGCATGCAACAGCAGGCGAGAGGGCCGCCGATCTGGATGTCAAAGCAGAACACACCCTTCTTGAAGGCCTTCCGAAGTCCTACAGCCCGTCCTTCTGCAATTGGATCGAGATCAC
Source organism: Pseudocercospora fuligena (assembly GCA_014298035.1). NCBI lineage: Eukaryota > Fungi > Ascomycota > Dothideomycetes > Mycosphaerellales > Mycosphaerellaceae > Pseudocercospora > Pseudocercospora fuligena. Next base: position 158,516 of record JABCIY010000039.1, on the reverse strand, counting down.
AGAGTTCGGCCGCCTCAGCCTCACACAGTCCATCGTCGCCCTTGGCCGCCCTTGGACGCAACTTCGCCGAGTCTTCCAAAACCGCAGGCCAGGCGTCCAACGCAACGAGAGCGTCGTCCTTTCCGGAGACGAGCTCTAAATCCGCTGCACACTGGCTTCTCGCTTCTGCAGCGAGTGTATTCGGTATTGTCATCTTTGGAGGCCTCACTCGTCTCACCGAATCAGGTCTCTCCATCACAGAATGGAGACCTGTTACTGGCTCCTTCCCACCACGCTCACAAGAGCATTGGGAGGCCGAGTTTGCTCGATACAAACTAAGTCCAGAATTTAAGATGCTGAACAGCCGGATGAATTTGGAAGAGTTCAAGCAGATCTATTGGATGGAATGGATACACAGACTTTGGGGACGCGTGGTGGGCATCACATTCCTCCTCCCGACCGCATACTTCATTGTCAGAAGGAGGGTCAGCAAGCCCATGGCCCTGAGACTGGTGGGAATCTGCGGATTGATCGGCTTTCAAGGTTTCATCGGCTGGTGGATGGTCAAGAGCGGGTTGAAGGATGATTTGTTCGAACAAGGCAAGCACCCACGAGTCAGCCAGTATCGCTTGGCCGCACATCTGGGCACTGCCTTCGTCGCATATCTCTGTATGTTCTGGAACGGCATCAGAATCCTGCAGGCCCACGCTCTTCTCAAAGATCCCGCCCAAGGTCTGAAGCTTCTGGAGACCTTGCAAAAGCCAGAGCTGAAGCGCTTCAGACGACTTGTGGCTGCTCTGTCAGTGCTTGTCTTCACTACAGCCATGTCTGGAGCTCTCGTAGCTGGCTTGGATGCTGGCCTCATATACAACGACTTTCCGTGGATGGGTCAGGGCATTCTACCACCAAAGCGAGAAATTCTGGATCCTTTCTACTCCCACACGCCAGACCAGAGCGATCTATACTGGCGTAACGCTTTGGAAAACCCAGTACTCGTTCAGCTCGACCACCGAATACTCGCCACTACTACCTTCACTGCTATAATGGCGCTGTGGGCCTACAGCAGATTTAGTCCAGCTGTTCGCGCAACACTACCTAAGAAGGGCAAAGTTGGTATGCTCGGCGTTGTTCACCTCGCGAGCATGCAGGTCGTTCTGGGCATAACAACTCTCTGGTATCTTGTGCCAACAGCTTTGGCATCTGCACACCAAGCTGGCGCACTGGCACTCTTGACAGGTGTCTTCCTCCTCGGGAGCCGCGTCTGGGTGCCGCAAAGAACATTCAAGCTTTTACAACAGGCCTCGAAGCAAGCATTCGCCAAGTCAGCAAGACCATCACCACCGCACGTCAAGTTGAGCCCACACTGAAGCATCATCATCTGACGACAATGTACATTGCTGGTCTCAAACGACGGCCGCACTAGGCGATGGCTACACAGCTTGGCTATTTCGGCAGGCTCACCACAGAACATACAGTCTGGATAACCCGAAATCACAGCCTGTGAACACTCGTAGGTCTCGACACTTGCATCCTGGCTCGCTCCAATGTCCATTGTGCATGCACTCAATCCGGCAGGCAGAGTCTGCTCCGCTGCGGGACATACTGTACTATTCCATCGATCTCTCAAGGAGTCTGGCGATTCCTCCACATAGACATAGACATTACGATACTGTATTATAGAACGAGAGCCGGTTGCCGAGCGAGTTCTGGCGACCACGAAATGGCCATCGTCGCTTGCCACAAAGGTGCAACACAGCACTCGCCACTTCGCATATACAATTCGTGAACGAATGGACTGATACGGAGCGGCTCAAACGAAAGTAGAGCATCAAAATCGTATCAAGGTCTCATCTCCTCTAAACTGTCTGATCGTCTCCAATCTTGAGCACTACACGACCAGCGATGTCTCCTTTGTCCAACTCCTCGTACACAGCTGGAAGGTCTCTGAAAGGTCTGACGAACACCTTCGGCTTGACGATTCCGACACAAACTTGTTCCACAGCTTCAAGACATTCCTTCAAGCTACCTACCAGGTTTCCTTTGATCGTTAGACCTTTGATGACTATCTCGGCGACACTGGTCTCGATTCTGCCACCGCCAGGAGGAATGCCGATCATGCAGAGTATACCGCCAATCCGAAGCATGGACGCAGCTTGGGAAAAAGCCGCCGAAGAAGCTGCAGAAACGATGACTGCGTTGGCGCCACCATTGGTCAAGTCGTGAATGGCAGCTACCGTGTCAGGTTTTTCCCGAAACTGCAGCAAAGATCTGAGTGGCCATTCATAGGACAAGGTACGCATCTACTTACATCGATGAAGTCCGCCCCGAAAGATGTGACCAGAGCTCTTTTATGCTCTCCAGTGTCGACACCAATGACTCTGGCACCCCGAGCGAGACCGTACTGAACTATTCCTCAATCAGACCTTGAAGTGGCTTATCACATCGTAGTGGCTTTCTTACCGGCATATTGGCCCAGTCCACCACCAGCACCCACGACCACGAGAAACCTGCGTAGTTTAGTGTGAATGACCATTGATGGCTTGGTCAAGTCTCTTACTGTCCTAGCCATAGATCCGCATTAAGAACAGCCTTGTAAGCCGTCAATCCAGCACACAAAGTCGGAGCTGCAAGAACCGGATCCACATCCTGTGGCAGAATAGTAATGTAACCAGCATCCAACGCAATGTATTCCTGAAAAGCACCATCTTCATGGTGTAAGTGGTTCGTAGGCTTGAACGACCCAATGCCTTGACAGTACTGCCTATGAAGTTCATCCATCATCAGTTTACCTGATCAATTGCACAAGGGTTTTGGAAAAGTGGAATCCATACTCTTCGCCCCCCAAACAGTACTCACACCTCCGACATATCCTGCTCGAAAACCGGATGCCTACTAAAGAGCCAATGTATATCGACGGATCTCGTTCAGCTATTCCTGGCCCGAGTTTCACGATCCGACCTATTCCTTCATGGCCTCCGATATGTGGAAGCTTTATGGCGGTGATGGGCTGACCGTCTGCGCCTGCTGCTGTGCCCGCTCGGGTATGCAAGTCTAAGATCAGATTTCGTCAACTCGTGTACGTCTCATAGAGTCGAAAGGCATTCAGCACCAGATTGGCAAACGCCGGTATACAGTACTTTGGCTAGGACTTCATCTTGACCGGGTACTGGGACAGGATAATCATCAACGAATTCCACGGCGCCTCCTAGTTGACGCACGAGGGCCACAGTTTGCGTGCTTGGTATTGCCAATGTCATTTCTGGAGTGCTCGGGGTGGTTGAACTATGATATACAATTCGGGCTTGTTATAACAGGACTGTTGGAACAACAACTTGAATCTATGAGGTACTGCATCAGCCAGCTCGACAAATTCGTGAGGCGCAACGACTCCGCACACGCTCACTAGGCTTCGTACGATCATTTTGCATCGAAAATGCTGTGCTTCCCCAAGGACGAGGAGACAACCCCCCACTTTTAAGTACCTCGTTTCTTCTCGGCCGAGGGCTTCGCTGGCTGCCAGAGATGTTGGCAAAGGGCTATGCCTCTGTCTTGTAGATCCATGAGCCGCTCCGCAATAGCGATTCAGTCCTCGACTTCTGTCTATCATAGACTCGCAGGCAGAATTGTCGGTTGGTAGATTCGGCGAGAGCTTCTATTCAAGGAGCATTATTGCAGCGCCGATACATGCCTGGCAGTATTCGTGGCCCTTGATTCAGGGCACGTAACCTCGAGGACGAGAAAGCATACCGCAGATCAAAGTCTAATACTTGACAAGTCTATGCTGTCCGTAAAGGAGTCTAGCTTTACCACATCTGTAGTTGATCGCTCGTCGCTCGTCGCTCGTGGAATCGTGAATCGTAAATCATGACCTCGATATTTGTCGTGGACTCAGTGCTTTCCTGATCCGCTCACAAGGCTGAGATAAATACCCCAGAACAGTCCTGCGACTGAGCCGAAAAGCATTCGATGCTCCAGTGGTATTACCACAAAAGACAGAATGCTCACAGCGGGCCATAGTTTCTGACCAGCAAATGTCATAGGCCAGAATTGTTCATGGATGTTGGTGTAGACGGTGCTCCACGGCTGTCCTCGCAGTAAGGCAATGCCCGCAATGAACAGCACAGTCTGTCTGAATGTCAGTTCAAATCTAGCAAGTCTAGTACCAGGTTGTACTGCTGACTTACATTGACCGCAGCTCCCAGCGTCTGATCTAGGGTGAATTTGATCGCCGTGTTTCTGAGACTAAGCTTCTTCGTTTTGCCATCAGACACTGTCGAGTCCGTCTGATGTGTCATCGCTTTCTCTTCCAGCCTTCTATTGCTTAGGCTTCCATTGGCACCTTGATCCTTCTCAGTACCCGAGCTGTGTACAATCTCATCCACTATGAGCTCTTTCTCAGATTGCGGTAATTCTCTGGCGTATGCTGGAAACTGAGCTTCGAGAAATGCTTGCCAAAGATAGTTTGGAGGACAAGAAAGGACTGAGTATATTACGAATTGGAGCAGCTCGACGATGTTCAGCGTGTAGGTAATCTGCGATACCATTTAGCTATCAATCAGGTACAATGGCGTCTTTAGGGTCTACTCACCCCTGCTTGGTGGCAGGTTATGAGCTGAGCCAAGACGTTTGATATTGCGCTCAGCACGCCTGCCTGCAGAGATGCTGTCACAATTGGCGATGGCATGGTTGGTGAATGTCTTGTTCAAAGACGGGCCTGTCACCTCGCAAGATGCGTGTGGATTTTGACTTTCATGTCTGCTTGCCTGTTTCATGGGCAGGAAGTGCTGGGCCAGCGGTACTCGAATCCGGAATACGCGCACGTGTAGACAGGGATGACGACACTGCCCAACGCTGCCGTTGTCTTTGAGCCTCAATGGCATCCCGCAATTCGCTGTCGCAGAAAGCTCATAGTGCAAGCATCATGGCCTGGGCACAAACCGCGATTGACAACTCCACGGTGATAGTTCAAGCATGGCCAGCACAGCGCAGATAGCAGCATGGAATTCAGTCGTAGCAATGGAGCGACTTCGCCATGCTCACTATTCTCGATAGGAATACCTACGGCCAATGCAGAGAAAATGATATCTACTCGGAGCTGTAAAGTTGTTCGATCAAGTCACGTCAGGGCACAAAGGAGTAGCAATCTAGCTAGCCGAGCTCGATGCCTGTCATCGCATAAGGATTTTATGGATGAGCGTGAAGGTGCTGCCAATGATGGGCACATTGTTATTTGAAGCATACTTTTGAACAGTCACAAGTGCACGCTCAACCAAGAAGGCCAACGAGGCATGATCTTGCACTGTCCTAGCTCGATGATCTCACATCGCAATGAACGGGTAAGCTATGGGAGACGGCGTGCTCGCACAGCATTGCACCGGGCTGCAACGACATGAGGTGCATTATCGTCTCACCGTCTGAACACTACTCTATAGAAGGCGTGCCAAGCGCAATCGCGGATGTGCAGCGTGAAACAATGTTGTCCTCGTGCTGAGCGCGGAATGTCACTGTCCGAGTCCGCCCAAACCGCCGTCGACTCGCTTGCAAGGGTGTTAAAGTCGAGGCACTCCTTCGAGCCGGTGTGCAATGTTGCATCCGGTTCGGAACTGCTTGCGTTTGCGAGCATTGGCGCTGCAATTCCAGTGAGACAAACGCACACTCCGTCGGCCTTGCTAAGCAGTGGACACAGCGACGTAAAGTAGTATGGCTGCGAGATGTGTTGTTGATATCAGAAATGGCGAACTGCTGAGCTAGGATTGCCGAGCGGTGCGGTAGATAGATTAGTTGAAGATAGGCACGATCGTGCGCGGAGAGGGAGAGACGATAAACTTTGGAGCGAGAGGCTTGCGGCGCCACAGGGCAGCCACGTTAGATTCATTCGTTGACTTGGCTGCCGTATGCTCATTGTAACCGTACAGTATTGTTCGACGACTCTGGCCGACCGAGGGTTGCCTGCTGGCCTGGCCTGGATCGAACGAGCGACGACACACGGGAGCGTGAGTTATTATTGCTACGAATGACGTGCAGCGAGTCGGGTGGGCATGTCGTGAAACCTCGCTCCATTCCATCAGCGCCAGCGCCCGCGCCCCAGCATGGCAGCAAGGCAGGACTTGGACCGCCGGCAAGAGCTGGAGCGCGTCTACCAGGCGCGCAAGAACAGCAAGAAGCACAGTCCGCAGCTGTCCATCAGCGATGACAACCACCACGTGACAGAGGCTATTGGCAGTTGGTACGAGGAAGCGCCGACAGTGTCCAGTGCAACTTCGGGCTCAGGCTCAGGAGCGGGATCAGGAGCGGGACGACTGGGTGGTGGAGGTGGAGGCTTAGGGGTAGGTATAGGCTTAGGGATGGGCATGAGCAACGGCGATGCGGGCCACAGCCGGCCGCTGAGCTACATCAACGCGCCCAGTGAGCGCGAGAGCTTCGAGGCCCGTAGGCAGCGTCGACATGGCACTCTGCTGGACGCCCAGGCCGGCGCGGGCACTCCCAACAGCAACTCCAGCAGCAATCGTCGTGTCAGTCCGCCGCCATCACGCGCACCGCTCGCCCGCGCCCAGAGCAACGAGAAGCTGCGCTCGCCCACCGAGTCTGCTGGACACGGCTCGCCTAAGCCGCTGCATCGTATGGCCTCGCACGGCTCCGAGAATGTGAGCAGCCAGAACTCGCCCACCTCTCCTCCGCCGCTGAGTCGCCAATCGAGCACCGACACCGCCGTGCAACACTTTCCGCTGAATGACATTGACTACGAGTCGAGCCCGGCCGCCGTTGCCCAGGAACTCAGCAATCTCCAGGCCATACGGCGTATGAGCATGAACGTCGACACCGCTGACCCAGATTTGCCTTCCTTCTCGCCTGTCGCGCCCAAGCAGGACGACGATGACGAGAGTGATCCCTCCAAGCTGTTCTGGGTGCCGGCGCGACTGCATCCGGAGCTTGCACCGAAAGAGTTCAAGACGTTCATAGAAGATAGGGTCGATAAGATACGGCGGAGGTCAGGAGGCGAGGATAGTCTGTCACCAGACGGCATAAGCAGATCAGGCTCTGGTAGCAGCCTGCAGCGGAAGAAGAGCATGCTCTCGCATCAGATCGATACGAAGGGCAGCTATGAAGATGGTGCTGAACGTCTGGAGAGGAAACGATCAAAAGGCATGACGGTGGAGGGACAGACGACCGTGGCGAATTTATCTGATCTGGAGACTCTGGTGAATGACCCTGCACAGCTCATGCGGCGGATGAGCTTGGACAACCAGCGTCGCTCCCAAGATTCTGGCAACGACCTGTCCTCAAGCGATGATGTGCCCATTCTGCCTCCTGTGGGGACACTGAAACGCTCCACTCGAACGACATATCGAAGGGGGAGCTTGAAGAAGGGTGAAAGAGTGCCATTCTCCAAACGAGCAGCACATCGACACATTGAGCCCGAAAGCGAGGATGTACCGCCTTCTCCAACATTCCCGAACAAGAACGAGCCGGCGCTGAGTTTGACACGGGTGCAGACTGAGCCCATACCACCTCCTAAGGACCATAGAGAAAGCCATCCAAGGTCAGAGACGAGTCGAAGAAATCTCACCTCTCAATCAGAAGAGGATCTTCCGCGTGAAGAACCAAGAGACTATGCGTCGACGACGTCACGAAGGGATGAACGATTTGATGAGCGTGACCATCCCCAACCGCAGCCTGCTCCCTCTCAACAGCCAAGGCAGTTCCAATCTCGAATAGCGTCTCCTGGTAGGACCACGGCCCAGCTTCCTGGATACAACAATACCAATCCGCTACCGCAAATCATCGAGACTTTACCTGATGGCACCAAAGTCCCTGCCAGTAACCTTATGCAAGGTCATCCGGAGCGAAAATCATCACATGAACTACCAAGGCATTTCCAGCGCGGCGGTGCGCATATGCGCCCTGTTCCAGGTCGAGAGAAGGCAACCTCGTCGACTCTCGATGACATTTCATCCCATCCTTCGCCATTACCCGGATCAGGTGCGACTCGCACAGATGCTCTGACTATGGTTCCAACGTTCGATGAGAAGAAAGCAGAAAAGCAGGGCGGTGGTCGCAAGAGCAGCTGGAAATGGTTCTTGGGTGCCGACGAAGACAAGAGGTCCAAGGAAGAAGTCTCTGATAGCTCTTCGAGTAAATCCAAGGCTGGGAAACTATCCAAGAATTCCACTGACAAGGCGAGATTGGACGTGCTCCAGAATTCCATTGATGGGAACGTGCCAGCTCGCGGGCGAGAAAGTCTGGTTCTCAATCGTGACGAAATCAAATTGGAAGAAGAACGGAAAAAGGAAAGCAAGAAAACTTCAGATCCAGGCAAGGAAAAGAGCAAGGAACCAGGCCTGCTCTCGGCAATCTTTGGGGGCAAGAAAAAGACTTCAGATGGTGACCTGAAAGAGAAGAAGCGAAGAGTTCGCGAACATTCCCCAGAACCTCCTGCGCGAATTCTTAAGCCCGACATTGACTACAACTGGACGCGATTCAGCATTCTGGAAGAGCGAGCCATTTACCGCATGGCACACATCAAGCTCGCAAACCCTCGGCGAGCATTGTACAGCCAGGTCCTTCTCTCCAACTTCATGTATTCTTATCTTGCCAAGGTGCAAATGATGCATCCTCAGATGCAGATTCCCGCAGCTCAAAGAGCGGCGCAGAGAGGGCAGCAGCAGGAAGAGCAGCAGAAAAAGCAGCAAGAACAGCATCCGCCAGAATACAACCAGTATCAGAAGTGGCAAGAGGTGAGCCATCGAGTCCCTTGAAATTGAATTATTGCTAACAGGTTGGACAGGAACAAGCAAGGCAGGAAGCTGCCAATAATGCAAACTCTGATGCTGGGCGGACAAGTTTCGACATGGTACACGAAGGTCAAATGAACTATGAGAGCCAACAACAGCAACATTCAAGCCACCAAAGACGAGCTTCTCAAGATCGTGGTCAGCAGTCGTACTCATCACATTCTGGAAATGGGAGCAATCCACGAACGAACGGCGCAGGCGCAAATGGAACCAATTCTCAGGGCTACAGTGTTGCCACCACACACGAATATCTCGGCTACTCCAAATCCGAGCCTTTTTCTTCGCAGCAAGGCCTGTGGAATGAGCGAGAAGTGGAAGAGGAGCTGTGGTGATACATGGCTCGCTCTGAGCACAAATGGAATGTTGATATTGCTTACACGCAGTTCAGCGGCATACCTCTGGTCGTTTTTTGTGAGCATATTCGGATTGGGAAGGCCAAGGCTATTACTCTCACTGTGTCTGGAGGTCTGCGCAATTTTGCAGTTTCCATGTAACATATTCTCTGCTATCTGCGCAGCTTATGAATCGCAATGTCTGCATCACGAAGATCTAGCCCCGATGCTTATGATTTTCTCCGTTCCGCTGAACGTTCTGCTGAACGGACTCATTTGCTTCCGCATTCTACACCTTAGACCATGCCTTCCAGCAGCACCAGCATCTATCGAATTCACCTGAAGGCCCCTTCGAGGCAAAGAACGTTATCCCTCAGCGAAATTCTCAAGCTGTGTAGCCTCTATGCATGCCCTCCGCCTCGTCGTCAGCGCTCATTGGCATGTCTTCGCCGCTTTCTGGAGTTGAATTTCTGTCCGTTTCGTAGCCGATCGTCATAATGATCATCTCTTCGGCGGCGCTTCTTGGCATATCTCTGGCCATTGCTATACCGATCCTGGCTCACTGGCGTCTGTTGCAGCGAAGGGTCTAGCGGAAGAGAAACCGGATCCTCGCCTTCTTTGTCGGAGTCGTCCAGCAGAATTGCATTTTCAGCACTACTGCCCTCGTTGCTGGAGGTATACGACATTCTCTTTGCCAGTCTTTGAGTGGCATCACCTCGTTCGCTGCCGTCTCTACTCTCGGGGCCCGACTTAGCAACTCCCCATCTCTCCCGACTGTGAAACTTTTGGTAGTCCCTTCGCGGCCCTCGACCATTGTCGCCATGTTGAAGTTGTCTTCTCTTCCGTTTCTGCCAGATCCAAGTCTCCCACGCTTGTTTTTCTTCGCGAATGTCTGCATCAGAGAGTGCTCTTCGTGGTACAGCGGATGAATCTCCGATTTGGAAATGGCTAAGCGTCTTCATCATCTTCACTTGAAGGACAACCTCGGGTGGCAAGCAGAAGTCCTCCTTCTCGCGCTCAACTTCAAGATCACTCTCCCCATCATCGAGAAAGATGATCGCTTGGCAACGTTGTCCCAGCCAGGACTGCAGAGCTCTACCCAATGGATCCGTCTCCTTGAATGCCAGGAAAGCCACCAGCAGATGCATCGGAAATGTCGTATGCTGTCCAGCTGTTCGTTTGAAAGCAGATGCAAGAGCTGCCATGGTATCGATCCGGCCTGCTGTCAACGAATGGACGCCTTTGAAGCCGTATGCTCTCATATCCTCGACCACAATGTTCAAACGTGGTCTACGCTCCATGCCAAACCTGTCTAGCTGAGGCGCGTATCTGGGGAATAGAGCATGTAGACCTCTCTCTTTCAGAGCGATGTAGCTTGCGGTCCAAGAACCTCGTTCCAAGTCGACACACTCTGTTGCGACAAAGACATCAGAGTAGTCCCGGTGGCTACCGTTCGAATTCTTGATGCCAGCGTGGTTAGACGTCTTGAATGTGCTCGCCGCATTCTCGAAGACAACTTTCTGGCCAGACAGTGTCCGGACACGGTCAGTGTCGACGCAGACAACATTGATGCCGCTCTCGTTCCTCGTATCTCGATACGCAGCTACCGCGAGAGCGAAGAGCAGGGAGTTGCTGAAGAATACGAAATGGTTGGACTTTTCACTCCATTTGAGAGCCAATTCTAGTTCGGCAGCCTTGTCTGTGTCTTCGAAGTCTGGACGGCGGTAGTGTCGAGGGTTCTTCAGCGCGGCTTTCGGCGCAAAGAGTGTGCTAGTGTTGATTCCTTGGGATTGATTAGAGTAGGCTCGAAAGAGCCACTTTGGCGACATATCGATGCGAGCAGTCGCTGGGCGCGATGGTGCTGTCGAAGTGCAAGGATGTAGAAGACCAACGCTTCGAGAGTCTTTCACGCTGTCCGGAAGCTTTTGCTCCGTAGAGGCGCTCATCGTTTCGGCAGGCACGCATAGACGCGAAGTGATGGAAAGTAAGTGTTGTAGCGGTGCTATATTGGCAGACGACGCTGCCAAACAAGCACCATTCCTGCGCTCACTTGTAACATTGTTCAGATGCGGATCTCAACATGAGCTCAGATTCGCAAGCTTGTGGTTTCATGTGACTGCTACTAGATTCAATGACCGGACCGAGGAGGCTCTTTCTGTCCGGTTCAGATAGCAGCTGTTTCTGGCCCGTCGATTGATAGATATCTTTTAGTGCCTCAAGACAGGCTAGTGACCCTCCGTGTGTCGCTCAACGAAGTCTTGCGGTATTCTAACGGCTTAAAATCGATTCCGGGAAAAACAATGACATGCATCGGGGAAGAAGCATTTGTCGAAGTGATGGCCTGTGAACACAAAAACTGAAGGGCAGTCAGGCAAGCGCCAAGCCAAAGCACGTCAGGGCTCAAATATGTAGCAATACACCCAGGGCGCGCGGGAGAAAGATAATTGCGGGCACAAATGCCATAGCTTCGACTTCTACCTATTCAATCCTTTCAGCCAGGATGCTGCAGATAGATTACATTATAATCGTCATGTCATTGACGCGTGAAACTAAACCAAACGCTTATGTTCAGTGCTATGCCTGAAATGGTATCATCGCCAATCCAACTGTGAAACGTCTCGTCATCTGCGGCGACTTGCTGTGTGTATTCGTAAGTCGTAGCGATTATCTTCGCTCCAGTTCGCGTAGCTCCAAAAACTTTCATAGCAATGACTTTAAAGGACGAGCACAGCCAGGGCACCAGCCATAAGAGCTGGAGCGGCGGTGATCATAGCTGGAGCAAAGGCAGAGGAGGTTGCTGATTCGACAGCGTTCGATGCAGAGCTGGCGACAGAGTTGGCGGCATCACTTGCAGAGCTGGCAGCAGAGTTGGCGGCATCAGTAGCAGAGCTAGCAGCGCTGTTGGCCGATTCACTGGCAGCTGGGGGAAAGTTAGCAAAGGTTTATCAGTAGCATTGAAAAGTGACTTACAGCTAGCGTCAGAGGCGGCACTTCCGGTAGCAGAAGCGATGGCTCCTCCGACCGCGGAGTAGATGGTGGTCATTCCGGTGGTGGTGGTGTAGGCAGATCCATCGGAGGAAACCACAGCAGTGAGAGCTGAAGTGGTGATTGCAGTGCTTGAAGCACCTCCAGCACCTCCAGCACCACCCTCAGTACCAGTAGCAGTGGCAGAGCCAGACTCGGTTCCGGTAGCGCTCGCACCGCCCTCAGTTCCAGTTGCGCTGGCCAACACAGAGGCACCGGATGCGCTGGAGGCAGACGCGCTGTCACCAAGAGCGCCTGGTCGTTGTTAGCATTCGATAGTACGATGGGTATGATATCTCGCTTGTGATATACTCACTTGCGCAGTACTGAGTGCCGTAGGAGATGACGGACTGGGCCTCCTGGGCATTGCCGCATGCCTCGTTGGCGCAATCGCGGACACCGTATCCGAAGTTCGCATTGCGGCAGAGGCAGGCTGCATCGTTGCTGTTGCACCCAAGGCTGGAAGCGAGTCCGAGCATGTTCCCAATGCATAATTGCTATAATGGAGTCAGTTATCGGTGAATATTGTTGTCGCAGAAGAACAAGACAGACGTACACCACATTGAGGCAGGTTTGCCTGGGCGGCAGCCAGGGTGGCGCCAATGGCGGCGAGGGTGAAAGCAGCCTTCATTTTTCTGTGTCTGGTAATGCAATGTATTATTGATGGTTGATTGAGGCTGAAGTCGAAGGATACCTGCTGGTGTGTGGTTGCGAGAAGAAGTCGAGGTGGAGAGGGAACGGTATAGAGATCGGGCTGGGGAACGGTCTATATGTGGGGTCGGGTGGTTCTTGCTGCTTGTTCTATCGGCACCTTCTGACGCACATGCGATCCATCTAGATCACAGCGTTTTAATTGAGCTCCAAGCGACCTGTGCGACTCTCTCACTTCCCCTGCGGGTGCCTGCCACCTGGTAGGCTAGTGGAAAGCTTAAGCCTTAAGTTACCTGTTTGCATGGCAACGCTCAAGGGCGCCACCATCTCCAAGCTTGTGATTCGCCGTCACGCGAGTTACGAGACTTGAAATCACGCGGAAGGGTCAGATATGAGCTCACCCAGCATCGCAAGGTCCTTCCTTCACAAACGCGTGGATCCGGTCGACATCGCCAGCAGAGATCTGGAGCCCTCGACCCCCTACACACATCACAGTTGCTCCATGAATAGTTGTACCTCATCAACGCGAGCCGTGGTCGCGCAGCCGGGAACGAGCTTCCTGGAGAAGAGTCAATCTCGCGGCAAGCCAGCAAGCGCGACGTCAAGCATCTCGCACTCGCCACAACTCTGCTGAGCTGTCCAACCACGCTGAACGCTTCATGCACAGTGCCTGCGCTTGTGGTTTTAGGAGTCCGGGATCAATGTCCATGCTTGTGGCGCAGATTTGCCGTTAATCTCATTTCCCACGAATCTCTGTTTGCGTCGCGACGTTTGATGGTACCCTAAATAACACACGGCGTTGCGCCAGATCGCCCCTGTAACATCAGCGCAAGCGCGCATAGGGATGGCCAGATAGCAGGAGGGGATAGTGATACAGTGCGACACAAGTGACGGAGAACAAAGCATCGTCGTGATGAGCGCTGGCACAAACAAGATTTTGGGCCGGCAAGCTGCATCCATGCATCGCGCATGCGCTCCAGCCTCGCACCTGTGATGCAAACCATGAACGGGAGGCTGGTGAGATCGAGCGACAAGGAGCCCAAGCAGCTCGTCAGGGCCCGCAGTGCCGCCGTAGCAACAACGCCTCTAGTGAACTCTGTCACCAAGTCTCACAGCACTTTATCAAGTTTTTCTTCTCGCGCAGATCACTGTCGTCTTGGCCAACATCTGTGCTCCCTGACTTCAGCTGGGCACCTGGATACGCGAGTGTCAACACGAGACCGAGCCCGCGCCATGCCAATCGAAAAGTATTTGCATGCATATCGTTTTGGACCGGTCATCCGCTACGACCGGTCATCCGCTACCTGCCTAAGGCACATGCGTACAGCTTGTACTCGCTAAGTACTTCTCCGTACGACAACAACACTCTTAAATCGCGATTATAGTATATAGAAAGAGGTACATACTCCTATATGCTTCTAGAAACGCATAATACAGTCCCTCTATAGGGAAAATATTATATTGTCGTCGTTTTGAGAAGTTTGTCGTCGCACTTGGTGCCTTAGGCAAAGTAGCGGATGACCGGTCCAAAACGATACATGCTATCTGTAATACTCGAGAGCCCGAAAGCATAGCATAGGAGGCCTTTAGGAGAGGAAAAGAAGTTGGTCTGCTCCTCACATTTACATATCGCTGTCTGTGTTATGACGGACTATCATCAGCAACGGCCTCTGACCCATGGATCAATATATTTGAGTACAAACTGCCGCAACCAAAAGCATACCGCACGTACTATCTGAGGGATGCTTGTTGCCCAAGATCGGTGGCGAACGGCGCTGCCGGTCAAATGCTGCTACCGATGAACTATTCCAGCCTACCGCCGCAAGCAAAGCTGCAGAGATCGCATGCCAGCGCACGCTTCCTATGTCTGCTTTCGACTTTGCCACATGTGCTTTACCAAAATCCGATCCCTGCAGCGCTCGTGTACCTGGACAGTACATTGCGGTGAAGCAACCATGTGAAGCTTGCCAAACGCGGTTTGGCATTTTTCGGCACCTCTATCAAGGTGTGTCGACAGAAAACTTGAGTCGCAGAGCAAGACTCAGTCTTCGTCCATGCGATCGAGAATGTCGGAGTCCTGCAGAGAGACGGCGTTACTATCGTCCGATTCCTCGCCAGATTCATTCCCATCCTCCCCATCATCACGAGCGTCGTCTGACTCTTCACCTTCACCTTCAGCATTGGCTTCAGATGTCGGATTTTCGCTGTCAAGCTTGGCGCGCTTGCTCACCACTTCCACATCGCTACTAGAATCGGCGCCCTCTTGGTTGTCTTGTGTTTGTCCCTGGACGCTCTTCTCGTATTTCGCGCGACGCTTGTCGCCAGCAAGCTGAATCTTGAGCATGTTGCGATGGCTGGTGCGCATGCCAAAATAGTCGATGTAGTGTGTAAAGTCCTTAACATTGTCCTCATACCATTCCAGCTCGCCATCTTGGTAGCCTTTCGACTTCGGTTGGACTTGCTTTTGGCCAAGCGCAGCGCTGATACGCTTGGTGATTGTAGCTTTGTCGCAATAGCAGCCATTGAGACAGAATCTGTCGCGGACATCCTTGTTTCCATAACCGCCTTCGCTGGTGATACGAAGTAGCATGCCACGCCAAAGCATGTCCGGGCAGAAGTCAACAATACACTCGGCCGCTCTCTTCGTCAAGATTGGCGTTTTTTCGAGCTGCTTATGTGTGAGCACGTTGTCGCGCACCGAGAACTTCGCTTGCTCCAGATTCTCCGTCATTCCTTTCTTGCCGGGATTCCATAAGATCATCAGCTGTGCCATCTTGTCGGGTTCGAGCTTGCCGGATGTTCCAGCTTCGAGGGCTTCGTCTGGTGATTCGAATCCCATATCTTTTGCCTTCATCTCGTCTTCTGCTGATGCGAAAGAATAAGCACCAGAGTGGTATGGATCGCCGCCTGCTTCGCCCTTTTGTTGTCCACCACGTTTCTTGCGCTCTTTTTTAACGACCTCGGCCTCAGAAGAGTTCGGACCTTTGCGTTGGTTCTTCTCACGAGTTTTCTTGGCAGCGCGCGCAATACCTGTGCTTGTGGTTAGCTCATGGTCAAACGATTGGTCGGTCAAGGCAGGCCACAGATCTTACGCTGGGTTTCTTGCAGCCGGGAATCAATCTGGTCAATGATAGGAGCATTGCGTTCTCGCGTAGCCTGCATTTCCCGTAGAATGACAGGATCGTAGATTGAGTCGTCCCAGGTTGCCTTGGCTTTCTCCTCCCGAAAGTTAAGCTGCCTCGTCCATGGAAATTCTTCTGCCTCTGCTTGACGACGAGCCGGCTTTCGAGAAGTTTTGATAGGGCCTTTGCGTGTCTCTGAGGGCTTCGTTCGGACTTCGTACGGGGGCGTTGGTGGAGGAGGCGGTGGTGTGGTAGCGAT
This sequence comes from Pseudocercospora fuligena, assembly GCA_014298035.1. Taxonomy (NCBI): domain Eukaryota; kingdom Fungi; phylum Ascomycota; class Dothideomycetes; order Mycosphaerellales; family Mycosphaerellaceae; genus Pseudocercospora; species Pseudocercospora fuligena. The sequence continues at coordinate 142,357 of JABCIY010000039.1, read as the reverse complement.
TGGTGTTTCCTTCTTGCCCCTGCCTTGTCTACAGCAGATGTCAGTATGTTTCTCATAATGTAGCGTCGACGCGGACTTACCTCGGTCTGGGAATCTGCTCCCCGGGGAATGGACCGTAAGTCGACATGCCAGTGCTTGCAAAACCTGGAGCTGGCATGCCGTAAGTCATTGGAGGACCGACAGGACGACCGATGCCGGGAGGTGGCTGCCCTTGATGCATGCCGTGCATAGGTTGAGCATATGGCTGAGACCGAAGGATACCAGGCGGTGGCTGCGGCGGACCCATGTGAGGCGGCAAACGATGAGACTGTCCAAGCGCAGGGCCTTGCGGGTGCATTTGCGGACCTTGGCGTTGACCCTGCGTTGGCATAGGTCCGGAGTTCATTGGGCGAGGCGGTGCCTGTTGCTGTCGTGGCATACTTTGGTGCTGAGGATGTGGCGGAGGCTGAGCCACGCGATCATGGCCATATATGCGAGTACCCATGGATCTCCATTTGGTCCGCTCAAGAAGCTGATAGTATGCGGCATGCGCATTGTCTTGCGATATCACCCAACTGTTGAGTGGATGATCCTCCATATAACGCAGCATCTCGATGTCCTTCTCCCGTTGGTAGTCCTCAGTGAAGTCCCACGATCCATGCATGGGGTAGGCAGTAATGTTACAGAACATCATCTCATAATTTCGGCGAGCATTTTCGTCGAAATCTCTCCACGGCCGCTCCGGTAGTTCTGTGCGGTCTTGATCTGGTGCAGACAGCTCAGAAGAGAGAGATATGACAGAACGTGCATCCTCATCACTGAAGACGTTCTCGTCTTCGAAGTCGCTATCACGTATATCATCTTCGAATGGCCATTCCTCAATTATTTCATCGTCAGATTGAGATCTACTTGGCCTGGCGGGCTCCTGCATGGTGTTAGATTGCTGAAAGACATGAGCAGAACTGGGTTCTTTACCTTGCCACTCCTGGCCCAAGGCCTGTTGGCCACAGGTGGCGAGACACTCTGGGGAGATAGTGTCTGCTCATTCATCTTGGACTCATTCCTGGAGCGTCGTGCATGTGAAGTGGCAGTGCTGTCAGTCTTTTGCTTGACTTCTATGGTATCGGGCACCAACGAGGTCGACTTGCGCTTCGATGTTCGTCGCGTGGTCATGCCGGCTTCCATGTCTCCTGATGGTATCACGCGTCAGTCTTCAGTCCCCAGAGCACACAGAATGTCCACTGCGTTCGGCAAGGCAATCGGCTTCGGTCCAGGCAGGCTCGGCCTTTTGTTTTGATGAGTCGTGATTTTCTTGCACCGAAAATGCTCCAGATTATCCAGTGTCGAGTTTCTAGAGCACTGATGAAAGTCTTCCTGGGTGCGGCTCAGGTGGAAAAGTCAGGTTCCCACTGCCCTCTTGTTGTTTGCCAAGCCTTTCAAGGGTGGGGTCCTCAAAGTGAAAGTGAATTGAAAGGGATTCACTTTTAGGCAGATGGAACAGCGCCTGGACGCTCGCGCTTTTGGCGTCGCGTGAACGTGGGTGCTGACGGGAGTCGTACGGCACTGCTGCTTTGAAAGGTCCACTCGCCTTCTTGCGCCGGTCGCGGGTTCCTCGAACGTCAGGAAGATGCAGTCGCAAGGAGACTTGGTGCACTTCTTTTCGAGAGTGATGGAGAGCAGTGCGTTCTATCGTTTGATGATGGTGGGTTGCGCCAACGTGAACAAGTAGTGAAAATGAAATGTTAGGAGGAAGTCGAAGTTGAGGTCGAAGCTTCACTTGAGATTTAGTTTCACGAACTCTATTCCCTTTTAAGCCTAGTTACAGCTTCTGACACAACTGAGTTTGTTCACAAGCGCCGCATGGTATCACGACAACTTGTGCGTGCGCAAATGTACTCAGAGCGTACTTCACCAAGTGCCTTACTGGGAAAATGAACAACACCAGTCACTGCTCAGACGCTGCGCAATGTACGCGTGAACCTAGCAACACCTGTGACGGCATGTTTGTGACAACAATCATTTAAGAGCTGCTGCTGTGCAAGAGCAAGTGCACGTCAGAGAAGAATCACGTGCATTATCGATCGATTGGTTGGGATAGAATTGCTCAAGAAGGACCTTCGTGTTTGCAATTGACTTGGCGGGATCCGCATGTTCAGGATCCATGTAACATTCGAATATGATGGTGGTGCCTCAGCTTGCGGAAAGCATCGGGGGCAACTTCAAAACAATACCTCTCCAGCATGCTCCCCCTCGAAGCCTAGCTCTGCAAGCTTCTTCAATTTTGACTTGTCCGTCTTCTTCCTCTCCTGGTCTTGCTGCTTCTTCAGCTCAAAGACTTTCTCGGCGGGTGCAAGCTGGTATGGCTCTGGAATGTAGTCGTCCTTGTCGAGGTCCTAGTGGTACCGGTCAGATCGTCATCTGTAAAAGACAAATCGCAGCATTCTTACGATTTCGCCCAGGATGAGCACGTTTTCTCCTCGCACGAGAAAGAGCCCGCGTTCAATGTCGGCGTATAAGTTCTGCACGAACAATCGCTCGATGGTGTCCTGAAGCACAAGATTGCCTGCCAAATGATCAGAACAGCTTCTGATGCTCTCCAGCTGATTTACGCTCACCAAATTGGTCCCAACTCCTTAAGACCCCAATGAGCTTTCGCCCATCACGTAGAACTACCATCAGCTTTTCTGTACTCTTGCTAGTATGTCATCGTCCTCATGTCGGTGGAGATGGTCTCCGTCGTTGGCGCACTCACTGTCAGTAAGGTCGAGGAGTTGAGCGGCTGTGGTGAACATTTGAGGCTGTCGCTCGTTAGTCCGACTGTTCGAGCGCATAGCGAGCAGGGTCACGTACCGGCAGTTGAGGCACGACTGGCGGTCCACCTGGACCAGCAGGCGCGTTGCCCGCATCATGGAGACTCAAGTTCTCCATATGTTCATGGGGAGGGAGTGGATAGGATTGGGAAGAGGTGTTCTGTTCCTCGAGCCATGCAATGAAAGTGGCTGTGGTTGTGTGCACACAATGCAATCTTGAAGCTTGATCACTGGTGCCTCGTGGCGGGGCGAACGTCAGTCAAGTCAAGCTCCAGCTTCAGGTGTTCTTCCCAGAGGCAGCAGCTTTCACACCGCAACCTTTCACGACTACATGTATGCTTTCGCGCGGTAAGCGAATAATCACAAATTCGAAATGACCAAGTAACAATACACGAGCCTATCACGTGGCGGGATGCTGTCTGCATTCAAGGCGCAGGCCATCCACGAGCTCAAGCCTCGCGACAAAGCCCGAGTTGAGTCGCTACTGGCATATGGCGACCGGCTGCTGGTCGGCCTCAACACTGGTGTCTTGCGAGTGTTTCGCGTCAACGAGAACACTTCGAACGCTGGAGATGGAGCAAGTGGAGAGGCAGATGGAGAGGCTCAGGTCCCGCCGAGCCCGACCAAGAGAAAGCATGTGGAGCTGTTGAATGAGCAAGAGAAGTTCAGCAAGAAGCCGGTGCAGCAGTTGGCCATGATCAAAGAGGCCAATCTGCTAGTCAGCCTAAGCGATGCATACATCTCGCTGCATGATCTGCAATCATACGAACTGGTGGAGCGGCTGGAGCGCACCAAGGGCGCCGCTTGCTTCGCAGTCACCAGCAATGTGGTCAAGGATCCAGACACAAACGTGCCCGGACTCGTGTCAAGATTGGCTGTGGGCGCAAAGCGGAAGGTTCTGTGTTGGACCTGGCAAGACATGGAACTTCTGCCTGATGTCCAGGAAATCAGCCTGGAGGCGAGCATTAAGAGCCTCAATTGGGCGAATGGATCTCGCCTCATTGTTGGCATGGACCCTGGTTTCTCTGTGGTTGACGTAGCTTCAGAGAAGATTGTTGCTGTCACAAAACCGGTGCCGCAGGCCGCAGCTGATGTCAATTCAGGAGAGCTGGCAGGTGTTCGATTTGGTGCGGTCAGCAGCAGCGGAATGGGTTATATGGGTATGGGGAGCTGGGTGCCCAAGCCAATGGCCACTGCTTTGTCCGGCGATCAAGTTCTTCTGGCGAAGGATGTCAACACTCTCTTCGTGTCCATTGATGGTAAACCTCTGGAGAGACGGCAGGTACCGTGGGCACTGGCACCGGAGGCTATTGGCTACAGCTATCCTTACTTACTGGCGCTACAACCACCTGACAAAGGCACGCTACAAATCCGCAACCCAGAGACATTGACGCTGCTGCAGACGATTAATGTGCCTGGCGCAGCGATCCTCCACGTTCCTCAACCCTATATAAGCCTCGCGCACGCTGGCAAAGGGTTTCTAGTAGCATCAGACAGAACCATATGGCGTATGAATGCACTGCCATACAATACGCAACTCGTAGAGCTGGTAGAGAAGCAGCGATTCGACGAAGCGATCAGTCTTTTGGAACTGCTTGAGGATACCCTGATCGATGACAAGCCTGGCCGAATTCGCGAAATTATGACATTGAAAGCAATTGCTCTGTTCCAGCAGCAAAAGTATCGACCAGCGCTCGATTTGTTCACAGACGCCAAGACATCTCCAGAACGAGTCATATCCTTGTTCCCGAGAAGCATCGCAGGTGAACTATCGAGCCACCCGGAAGATTCAAGTGAAGCTGAGCACACGACTGAGAATGGCGACGCCAACGACGATGTAAAAGCTGCCCCAAGTACTCCATCAAAAGGCATTCTTGGAAAACTAACATCAAGTCACAAGAAGACGGACTCGGATGCTACCTCGATCAAGTCGCCAGCTCGAAAGGACGCTGATAATGCCAGCATTCGTACCAGGGCACCAAAGGCTTCTGATAAGCCATTAGAAGGAGAAGATCTCAAATTTGCCGTTCGTTGCCTTTGCTCGTTTTTGGCGGAGACCAGGCAACAAGTGCAGAAGCATCTTAACCCCGACGGCACGCTCAAGGTCGATCCGCCGTCCTTGGACAAAGAGACCGGTCAGCCTGAATTTCACAACCTTTTGCCACAGTCTACTCTAGAAAAACTTGGCCAGCCAGTAGATTGGCAGCAAGAAATTCTAAGGATCGCACAGCTCGTGGACACGACTCTCTTTCGGTCGTACATGCTTGCGAGCCCGACGTTGGCCGGTCCGTTGTTTCGGCTAGACAATTTCTGTGATCCTGATGACGTTCAGTCGGCGCTGTACGAGGGCGAGCGATACAATGACTTGATTGATTTCCTACATGGAAAAAAATTGCATCGCCAGGCTCTCGAAATGCTTGCCAAGTTTGGCAAAGGCGAAGCTGATGGCGAAGTCCCCCAAGGCATGCGTGGACCAGAACGTACTGTTGGCTATTTGAAGCAGCTACCGCCTGAGCTCGTTGGATTGATACTGGAGTACGCCGCCTGGCCCGTTCGAGAGAAGCCGGAAGTAGGCATGGACGTGTTCCTCGCGGACACTGATAATGCCGAGAAGCTTCCACGCGATCAAGTCCTAGAATTTCTTGGTGAGATTAACGGAACGCTGCAGATTCAGTACCTCGAACACATCATCGACGAACTAGGCGACAGCAACGGTGATTTCCATCAACAGCTCATCGACCTGTATTTGATCGAGCTCAGAACAGAGACCATCGACGACGAATCTCGATCCCAATTAAAAGCAAAGCTTGAGGCGTTCTTGGTGAAGAGCAAAGTGTACAAGAAGGAAAAGACCTTTCGCCAGCTACCTACAGATGATCCGACGTTCTTCGAGTCCCGTGCCATCGTTCTCAGCGCTATGGGAAACCATAAGCAAGCGCTCTCTATCTACGTCTTCCAGCTCAAGGATTATGCTAAGGCTGAGGAATACTGCAACAAAGTCTATCTCGAAGATCAAGCCGAGAAACAGGAATGCCTTCTTGAGTCAAATACGACCCACGAGAAGCATTTCCGTCAATTAGAACCTGAAGACAGCGCAAGCCGTGCGAACATCTTCGCAACTCTTCTTGGTCTCTATCTACGTCCACCACACTCAGAAGAGAAACGTTGGCCCCAAGCTCTTGAGCTCCTCGGCAAACATGGGGCCCGTCTCCCAGCCAGCAGCACTCTTGACCTTATGCCGGATGACCTTGCCGTTCAAGAGCTCCATGACTACTTCCGAGGTCGCATCAGGAATGCTACCTCTATCCTACGCGAAGACATGATCGTTCGGGGACTAGAGGGCGTAAGGAAGGCAAATCGTGAACGGACATTACTGCTGGGAGCAGATAACATCAGTGATGAACGACCCTCTGGAAGAAACAGGCGAGTGAGAATTGGAGAGCTGGATCACTGCAAGGTCTGTCATAAGCGGTTTCAGGCCGCTGGTGCTATTCGAGTATATCCTGACAACGAAGTCATCCACTATGGATGTATCGGACGAAGTGGGAGGAAGATAATGCCAGATACTGACAGCTCCCGAGGCCTCGGTGCGCTGAGGAGCTCCAGCGGCTGGGCATGAGTGCCTACTAGAGGCAGGGCAATGATGTAACATGATACCCCAAACTTGCATTTAACTGTTACCACCGTGCTGTATATCCCAGACTTTCACTCCTCCTATCCAAGTCTGAAGGACATTTGCTTCATCGTCTAAAACAACAAAGTCGGCTCTGCGACCGGGTTCTAAAATGCCTCGATCTTCCAATGCCATCAATTTTGCTACGTTTTCCGTCACGCATCTGACGGCTTCGGCAATACTACATCCACTCCACCTGACAAGATTCTGTACACACTCCGAAAGTGACGCACACCCTCCGATCAGTGTCTCAGTGCCTTCAATGACGACTTTGCTTCCAATCTTTGTTTGATTGAAAGGGATTTGAGAGTGGCCAGGGTAGGTGCCGTCTGGAAGTCCAGCGAGCTCGATTGAGTCCGTGATGAGAATACACTTCTTCGAATTGCTCTTGAAGAGCATAGTGGCGACGCTAGGATGGAGATGATTGCCATCAGCAATAATGCTGAAGTACGGCGAGCTGGCAGATGATGTGGCCACCTGAAAGCAATAGGTATTAGGGTCAGCAATGGTTTCGAAAAATAGGCACTCCGAGACACGACGCTAGGACAGTGCTGCCATCTCTGACACTGCTGGCTTAGTCTCACTAGTGCGCTTAGAGTTATGCCTCACACACAAGAGCATACTTACAAGACCTGCCAGTCCTGGATCTCGATGGTGAAGAGGCGCCATGGCATTGAGAGTATGAGTCAAGCACTTGGCGCCCGCCTCAACAGCAGCGAGTCCCTGATTATAAGTGGCATTGGAGTGGCCCAAGGAGACCATAATTCCTTTCTGAGACAGGTTCTTGATGAGGTCAAGGGAGCCTTCATTCTCCGGCGCGAGCGTGACAACTTTTGTAGCAGCCAGTCCTTCATCGCCATAGATGTCTTCTGCGGGAACTGTGGGCGATTGGAAAAACGAGGCATTATGAGCTCCCTTTTTTAGAGGTTGCAGATATGGTCCCTCTGCATGCGCACCAAGGATGGCAGCAGCATGTGGTAGATCATGCGGTGCGAGACATGGGAGTACCTACGTAATTCTGTATGAGCCATACATGATCGAATCTTGAACCTAACTGCTGACCTTCTTGAACTCTTGACTGGCCACGGTAGGAACTGTGGGATAGAAACCTGTTACACCTGAAAGTAATGGGTATAAGGGTCAGCAAAGTTTCAAACGATAGGCACTCCGAGATACCGCGATGAGATGTTGCTATTGTCTCTAACACCGCTGGCTTAGTCCCACATGTTCGCTTGGAGTTATGCCTTATGTACAAGGGCATACTCACCCGTTCTTGGAAGATACTCTGCGACTCGCTTGAGATTCTCCATATATGTTTCCGCATCAATGAAATGCGTAAAGTGGAAGCCTCTCAAGCCATTGGTCTGCAGCTCCAAGAAACCTGGTGCAATTATAGCATTGTCAAGATCGATTGTATTGTGGTTTGGATGATCGCCACTCTCGACAATCTTTCCTGTGCCAGTGTCTATGTCCACCTGTGCCTGGGGATGTAGCTGGCCATCAATGCAGAGGCGTACATTGCGTAGGGAGACTAGAGAAGACATGATTATTGAATTAAGTTATCAGCGAATTTTGCGCACGATGCATACATCTCGCTGCCTGTCGAGAGATATTTTGAGGTTTTGGCACAGATGATGCTCGAGTCTGCAGTGGTTGAGACAGCGGAAGCACAACTTGCTGTTCCGAGGAGGAAAGTGCTGCCGAGAGAAGGGATGAACTCTCCTTGAGTGCTTCAAGTACCAAGGCCAGATGTTTAGCATTTCTTCGCACATAACTCGCCGAAGCGATCAAGATGGCAGACGAGGACAAGGAGAAAGCAGAGAAGCTGGCCGCTGCCAAAAAACGCGTACGTTGACAAATGATCAATACAACACCAGACCTCTCCCCAAACTGACAGCTGGCGGGCATAGTTTGAAGAACTCAAGAAACAACAAGCGAAGAAGGGCAAGAAGGGTGGCAAGAAGAAAGACAAAGAGCAGGCTGACGCATCCAACGCGGACGCAGCGGAAGATGGTGCGGCGGAGCAAGACGGGGACGCCACCGCGGTAGCTGCAGATGAGAAGGAATCAGAGGTGTCTGAGGAGACCAAGGCCAAGGTCCATCGATCAGAGTCAAATGCACACTCAGAAGTCCAGGAGCTTTACAAGAAGCAGGCATCAAAGATTGAAGAACTTGAGAAAGAGAACAAGTCACTAAAGGACCAGCACGATGAGCAAACAACGAAGCTGGCCAAGACAGAGGAAGAGCTTGAGAGTCTGCGCGAGGGCAGCGGTGATGCTTCAGAACTCAAGGCAAAGGCAAAGGAGGCCGAGCGACTGAGCACAGAACTGGCATCTGTACAGCGACAGCTCTCTCAAGCGCAACAGGCCGCAGGCAAAGGACCCACACGACGACAGTCTGGAGCTTCGCCCGATGTCAGTGAGCAGCTCGCAACCAAGGACTCGACCATCCAATCTCTCGAGCTTGATATCAGCAATCTGCGCAATCAGATCACCACTCTAGAAAACACAGTCGCAGAACGGGACGTTTCTATTCAGGAGGCCAACGAACGTACGACTGCCTCCGAGGCTGCTACGGAATCTGCGAAGCAAGAGCTTGAATCACTCAAGCTCTCTATTGCCATTCCTTCACACGAAACAGCGGCTGCCAACGAAGATCCGGAAGCCTTGACGAAGCGCATTACCGTACTCGAATCAGACCTGCGAAGCGCGAACTCAGACCTTGAAGCAGCTGCCAAGCGAGCCACATCACTCGACCAGAAGATTGAGGCCCTGACCAAGCTACACAAGGACAGTATGAATACCTCCCAGAGCAAAGATCGCGAGCTCAATGACCTACGCTCGCAGCTCAGACGCCAGTCACGCCCATCTCACGTCCGGGATGCTTCAGAGTTCGAACTGAATGAGGACGAGACAGAAGTAGGTGGACTACAAGCACGCATTCGAGCTCTCGAAGCCGAGAACTTCGATCTGAGACGTGGAGTATGGCGAGATCGAAGAGCAGAGTTGCAGCCGGGCATGGAAGACAATAACTATGAGGATGTGGATCTGAATACACCATACAGTGCAGGAGGACACAGAGGCTCACTGCCGAGACAAACAAGCACATTCCAAGATGTGATAACGTCTGGTATCAATGCTTTCACGGGCAGAGAACCTTCGAAGCCTCCTCCTAGAGACAGAGCAATGTCAATGGGTCTTATGAGCGAAGATGGATTCGATGAGGAGGCATTCCGAGTGGCACAAGAACAGGAACAGAAGAACCGAATTGAGAGAATCAAGGAGGTCAAGCGCGGGCTCGAGCAGTGGCGAGGATGGCGCATCGATATAGCGGACCTCAGACAGAAAGGCGCCGGTCCCGGGAGAGAAGTCGGCCCTGTCTTTGAAGTCTAGATTTTGAAAGCCTCAAAGCGAAATGATTCGATCGTTCAACATCGTAGCATTTTCATCTATGAGACTCAAGGTCTCTCTAATCGCTTCCCATTATGCTTCCCTTAGCGCCGCCTTGGCTATTGGTACTTATGACCATGGCCGTATCCTGAATTTAGATGAGCTGTTGGAAAGCACGGTTGAGCGGCGATCGCAGAGGCTTGACGTCCTTGTAGAAATCGACAGTCGCAACTGCACGCTTCGCAATGCCCTCTGGAGTGAACTCGAATTTCTGGGATGTAACGTCAGTGCTGTACAACTACAATAATGCAGGCTCAGACTCACCTTGTAGACATCCTTGTATGGACCAGAGGCACCGAATCTGTTGAGACCAAACTGCTCATGTGAGTACTTCTCCCATCCAAGAGTGCTCATGACCTCAACGGAGAGGGCAGGAATGCCATCTGGAATGACGGAGAGCTTGTAGTCCTTTGGTTGAGCGTCGAACACCTCTACGCAAGGCATGGATACCACGCGAGCAGTGATGTTGTTGTTGTCCTTGAGGTACTTCACAGCTTCCAAGCAAAGCGACACTTCTGAGCCAGTGGAGACGAGGGTGATCTGAGCACTTTCGTTCTCGAGCGCAACGTAGCCACCCTTGATGGCACGTTCAATTGTAGAGCCCTCAAGCTGTGGCAGGTTCTGGCGAGTCAGCGCCAGGATGGAAGGTGTGTGGTCACTCGTGAGTGCAACGTAGTAAGCAGCGGAAGTCTCGTTACCGTCAGCGGGACGCCACACCATCATGTTGGGCAGAGCACGGAAATGTGCAAGTGTCTCGATGGGCTGATGAGTAGGACCGTCCTCTCCCAGACCGATAGAATCGTGTGTGGCAACGTAGATGACACGGTGCTGAGATAGCGAGGAGAGACGGACGGATCCAGCAGCGTAGGAGACGAAGTTGAGGAAAGTGCCTCCGGCTGGAATGAGGGTTCCATAGGCGGCGATACCGTTCATGATACCGGCCATGCCGTGCTCACGCACACCGTAGCGAAGGTATCGACCAGACCACTCGCCAATTCCGAGGCTTGGGGGTTGGAAGTCGACAGCGTTCTTCCATCGGGTGTTGTTGGAGCCAGTCAGATCAGCAGAACCAGAGAGAAGCTCTGGAACAGCCTCGTGAATAGCTTCAAGGACAGATTCGGAGAGCTTACGCGAAGCAACTGCCTTGTCGCTTGGCTTGTATACGGGCAAAGACTTTTGCCAGCCCTCAGGGAGCTTACCAGTCAAGCGACGCTTGAGATCGGCACCCAACTCCTTGTGTTCGCTCGAGTACTTCTCGAGAAGCTGGTTCCACTCCTGCTCAGCAGCGGCACCCTCAGAGGCGTGCTTGTGGTAGAGATCATAAACCTCCTGTGGGACAACAAAGCTCTTGCTTGGGTCGAAGCCAAACTTCTCCTTGACTTGCTGGCAGTCATCCTCCTTCAGAGGATTGCCGTGAACACCGCCAGTTCCCTGGAGCTTGGAACCGAAACCGATAGTGGTAGTCAAGCGGATCATTGAGGGCTTGTCCTTGACCTCCTTGGCCTTCTTGATAGCAGCCTCAATACCTTCAAGGTCGTTGTCACCGTCCTTGACCCACTGAACGTGCCAGCCATAGGCCTCAAATCGCTTAGTAACATCCTCAGTGAAAGCGCACTTTGTGTCACCGTCTACAACGTGGTTAGCTCGTGGCAAATCTTATGGCTGAAACTCTGCTCACCGATAGAAATGTGGTTGTCATCGTAGATGGCGATCAGGTTTCCGAGCTGCAAGTGACCTGCGGTGGAGGCAGCCTCGCTGGCAACACCCTCCATAGCACAGCCATCACCGAAGAAAGTGTATGTGTGGTTGTTTACGAGCTCGTAGCCTGGCTTGTTGAAGACAGCGGCGGTGTGTGCCTGAGCGATTGCGAGACCGACTGCATTGGTGAAACCCTGACCAAGCGGGCCAGTGGTGACTTCAATGCCGGGTGTGTCGTGGGACTCGGGGTGGCCAGGAGTCTTGCTGTCGACCTGACGAAAGTGCTTCAGGTCGTCAATGCTGAGGTCGTAGCCGAAAAGGTGCAGCAGGGCATATTGCAGCATGCAGCCGTGGCCGTTGGAGAGGACGAATCGATCGCGGTTGAGCCACTTGGGGTTCTTTGGGTTGAACGTCATGAACTTGTTGAACAGGACGTGGGCGACGGGTGCCATGCCCATTGGCGCACCTGGGTGGCCCGAGTTGGCCGCGAAGGTGGCATCGACCTGTACGCAGAAATCATGTTGTCAGTGATTCATACAGCAATTTACAACTTTTCATTTTTCAGCTGTCGGTGAGCCAGGGCGAGGGCGAGGGCGAGCTCGACTCAACCGCCAGATGAAAAAAGGCATAGCAATGAGGGGCACAGGACACTTACCGCGAGAGTGCGGATCGTGTTGATGGCCAACTGATCAGTCTTGTCGTACCCCATGATTGCAAAGTGTTGTGTGAGGAAGGATTGAATGTCGGAGCGAAAAAGAGCAGACGATGTGTCTACCTGTGAGAAAACCTCACCTCAACGGATATGAAGTCACAGGCAGGGAAAGCATTTGACATGCCCCACGTCGCCAACGTCGCGCTTCGGCCTTTGCGCGGGACGGCGAAATAGAGTACTCGGAGTACGTCGCAGCTGTTTGACCACCGCCATGGCGCGCCTTGGTGTGCTAGCTGCCTACCGCCAATGATGGCCAAATGCCGTCGGAAGCTGCACGACCGACTGATTCATCGCTGACTGAAGGCATGACCATCCTGGCACGATTCTGCGTAAGAAAGGACTCAGGATCACGGTACACCAGCACGTGCAACGACGGTAGTTCTGTCCCGCACTCGGCCACAAAACTACGCAGCATGGCGTATGATTGATCATGGACTTCATCTAATATTACAAGCATTACATACGTTCTTATCTATCAATCGCTTGAACGCGCCAACGCAATGCAAGGACAGCTCCAGGACCGCTATCGAGCATTGTACAATGATGGAAAGTGCGCTTGCTGAGGCGTCGCCGCGGAAACACGCAAGTACAAATCGTCGCCCATTCTGCTCGGGGTCAGCTTCGGCTCCCACAGCGGACTCTTCAATGGTCGCCGGCTTTCTGGTGTCCTCGTCGCCACAGTCAATGGCCAATTAGGCTGTTGTCGGCTCGCGACACGGCCATATCCTTTCAAAGGGCTTTCGTGTCTGTGTCCTCCGACCACTTCGTTGCCTATTGGAGACTTCCAAGTCTTATTGCAGACTTTCTGAGTGCTGGGTGCATGTGCGGAATTTAAAATGTGGATACTATGCTCTAGCGCCTCTGCCGCTACAGAGCCTCGTCTTTTCGCGGCTAAAGTCGAACCACTCAAGTTCGGAGAGTGTGCTCGAAGCATCTGACGCTCTGGAGTCACTGGAAATGGTTTCTCCGTCGCTCGCGCATGCCTTAGAGACGAAGTTCGCGGACCTGCCATCGCTTCTGGAGCTCTTGGTGATATCCCGCCTCCTGGAGATCGTGGCACCGCTTGATTCGAGCTCCTTGGTATCTTAGGATAGCGTATCGCTGCGATTGGTGATTCTGCTACCGGTGACAACTGTTTGTCTTGTTCTTCGGGCGGCGTTGGCTCGTCAGGATCGGTACTTTCAAACGAAGTGCGGCGAGAGTCAGTAGAGACAATTGAATTGCGGACGGCTTGAGGCGGACATGCAGGCTTTGTTATGGTGATGGCTGCCGGAGGGGGCCTTCGAACTTGTGCCTGTGACTCAATGGGTGTAGAAGAATAAAGGTCTTCCGGTGAGCCGCTGTCCGTGCCTGCATAGTAGTCTAGGAGACTGCTCTTGCTGGATCGCGAGTGTGATCTGCTGGAAGATCTGGCGTGGATCCTGGGGGGTGCCGGCAACGTATATCCATTGGGCTTTTGCACAGCTTCATAGCGAGGCACTCGCTCTGGTATATTTAGTGACAGAGATGGCATTGATGTTGGCTCCCTGTGCTTGTTCACTGCGGGATGGGCAGGAAGCCCCGGCAGTAGCGCAGCTGGCAAAGGGGCAATCCTTTCCTCCTCAAAGATGGTAGCTGGCGTCTGTGGCCAACACAAGGGCGATTTCGGTGGTGGTTTTGGCGGAAGAGGACGACTTCGAGGCTTGTCTGGCAGCAGAGGCGAAGGAACTTCATGGCTGTTCCGGTGTTCCGATGCTGGACCAAGAGGGTTCGTTTGAGCATTATCCATGGGCTCCTGAACCTGTCGAATAGTTCGAGGGAATTGCCCTGGCCAAACCGTTCGGTGCTTCTCGGCAGTAGAACCCGTGCCACTTCCGTCAGTCCTGTAGATAAACCTGTCCTCGACGGCCGTGGTCGTCGAAGGGCCCTCGTCTACGAAGTCATAAGAGTGCCTTTCAGCTTTGGCACGTTTCGCTTTCTTCCTTCGCACGCAAAGTGTAATGTAAGCTATCACGATAGCAATGATCACGGCGCCTACTGCAGCCACGGAAACCCCAATGGCTTGTGCGCTCGTCAAAGAAGATGACCCGCGTGCTCCTGTCGCTCTATTCGGGGTCTCAGTCGGTGGATTCGACAGCGGAGTTAACGAGCTGTCGGACTCTGAGGAAGTCGGTCCTGGAGTTTTAGTGGAGAGAACCTGTCCAGTCGTTGTCGTCGGATGCGATGCTGTTGTCGAAGCTGCGTGTGAACTGGTTGAAGTGGCCGTCCTGGCGGGCAATGTGAGAGTGCTATGTCGAGCACTTACTGCATTGGATTGTGCCGAGCAGACATTGTACGCGTCCGATTGTTCTTGCGTCGTCGCCCGAGGACAGTCCAGTCGCACACAGAGAAAGGCAAGCTCGCCAAGTGTAAAGCCTTGCGAACTGTATTGCTTGCAGAGACATGATACGTTGTCGCTGGCGCATGTGTCCTCTTGGCCAACGTATGCTGATAGACAAGATTGTGCGCACTCCGGAATTGAGCTTTCAAGATCCTCTGGTAGACCCGACGCCGTCGTTGCTGAACTCGATCGTTTGATTGTAGGAATTCTGTGCAAACCTGGAGATGCAGTATTTGGTTGCCGTGAAGGCATGATATAGTACAGGCTTTTCTCATAGAAATCGAGTCTCTTATAGCTACAGAAGTTTTGCAGGAAAATCGCTGACCAGCAGCATAACGAATTGAAAGACTGAAAGAATGGCAAGGAGGGAATAAGGAAATTCGTGAAATCGTAGCAGCGTTGCAACGCGTGTTGCGGGCACTCACCTCCGGAACGGTCTTGTATATATTCAAGCAGCGAACGCATGACTATTATGACGCTTTCCGCGGCTACAGTTGCGGCGATGGTCGTTGGTGGTGTAGGCGCTGAACTCGACTGGCGTCAGTAGAGTCGGGCGGCTAAAGATGCTCTCGGTTGACAGGTTGTCTCGAATCGGTTGGATGCCGCGCCTTGCTCATCGGCTCGAAAGTGGTCTGGTGGAGAAGTGATTCCTGTAGACCATCTTCCACGAGCTCGCTGGAATATCTTGTGCGTCGTGAAGGCTCCCTAGAGATACTCAACGGAGGTGTGCGAGGTGGATGCGACATTGAAAGCATCAGCCAGAATGCCAAGGCGCGCCGGGATCGACCTCACAGGCTGCTCGCCATAAATGACGGCAAGCGAGCAAGGGAGCTGCAACTCTGCTTCATTGTGTTAATCGCTCCGCGTAGGTTAAGCACTTGAAGGCGTCGGTCTACGAGATCGCGAGCGTAGATATGAGTTCGCACGCAGAGCTGCTTATATTAGGTAAAAGGTCTTGCAACTTAGCAGCAGCATAGGTAGCCTCGTCAATCAGAACGTGCCTCGTTGCTGCCATGATTTATGACAGGCAGTCTGCCAAGTCATAAATCCACGCGACACGCTCGCCGCTGCTACACTCCTAGTGATTCCCATACTGCTCCGTACCTTCACGCCTCTATGCGCTCTCTGCGCTACATCGCGGCGCATCAACATGTAGGAACTTTCGCAAGACAGCTGCCATGCTGTCGCTCATCACGACGATGCCTCACCACGCTGGCCATAGAAACTTCCTGCGACGACACATCAGTCGCGGTTGCAGAGCTCAAGCGATCTTCGCTCGGCGGACGACTCCATGTACACTATCATAACAAGATCACTGCAAACTGCGACGCATACGCTGGTGTACATCCACTAGTAGCTTTGAAATCACACCGGACGAGCCTCGCGCCATTAGTTCAAGAAGCATTGAGCACTGCTCCGCCACTGGACTTCATCTCTGTCACACGAGGTCCCGGCATGCGTAGCAACCTGGCCGTTGGCGTGGACACCGCGAAAGGACTCTCCCTCGGGCTGAAGGTTCCCATTCTAGGACTCCATCATATGCAAGCCCATGCGTTGACTCCGAGGCTTGTGCATGCGATGCAGAATCTCAGTGGACGCGATTCTAGTCGAGGGGTCAAACCCAGCTTTCCATTCTTGACGGTACTCGCGAGTGGAGGCCATACAATGCTCATCTCGTCCGAAAGCCTCGTGGAGCATACCATCCTTGCAGAGACTCATGATATTGCCTTGGGCGACTGTCTTGACAAAGCTGCGCGAGCAATAGTACCTCCAGAAGCACTTCAAACTCCCTACGGAAAGGCTCTCGAAGATTTTGCTTTTCCTTCTGGTGAATACCGATATATGCCTCCAGCCCGTCGGCAGGAGGAGCTGGAGCACCGTAGAACACGATGGAACTGGTCGCTATCGCCGCCTTTCTCGGAAAGCAAGGGGGGATCGAAGACATCGCGACGCATGGCATTCTCATTCGCCGGGCTTTTGTCCTTTGTGGAGCGTCTGATGTCTCGGAAGGTAGATGCGACTGGTCGCTTGGCCTCGGATACACGTCTACCAGAAGAAGTTACCGTTGAGGAGCGCCGTGAGCTGGCGCGCGAGGTTCAACGGGTTTGTTTCGAGCATCTGGCCTCTCGCATCCTACTGCATCTTTCCTCGCCCAGTGCAAAAGATGTCAACGCGATCGTCGTCTCTGGAGGTGTTGCATCGAACAGATTTTTGAGACATGTAATGCGCGCTATGCTTGATATTCGTGGCCATCGAGATATCGCATTGGAGTTTCCGCCCATCGAACTCTGCACTGATAATGTAAGAGAGTCATTGTGGAAAGCACCTCGCTGTCCCAGACACCTGCTGACGCTCGAGTCATTGTTTTAGGCTCTGATGATCGCATGGGCTGGATTAGAGATGTGGAATGTCGGTTATCGGTCGACCCTGGATATTGAACCGATCAGGAAGTGGTCGATGGATCCAGCTGCTTCAGATGGAGGAATACTAGGTGTCGGCGGTTGGACCAACGTCGCTATTGACTGATTGTGAGCGAACTAGGGGCGGATCCATTTATAATTTGGATGAATTTGCTCGAAGAGGTTCCAAGAATGGACACAATGGAGTGCTTCTCCCTGAACGCGGTCCGTCTCTTCTAAACAAAGCTATTCGCTGCAGCCCATGTCAGACTGGGTTGTTCAAAAGGCCCAATAGCACTCCGAAGCGTCCTTTCCCTTTTCCCAATGGGTGCCGTGGCTTAGGGTATCGAAGTGGAGCCAGAGCAGTGCGGGGCTTGGACGCATCCCACAGAGTTGTCCAGGTCAGATACAGCTTATCCAACACATGACCGTAGACTAAGAAGCAGTCGCACTGGTTGATTTGCTTCTCGAATATGGCACTGGCTACGCTTGGCATCATCAGCATCGGCAACATGGGGCTCGGCATTGCAAAACTTCTACTCTCGCACGATTTTAATGTGATCACGAATGCGAGTGGGCGCAGCCTAGAGACCCAAGAACGCGCCCGCAAAAACGGGATATCCCTCGTTGACACAGACTCGGCGCTGTTCGATGCAGCAGATGTTGTCCTGTCCATTGTACCACCGCGTGATTCGCTCACAGTTGCGAAGCGTATTTCCACTGCATCAGGTTCTGCATCGAAGAGTCGACCAAACCCCCTCTGCTTCATGGATCTTAATGCTGTTAGTCCACGGACGGCTCGCGAAGTCAGCGATCTTTTGAGCAGTTCCAGCTCGAACGTCAAATACATCGATGGAGGAATCATCGGCGCACCGCCGAGCCTGAAAGAAGACGGCAGCTGGTATCGACCCTCAATACCGGTCTCTGGGCCTTATAAGCTATCTCAGGCTCATCCCAGTGGTGACAAGTTGGCAGAGGTATTGAACATCAGACACGTGAACGACACAATCGGCGCCGCAACTGGTCTAAAGATGTGCTTTGCGTCGCTTTCCAAGGGGTTTACTGCGCTTGCTATCGAATCTTTCACCACAGCCCACAGTCTGGGTGTCCTCGATGAGCTCAGACAACATCTCGATGACTTCTCCCCGGGCGTGTGGACACGCGCAGAAAAAGGCCTGATTTCGATGCCTCCAAAAGCCTATAGATGGGTGAACGAAATGGAGGAAATTGCTTCCACTTTTGAGGCTGATGGTGGATTTCACAAGGACGAGTCACCATTCAGAGCGATTGCGAACATCTACAAGCTTGTAGCTGACGGGACTGACTTAGGTTTGGAAAGGACCGAAGATCGCAAAAGGGGAAAGAGCGTTGACGATGTTGCGAAACTGGTGCTGGAAGGCACTGCCAAGCGGAAGACCAAGACAGACTAGTACAAGCTGGCATGATATACTCCGAACACTCAAGGATAGAGGAGAAACCATTCTTTTGTATTTGCTGGCGTAGTCAGAGGGTCGGACCGTCAGCGAGGGAAAAGACATCTTGCAGCTATCGACAAGATAACGTCCAAGTAAAGAAAAGATGTCATGTAGCTATCTGAGAGATATCCCACGAGTATTAGAAAGACAGACTTCGAGCTTAGGAAAAGATATGTTCTAGCTATCGGAAAGATAACTTTCAACTATCGAAAAGATATCTTGTAGCTATCTCAGAGATATTTCACGCGTATTAGAAAGACAAAATTCGAACTAAGGAAGAGATATGTTATAGCTATCGGAAAGATAACTTTCAACTATCGAAAAGATATCTCGAGACTAAAGTTGCTGCACGTCAAACGCCATGAGAAAGATATTCTGTAGCCGCAGCTATAGTGTGACATCACATCTGTTCTCCTGTTAGCATGAAGCGGACTCGGATGTTGAGGCTGACTTTCATTGAGAAGTGGCAAGATTTGCGGCTTCCAGAGACTGCAAATTTCTTGCACGGCTTCAACTTGTATACTCTGACGTGCACACTACAATGTGAGTAGAACGCCGGATTTGAAGTGGGAAAATCCCGGCTTGGATAACCGAGTGGCTGTACTGGCTACAGTTCGGGCATTGAACAGCTGTATTATAGTGGTGGATTGCAGAGAACTGCCTGAGCACCTGCAAGAGGCTCCAAGTAGGCTCATGAATTCCTGATCGTCGACAGGTAGATTTCGTATTGATTAGGCAAGGCATGCTTGCACCCATCCACCTGGAAGAACAATCAGTACGGGCTCAGTGAACAGACAACAGACTACTCACCTGCGAAGAACGCCAAGCTACATATCCACTGCGCGACGCCGAAAGCGCCCTGAACATCGTTCTTGTCACATGCCCAGGCGACTGCAAACACCAAACTTACGAACGCGAAGAACAAATTTACACACATCCACACCCGATTCGGCATGAAGCCTTCTACAAGATGAACACCCCAGCCTACGCCTAATGCTAACCTCCCGTTCTTTTTCGGCACTCGCAGGTAAGCGATCATTTCTCCGTCGTACTCTTCTGGATGCTTGAAAAGATGTAAGAGGTACTGACTGCCTACTGGCGGGATCAAATCTCCTGGCTCGAAAGAGTAATCAATCTTGCCATTTGGTGGCATATCGGGCGTCTTCCGAATGTCAGCGAATCGGTTTTGATGACATTCGAACTGGACGAAAGTGATGGTACTGAGGCCACGAAGTTTGAGGAACCGTTGCCACCATCTCCTATTAATGAATGAGTAGTGTGATCGCAGCTCGATGGCTAGATCTCGATCGCTTTTAATCTTGTGTGCAGACATGTCAAGATGTGCCATCTTCGGAGAGTGCTGGTCTTCGTTAGCACACGTCAGAAGCCATGGCGGATCCGTCAGCGGCGTGTAGGGTGTGTACAAAGGCAGCATAGAAGTGGAGAATGTTTGCTGAGGCTTTCCTTCTCCCGAATAAGAGCCTAGAACAGGCTGCCCGAAGCTTGACCAGGAAGTCTGAGAAGATGGAGGACCTCCGAAAGACGAGCTGAAACTGCGACTTCCACTTGAGCTGCTTGGACTTGTGGGCGTTCCTGGAGTGTGTGTTCGTGGTCGATTCAGGTATGCTTCAAGCTCCCTTGCCGCGCCAGGCTTTCGTTCTTCGAAATCGTCATATAGCGGCTGACCGCAAGAGCAAGTCCATCTCACACGAACGTGGTTGTCTTTGGGTTCAGGCTCCGGACCGTAATTATCCTGCAGCCACGAGATTCCCTCCTTCGCCGTGTTCGCCATTGCTTCCAGGATTAGACCGAGTGACGCTTGCGCATTGTTTCGAGGCTCATGTGGGGGACGCCAGGAGCTCCAAAGTGCATCGCGCGCCAATTGCTCGCGCAGACGGTCCATATCATTTGCCGCAGGCCTATCCAGGAAGGTAGTCTGCAGTGTTGGGACAGCGCTTTCTGGCTCCCGGACCTCGCCGCTCAGTAGGGTCTGATGTGGAGAAAATGGATGTTGTTGTGCTGGAGAATCACGTTGACCGTTGTCCTGGCTCATGTCCGTCGCCTTGTCAACATCTTCTCCGCTGTGGAAACTATTCCTGGGGACTTCTGGCTCGCTGGTTTCCTGGCTAAAGCCAACAATGTCATTCTCTTTGCTCACGATCAAAGTAGCCAGCGTTTCGAGGTTGGCGGAAAATGCAGCAACGTCCGGATGAACACTCCCAAGGATATTGATGGAGAGCTGTTCACTTTCTCGTAATGAGTCGAGTAGGTCAGACGGGCATTCCTTATGCTGATTCTTTCGACTCTCCGCCAGCGCGTATTTTGCCTTCCACGTCAAGGGATGCTTCCCTCCGATGAGCTTCTTTTGACCTTGAAGCGCCACCTTCCAAGCTGCCTCGGGACCATCTGCAATCGTAGCACGCTTGGGCTCAGTGGCGCGTCGTTGGAGAGCAGTCCGTCTGGGATCGTGATGCACTGCTTTCGACGGGTTCATGCCATCGACAGGTTTACTCTTGACTTTGTTGCGCATTGTTCCTGTACTTGGACCTCTTTGGAAAATGCGCGGAGAAAGAGTTCCGCCTGACGCACTGCTTGGGCTAGGTGGCTCTACGTCGCTCGCTGTTTCATACGTATAAGTTTTAGCGACATTTTGGCAGGACTTGAAATTTAGAACTCCGCCGTTATCTTTGGCCAGACTGCCTCTGATCTCCGCTAAAAGCGCGTTGACTATGTCGGCAGCCACCTGATCGTGTTGGGCCGATGGCTTTTTGATGTCCATTGGGTCATTGCGCAGTCTATCATCGTTCAAGTCTGGCTTCTGGATTTCGTTGTCTCTAGCACAATTCAGCTGTGCGCTCCAGTCTTTCACTGCCAAACCATCTGTAGGTGTCTCGACTATGCTTGATTCAGATGGTGAACGACTCTCATTGCCGGAGTCCCCACTCAGTACCGTAGACGGTATCTGAAGCCGGAGTTGAGGTGAAGAATCAGTAGGTCCAGAATACTGTGGCAATGTTTCTACCTCTTGCCCATCCGCTTCATCTTCCATGTTCGACTTGTGGGGTCCAGATGGCAGTTCCGATGTTCGAGAGTTGTCGGGGAGCTCGAACATGCCTTCGTCCGGCAACTCTGGCAAGGCGATCTCCTTCTGCTCATCCCATGGTAGTGGGTCTTGAATGACAATATCTGTGACTTGATCGCGACCAGTGCTCAGTTTTCTCCTCAAACGGAGGTCAAAACCTATCTTTGTCTGCCGGGTCCACGCCTTGATTCTCGCAGTGCCTTTAGCAATAGAGCGTGGTTGATCAGCAAGCTGAGTATCGTACTGCTTTCGCAGCTCACGCAGAAGCTTAGGTGATAAGGCATCGAGATCTATCCACTGCTTTTGATCTAGAGTCTGAACGATATGGGACCCTGCATGTAGCTTGCTGTCAATAAGTGCCAGGGGCGATAGAACAGGCGACATGAATTCATCATTGTCCACCAGAGTAATAGCGCCAGTGGAAGACGAATTGAGTCTGGAGATTGGCTGCGGTCCCTAAAGATCCAATTAGTATCGCTCGTTGCAGACTGTTTCCAGCATACCATCTTTGTGTGGTGAGATGCACACATCGCCAATCGTGCCAGCTTCGTTTCGGGGCGCTATGAACAGGAAGAATCGAAAGCAAGACCACGGAACATGAAATGAGTCGCTCGATTCTTTTGGACGAGCCATTGGTCACACAAATGCAGCTACCTTCAGCTGTGCCTCGCTGCCTGGCTGTGAGAAAGGATTGGAGTGCCTGCATATCTCAGCTCCCGAAGCCATTCAGAGAGGCGCAGCATGCAGCTGCTCAACGAACCAGAAGAGCGCATATGCTCATCTGTGAGGGTCATGATTGGCCTTCTGCAGGTCCAGAGAAGAGGCCGCCATCCAGCTGAACTTTGTGTAACAGCGGGCCATCGATGTGACTGCCCTGAAGGTTCATGCAGAGTGTTCGGAACTCGGACGAGTACACGAGGCAGGCTGGATGCCAGAAATATCGGCGGACATACAGTATCACGATATTCTGTAGCGATGTTCCACGAGCGGAGCATCTCGCCTTTTGAATGATCGGACAACTCTAACTGCTAAAGAAGGTGTACACACGTAGAGGGAGACAGAAGCAAGAGCTCTTCTGCCGCCATTTCTGGCACCCAATCTGGCTGTCAGAGAGCCGAAGAGATCGACCCGCCAAAACGGTGCGGCCCGCTCTTGCGTTGCGTCACGAAGCCAGGGCGCGTGCACCGCGAGCTCGGCGTTGGGAAACAGTCCGCATGTGATTATCGACAAAGCCGCCAGCCTTCTCCCACGGTCTCTGCTCTACTTCCCCCTACCGGAGAGGTATTGTGTGAGCAAAGCCAGTATGACTTGATCTGTTCCGTCTGGTAGGTCAGCATGGATAAGAACAAATCAACAGATGGACCATCAGTGAGCAACCCAAGTGCCTTCGATCCTCACCGTCTCCCAGACTGGGATAACGATTTCATCGATGAGGACGACTTCCTAGCGTTCTCCTCGGCGTTGGCAGCTCCCGAGAACCTGACTGCCTCTCCGTCAGAAGAAGACCTCGCCGCCACTCTTCGCAGAGCCCCGCCGAATGCGGAATTCATCACCGCACTGAACGATTGGCGGCCCGTACGGCAAAGAAAAGTCAGACGGTCGGGGTCAAGCGCTCCTGGGAAAAGAAATAAGGCAGGCAAGAAGTCGAGAAGGGGCAGGGACGAAGTCAGAGAGGGATGGACCTATTCCTTGGTCAAGTACCCGCTGCTGTTCTTCGTCTTTGGCTGGATCACCTTTCTGGGCATATGCTATCTTCTGACCAGATTCTACATATGGCTCTACGAACAATACGTGACCTGGCGGGGCACTCGCGACCGCTTGCGGAAGACTTTGAGGGTTCAGGACAACTACGAAGACTGGGTAAAGGCTGCCGAGAACCTTGATCGCCATCTGGGCAATGATGCTTGGAAGGATGACGACGAAGGCTCGTACTATGACTGGAAGACCATAAGACGCATTGTGAGGGAAGTGCGGAAGTTACGAGCAGAAGCAGAGCAAGACGAGCGTGGTCAAGCACGGCGCACTGGACGCGAAGGCCGCAGGGCCATTGATGAGCTGCGCTCTGTGCTGGAAACGTGTGTCAAGAATAACTTCGCCGGCATAGAAAATCCTCGTCTGTACTCCGAAACTTACTATGGGACTAAGTCACTACTACAGACTTACGTCGACGAAACGGCCGAGTCTCTCAAGTTCCTCTTTGCAAGCAGCCAGCTCACCCAAGCGGACAAGAGAAGCTTGTCTAAGCACTTGTCAGCCAATTTGGGACGTTCAGCACTATGCTTGAGTGGTGGCGCAACATTTGCGTACTATCATTTTGGCATAGCCAAAGCTCTGCTAGATGCCGATTTGTTGCCAGCGATCATTACAGGCACTTCTGGCGGAGCTCTGGTAGCTGCTCTACTGGCAACACGAACCGACGCAGAGTTGAAAGAGCTACTTGTACCGGCGCTGGCCTCCCGGATCACTGCTTGCCATGATGATTTTAGGACATGGTTCTGGCGATGGTGGAGGACTGGAGCCCGCTTCGATTCGGTCGACTGGGCCAAGAGGTGTGCCTGGTTCTGCCATGGCAGCTTGACATTTCTTGAGGCGTACCAGCGCACAGGGCGTATACTCAACGTCTCCTGTGTCCCATCGGACCCGCATTCTCCCACTATGCTAGTGAATTATCTTACCGCGCCCGACTGCGTTATCTGGTCCGCAGTCCTTGCATCTGCTGCAGTGCCTGGCATACTGAACCCTGTGGTACTCATGCGCAAGAATTCGAATGGCAGCCTTGAGCCGTTCTCGTTTGGACACAAGTGGAAAGATGGATCACTGCGAACCGATATTCCGCTCAAAAGCTTGAACCTGCATTTCAATGTCAATTTCAGTATTGTCTCACAAGTCAATCCACATGTGTCTTTGTGGTTCTTCTCCTCGCGTGGCACAGTGGGCAGGCCTGTAACGCATCGGAGAGGGCGTGGATGGCGCGGAGGCTTTCTTGGCTCTGCTATTGAGCAGTTCATCAAGCTCGACCTGAACAAATGGCTGAAAGTGTTGCGACATCTGGAACTACTTCCCAGACCGCTTGGGCAAGACTGGAGTGAGGTGTTCCTACAACGTTTTAGCGGCACCATCACCATCTGGCCCAAAACCAAGATATCTGACTTTTGGCATATCCTTTCCGACCCAACAATGCAGCGACTTGCTGGCATGATACGCGCCGGCCAGTTGGCAGCATGGCCTAAGCTCAAGTTTGTTGCCAACCGCATGGCCATCGAGCGCGTTATTGAACAAGCCCGGGAGGCATACCGACCTTCCGAAGGGCAAGCCCTGCCACCAACTCCTATGGAACGCCCGGGCGGTCGACTCCGCAGCGTTTTGAGTGAGGAAGATTTGGAAGGTCTTCTCGAGAAAGCGCGTGCCAGTAATGGGGTTGTCGAAGTGCCCGAACGGCTTTTGTCGCCGGCTGTTGAGCGTGAGCAACCTGCTTGGCGGCCATTGCCCCAGCGTCAAGATTCGCCATCTTTCACAAAACGCATGTCCAACTTTTGGGGCTCGCTGCAAACTCCTACGCCTCGCACGAGTTCCGAGACTGTCAGACCTACTCCAAGAGACCTGGCTGCTGCGTCGCCGTCCGTTGACACTAGACGCAATAGCGGTGTCATGGAGGAACTCGTCCGACAAAGCCGAGTGTTCTTTGACGATTTTGCCGACGATAGCGAAGCTGCCAGCGATCAGCAAACCGATGTAGAACATACTGATGCAGAGGATGGTGAACACGATGACGCCAACGCACATTCCTAGAGTGGAAGCACCATCAGACGAGCACTGTTTCGTCGAACAAGCAGGACCTACTGTGGCATCAGTCGTAGCACAAGTGACTGTACGCGCTCCGCATCATAAGCTCGCGACGACACCACTATCTGCTATGTGAAGACCACCGTGGGCGGCATCGCGATGAGTGGCATCAAGCTATCATGCGGCAATGAATGAAGACGCTGAAGCATCATTGCACGGCCCATGCATTACTGCGACGAAGGCGGCAGTCGATACAGTGTTGGCTGTCGTGGCAGATTTTCGGCTTGCGACCAGTCTCGTATTCGAAGCGCTTCCAAAAGCGATGACCTGGCGAATGCTTATTGCTGCATCTTTGCGCACCAAACATGACGAGGTAGCAAGGTTGTCGGTCTATCATTGATGATACTGCTACGCGAACAGAGTGGTTCCGCAGTATGTTCGTAGATCGGAAGGGTCTGTTCCTTCACGACTCAGGATTAGGCTTTGAAGAGAACATATTTCTTCAGATCCAGGCTCCCCTTCTTAGTACCCACTTCGGGCAAGCTTAGGTGCTCTAGCATGCGGCCACGCTCCGATCCAGTCGTGATTCGATTGCTAGAGACTTGACGTTTACATCGAGACTGTCGTGTTCCGTGAAGCAATGTCTACTGTGCACCCACACACACATTGATGCGAAGCACGATCTGAAACTGGGCCTAGAATCAAGTCAATGAGTAGTTGGAAGTATCATCGGGCACTCTATGCGGCGAACACAAGACAAAGCCACTCTCTGCCAACTTCGATTGTGTATTCGAGTCAATGGTTGGTAAACTGCCCAGATACTGTCAGCAGACCTATGCGAGCCTAAAACCTCGTCCATGGCAGCCAGGAACCTAGCATGGACGACCTGACTCACACACAATATCGAGAGACTGAGGCTGCGGACGCTTTCTCCCCTGCCGAGCATGGCCTGTCGGGGCTCGAAGTACTTCTCAAGCCTTAAGATCGTCCATTCTATTGCATTGCGCCAGAACTTGGCCGCCGGTTCATGCACAAATGCCATTAGCGCCGCAATGTAAGCACATTGACACCACTACATCCCATTGACAGTATCTCGAGCGATGTCTCATGGCGAAGTGCTCATCAATGCTTTCTACATGGAGTAATAGCAGTAGATCGAGATATCCTCGGCATTTCCTTAGCAAGGACAAGTGCCGCATTCAATTCTCATCACGTTGCTATGCAGCCACGCAAATGATGTCCTTCAAGCCGCAGGCATGGGTCGCGAATGGTGTCTCGCGTGCAGTCGGCACCAGGACTTTGACCGCACCCTCGAGACAGATTGAAGCCCAAAGTCCGTGAACTTGTTGACTGAAAACAGGATGAGGGTGCTGCCGCCAGAACTTCGGCGCGGAGCACATTGCAGCTTGTCGGTCGCCACCCTCAACCATTCTAATGTCATGCTGTCTCTCACGTTTTGGGTGTACTGAACGCAGGGAGGGATGCTGGAATCCTCTTTCTGGTTGCTGCTTAGGAATTGGAATCGTTCTAGCGTCTTTCTAAAGGTGTGGCTTTTGGGACGAATGCGGCATGTAGATTGAATCGTGCCATCTGACCCTGTCGCATAGCCCCGGGCCAGTCCCATATTGCCGGTACGGCTCGTATTGGCGCCATAGTTGGTCAGTCATATTCGCCAGATTCGTACAGCAAACCCCGTGCAATTGCCTTGTACCACAAAACTGTTGCCTCTCATTGCCCGGGGCCTCTGATGATCGAATTGCATTGTAAGTCAAGCAAGCTTCATGATTGTTGTTTTCAAGCAATTGCTGAGGTGACAGATAGAGCGGTTTCTGGAAGGGTGCAAGGATCAGCCTGTCCTGCACTCGCTAAGCGATCGAGGATATGGGAATGCTGTGCACAACACCACCAGCACGCGAGGAGGTGATATACTGGAGTTGCGAAAGACGAGAAACGCAGTCGCTAGCACTGCGTCAACTTCAATGTAAGCGAAGAAGATCAAATGTGTCTGTGCAGCATTGTATGAAGCTGTCGGGTGGCACGTCTTGCATAGATGCACGTTGCGCTTGGAACTCTCCAGATCTGGCCGGGTTCTGCACGTTTTCCTAGACAAATCCAAACAAAAACCTTTTTTCACTGCCGATGTATCTGCGATGTGATATCCCTTAACATTGTGCCAAATCGGCTGTGCTCAGTGGGTCCGCGAACATATCAGTTTTGCCGGGTTCGCAGCGTGCACTGCAATTCGTGAGGTACCCAGCGGTCATAACTCGGACAAGCGTGAAACAGACTGTTCGCCACTTGCAGGGCAGGCCGCCGGCCAAAGAATGGCGACATGTGCATCGTAGTGCAGGTCAAACTTGCAGTCGGTGGTATGCCGAAGAGTCAGAGCAGCGCATTATGAACAGGCGACGTGAGAAAGTTGTGCTACTTTCCACACGAGCGCACGCGAGCAGCAGCTCTGTCGGCTGGGAGCGTGCTATGCAGGTGTCCAGGTGCTCAGGTGTTCAGATGCAAGTGCCCAGTGTGAGTGTGAGTTGTTCGATGCCGGATCGGCGGGGGTGCGGCTCAAACTGAAGCGAGCGTGGCTGCAGCGAGCACTTGCCACCTGCCCAGGCGCGCGTTATTGTTGTTGTCGTGAGGGCGAAACTGCGAGGGAACAGCACAGGCAGCGACATGGATGCAAGTGAATGGAGACAGCCGGCCGGTCGAGGTGAGATGTGAGAGGAGCGGGACTGGGCAATGCTGAGCCTGCGAGCCTGGGACTGGGTGGCAGAGCTGATAGACCAGTATCTGATCGACATCTTCCGTGCAGGCCAACCAATGGCAGCAGCGACTCTCCACTCTAGAACATCTCAACCTTCTTCTCGAAAAGTCTCATGGCTGCACAAGGCTCATCGCTCCGCGCACTCCCCAGCAGCACTGGTGTCGTTAGCGGTGCTTAGCGTTGCTCGTCACCTTGTCAGTCCTCGTAGTGCATTTAGTGGGCCTTCTCTCGAATCTGCGCCCGTCACTATTCGCAGTCACTGGTAGTAGTAGTATTGTCCCTCTCGCACCGCATTGCACCGCACCGCACCGCACCGCACCGCACAGCAGCCCACGAGACGGCAACAGCATGGGTATCGCGACTACTGTCTGCTGGTCGCCGCTGTCGTGAGATCGCATCGCATCGCATCGCATCGCACCCTCGCACCGACGCAGCCAGCCCCATCTGCATCAGCATCCTGTCCTCGGTCTGCGCTCGACACTCGACACTCGACGCTTGCGCTGCGCAGCGCTGCCAGAGCGAGATCTTCATTCCTCGCGCAAATTGCGACTCCGCACATCCACCACCTGTTTCCGAGAGCGACCGTGTCACCAGCGATACATACCGGGCCAAAGAGCTCTTGCTGTCTGCTGCAATCGGCGTGTGGTGGTTGCCATTGAGCGAGTTGCTCCCATGTCTCCGCTCCTGCTTCGAGACCGCGTCCATCCCCTCCAGTAACAACGACCAGTCATTGTCTGCACATCTGCTCGCCATCGCCAGAGTGCTCCACACATCGATCAGCAATCTCGCAACGTCTCCGCCGAGTCGCATCGCGGGAGTCCATCGCTAATTCCCCCGCGGCTGCGAAATCTGCGCGCGCAATCGCACGGCAAATGGAAGAGCCCCACGATGGGCAGTGTAGAGTTGTCTACTACTGCCCTGATCTCGACCCGCCTCTGTCGGAGCTTTACACAGTGATAACACCTCCGATAGCGTCGCCGGGCGAAGAAGATCCTCGACCATTTCTGGAACATGTCCACAGCAATGTGCGGCGACTGTTGGATCAAGATCAGGGCAACTTTGCTCAAGGTGAGAGAGATCAACAATCCGTAGGCTCGCGCGACACCAGGAACTAATTTGTACAGTCTTTGTCAGTTCCGACCTCCAGCAATGTCTGCTAACCTTGGGCGAATTTGACCGGCAAAGCTCCACAGCCGTCCTCGTCGAGTCTAAAACTTCTGGCGCGAATGGTCTATCAAAAGATGCATTGGCATTTCTTCGCACGCTAGCCACAGACTGTCAATCAGGACACTATCAAAGGCACGTGATGCCATTTGTACTTGATGCTTCAAACCCCTCGTTAGTTTCCGGAGAACCACTGGAATCGACCTACTCCGAAGCTGGTGCTCTTGATGTGGTGCGCAGTCCGCTGGATTCTCATTCCATCGATCGCCTGATAGGTCGCGTTAAGGACTTGACTCGCCCATCAGCAAGGAATCTTGGTACAAGCATGGCAAGAACTTTAGTGGCTCACATTGCGAACGCCACGAGGCCTGAGCTAGCATCACATCGTCCCGATGAGATAATTTCGACACAACGAAAAGCTGCAGTTGAGGCAGCAGTCGCGCAATGGCATTTCCCTGCACATGAATTCGACATGGATGAGCTGACATACGGCGCCTTGGTCATGCTCGAACACATCTTGCGCGCACCAGCTCTGGAAGCGTATCGGATACCACGAGCAGATCTGATGACCTTTCTCTTGGCCGCTAGGAGAGAGTATAAGCACGAAAGGGAGGTGCATTACCACAACTGGCGTCATGCGGTCGACGTCACTCAATCGCTGTATGTCTTTCTTTGCGATGTGCGGCTCTGCCCGCCGTCTGCCTTGACACCAGTCAAGGCGAAGCAGGAGCCTAACGCCGTGGAACGACTTCTTTCACCCGTTGAAGCTCTCATCCTCCTGGTATCAGCCATTGGTCACGATGTAGGTCATCCAGGTGTCAACAACGCATTTCTCGTGGCTAGCGATCACTCCTTGGCCCGCCTGTATAACGACAAATCTGTTCTCGAAAATTACCACTGTGCAGCATATTCGCAGCTTCTCAGGAGACATTGGCCGGCAGTGAGCGGTATCGCAAATTTCAGATCGACAATGATATCCACCATATTGGCTACCGATATGCAGCGACACTTTGAGTACATGGGTTATTTGAGTGACCTCAAAGCTAAAGTCGAGAAGAGTGAGCCGGAACTCGCAGACTGGAGTGAGAAGGACAAATCACAAACCCGCGAGCTGATCATGGCCCTTTTGCTGAAGGCTGCTGATATATCCAACGTGGCACGGCCATTCGACATATCCGCTGAATGGGCGAAGACGCTCATGAACGAGTTCGCACGACAAGGAGAGCTTGAGTCTGAGCTGCAGATTCCGACATGCCTTTTCGGTGGCCCTCCTGACAAGTCAGATCGGCTTGCAGCAGCGCAGAGTCAGAAGGGTTTCATGAATCTCTTCGGCTTTCCACTATTCCGTGGCATCTCTGAGGTGATGCCTAATGTCTCCTGCACGCTTCCTGAGCTTGAGCACAACAAAGATGTATGGGAAAGGAAGATTGTTGACGAGAAGGCACTTCGAGAACAAGAAGGGGTGGGAACAGGGTCGCCTAGGACGTACGGCTCAGTGACAGATTCGCAGGTGGAGGAAGCCCGAATGCGCAAACGGGAATCTGAGCCTGCTGTCATTCCTACTTCGACACCGCAGACGCCCAGCTCACCAATCAGGCGGCAACCAAATATCGAGCCAGGCAGATATGGTTCTCCTGCAAAACACCCGGCTAGCGACCAACGTCATCGTCTACAGCTCGGTGTGTCGCTAGACGATGAGAAACGCTCATCTACACCCAATCTGTGGCCAAGCCTGAACGGATTGCAACTTTCACCGACAGCAGGTGGTTCTAGCAGACGGTCAAGCAAAGACGTTGCATTGACACAGCTACAGGAATTGAGCCAATACGCACAACAAAATCTGGCTCCTGCTGGCTCGAGACGGGGTTCAGCAGATGCGGGATGGCAGATCCACCAGAATTATCCTGGATCACGACGCGGAAGCAAAGAAGAGAGTCTCACGACGATCTTGGTTACTAGCCAAGGCAGTCCGGCGAATCGTGGCTCTCCTGCTTCGTCGCAGACCAAAATAACGAAGCCAGGCTCACCTAGCAAGAGCATTGGCATTGCGAAGCGACACAGCTTGCGGCAAAATCAGGCCCAGCAGTCGCAGATCCCATCCGGACCCCGCTACTCCATCCCTTCGTCCCGATCTCAGACGACGACCTCAGTCGCGGCGACTACAGACCAGCAATCGCCGTCGACCCAGCCATCTTCTTTAGCTCCGACGGACGACGCCGATGCCGTACATACCGGCCCACAGCACAGCTCGTTTTCATCGGCGCCAGCGGCGACATCAGATCCCTTCGTCGCCTCAGGTAGCTGGCCAGACAGCCTGGATGGCGCACACCACTCTTCAGCGCCTTCCGCGCTACCCAGTACGCCCCCAGACCTTCCCTTGATTCGTTCAACAAAATCTGATTCGCCCCGCATTATACGCATGGCAAGTGGCGATTCCGCAATATCTAGACTTGATCCTCGGAAATCCGAACCGCATGTGCGAGAGTCACGTAGTCGAAGTCGGTTACGCGGTCTCAAATTCTGGAAACGACGACGTGACGTTTCGGGTATTGATGGGACTGCATCCGGAGAGTACTCGTCTTCGTGATCAGGCATATTATTTGGGTGCAATGGCGCTTTTGGCGAATTCTTCAAGGTGAAGGAGTGGCAAGATTCACAGGAATACAGGTAGCCTGCGAAGCAGCGCAGGCGCATTTCTTCGGCAGTCACGAGCAACAAGTTGGGATGGGTCATGCGTACGTGTTTTCAAGCGCAATGATGGGATGACAATTCGAGATGGGTGGCATTTCGCTTCTGGCACTATATGTTGCACTTCACCCTTGGAGGCCATGCTGCTACCGAAGCAGCATTAGAAAGTGAGAGCAGGCGAGGCCTGCTCAATTGTACGATCAACGCGAGACGATGAACGGAGCGTGGGGAGACATGTATTAGATTGCGTCGAGCAGTACACGAATCAAGCATCTCGAGAATTGGATGTCGAATTTGTGTTTCCTTGCTGAAATTTGTTGCGTGCCGTGTTCCATTGAAACAGCCAATGCTTGAGATGGCTTGAGGATAAGAATTAGGGGAGGTGCCGGATCTGGTTATACAATACCAGTAATCGATACTGACGGCCAATCTTAGCTGAGATTTGCTATGGCACCGATATTTGCTCACCTAGGTAATCAAAAGTCTGCAGTTTGTTCTGACTGGCAGTAATCCAAGACATCACTCTCCGGTAGTAGGTGCCTCATCGCTGAACGATATTGCTGCTTCGATGCTCCCATCTGAGAGGTCTTTAGGAGGCATTGTTGACCTCTGGAGGCGCAGAGAAGCCACTTGCTTGTCCCTGCTCTCGTCCGCCGGCGGCCTTCTTCGCTGCTTTCTTCTCGCTGTGTTCTCGTGAGTACACCGCGGCTTTCCGAATGGAATATGGAATCACGAAGAACCCTGCCAAGGAGGCGAGAGTTATAGCTGTTTTTGAGGCTTTGCTGTCAGCCATATCAGTAATGGAGAACGTTTCTGTCGGGTGAGTCGTGCTCAAGAGTCGTTGCAGATGGCGTACGAGTTACACAACAGTTCGTGCTCGAGTAGGACTATGTCTCCTGGAAGCGGACAGCACAGTGCTGACATGTTCAACTCCGGCAGTCGAGATTGCAACAAAGAATGGCGAGCTGGGGCACCCATGTCTGTGAATAACGCGGTGAATGTGATTGCCTGGCACAACGTATGGCATACAGGAGAGTTGTCGGAGAGCCTGGAATACACGCGTCACAGCATGCGTATGGACGATACAGCAAAGGCAGAGGCCGAGTGAATGGAGGATTCTTCGATGCTACTACCTTACCTTCATACATTCTTGACTTTCACTTGTTGCTGGCCGAGCCGAGATTGCCGAAGATCTGCACGCGTGCCTGCCTCCCGACGCCGCGACCGAAACGGCGCTCAGGGACCAAGAGCAGACAACTATTATTTCCTAGCGAGAGGACCAGTGCACCTCCTTGCATACATGTAATCACAAAACAGTAACACCGCTCACAGAAAACATGGACTCAACCACCACGAGTCCGCCTCTGACGCCAGTCCGCACGTACACAATGTCGCCCATCGACACATCGCCGACACTTTCATACCGACAACATCTGCACCGGAGAACCAGCAGCTTCTCCTCCAACCACGACCGAAGCCCCATCACACCCAAGTCACGGCATCGCTTCAGCAATGCGTCGCAGCTGTCGGGTGAATTCAGTCCGCATGGCGACGACGGCGGCGGCGGCGGTGGAGGCGGTGGACTCGGAAACCTGGCAGACGAGCTGGATCAGTTGGATGCTGAAGACGAGTTTGAGGAAGGTGTGACCGAAGACATACACGAGGGCGATGGTGAGGAGCAGAGTCGCGACAGCGGCATAGATGTCAGCTATGCTCATGCACAATCAGAGAATGGCCGCTCCAGGGAAGGCGCGAAGCATGTCCGGAACTTTTCAAAACCGTTCAAAGACGGAACGTCATCCACCGGCGATGACAACGACGACATAGAGAGCGAAGACAGGTTTTCCTCAGACATGGAAGACCTTATGAACAGCATCGCGCGCATGACAAGCTACAGTTCCACCACCGAGGATCCACTCATTCCCAGAACCATCGCACAACTTCAGGATCTAGGCAACCAGACCAGCCTCGAGGCATCCGCACAGAGGCTTACTACCTCCTCCAATAGCCTGACCTCACACTTGAGCACTCAGGCGAAGACGCTGCAGACGCTTGGTCAGAGCCTGATTCCTTTATTTTCGACAACACTAGACCCCGTATTGCTTGAGGAAACCATACCTTTGGTCGAGAACCTCGTCAAGATCATACCGCAACCCAATATGCTGCCTGTACAGAAATTGCAGAAACTGGACCGCGAAACAGCCGAAGTCATTCACACTCTGACCCAATTGACAGACACGCTGCAGATGGGCAAGCAAATCACCAACACCGCTACAAGGCATTTACGGATCACTCAGGAGATGGTTGTCGACCTGCGACGAGAGCGAGAAAAGACCGAGCTCGCACGCCATGAGCTTCAAAAGACCGACTGGGACGAGAAGTTGGAAAGCAGATGGTGCAGCGGACAGTGCCGCGATATTATTTCGGGCTTCGAGGATCGTTGTAATGCTTTGAGGGGAGAGCTTGAAGCTGCAAGGGCGTAATGGGATAAAGACTAGACTTCGACGTTCTATAATTTTCTTTTTGGGACTGGACTGCGATTTTGAGACTGCGAAGGATACCCCTTACTCGTACGTTGCTGATACGATTACTGGTGTTTGGAAGGATATTGGAGCATTAGACGGACAGGACTGTCCGCAGAGGACTTTGTACTATGAAAGTGTGTTCAAACAGATCATGGCGCGAAACAAAGACTCGCAGCGACAAGCCAGCTGATCTTGAGGAACAGTAAACCTTGCCATTTGAACCGTTTCTGACAGATGAGCATCCTCGACACGAATATGAATGTGGATGATATGGCGATGGACTCCACAATTTTCCCTGCATATGATGCTACTCGCACGACTCAAGTTACGTCACCATGAGTTGGTCGCGTGTGTGATGCAAACACATATACATTGGACCTTTCTCTGTTCCTGCAGGATGTCTCTGCTTTCTCAACTCTGATTGAAGCTCCAGACTCGACCTGCACACAGTGATAGAACGCCTCTATCAGAAATAGAGAATCAATCCAGAACAAAATGTCTTCGCAGCACGGACAAAAGGTAGGAGGTTTCCGAGTAGATATTTACTACAATGGCTAATGTGGTTCTATAGGTCACTACTGGTATGTACAGAAGCAGCAAAGAAGAACGACTCTCCAAGCTGAGGGTTCGACTGACTCTGTGATTCACAGACCCAGCGACCTTGAACGATCCGAAGAACGAAGCTCCAGGTAAGAGAATCGATGACGAGAATGGGCGTATTAGAAACGTGCTTACATTATTGCTATAACTGTAGGCATGGTAACATCAGACTCTCTCGCCGCCGAATCCATTCAAGAAGGAGGATCGTTCGCTGCCAACTCAGATTCGCGAGGCCCAATGGTAGAGTAACCGTAGATCATTCTTTAGAGCAATTACTGATCCTTTTCTAGGCCCAGCCATCGCGCTCTGTGAACACCAACACAACCGACACAAGCAACGCCATCCGTCTGGATCCAGCGACCGATGCTGCTGCTCGAGAGGCAGAGCAAGGCTGGGGAGATCAGTCGCAGCTCAATGCTGGTAGCAAGCTTGGCAAGGAGTCTGGCGTAGGACCAACATACAATAGCGTTGCCGGTGCGACTTCACCGGTCGACGAGGGTGCTACATACCAACCAAAGGGCCAGAACCTGCAAGAAGGAGGCTTTGATGCAGGAGCACCAAATGCCAGCTACACATCTGAGATCGGAGGCAAGAACGATCCAGGACGTGTAGCTTTGAACCGGGCACAAGAAGCTGACGTTCCATCTTATGGCGGTGCTGGTCCAAGAGAAGGACAGATTAGCAATGACGGACAGTATGACAGCCTAGCTGAGACCAGTGCTTAGGCTCGGACCAACGATGCGGAAGACTGGTCATTCGAAGCTCTGGAACTGGTGGCTGTAATGTAAAAGCATACCGAAATGGCATTGTAACATAAAAATGAACTCTTGTGAAGAACGAAAGGAAGCGTCTGAGTGGTCTGGCATTGTTACTGCGTCTGTGTGGGGGGCTCTCAGGCAGGCCGAATCTGAGCCTGGAAGAGGCGTTGCTAGTCGATTTAATCCTATCAGAGACAACCACTCAGACCTCCCCCAATGCTACCATATACGGTGTGATCGGCATATGGCTCCCGCATTCAAGGCTTGCGAAGCACTCTGCCGACAGTGCAGGGGACACGCCTTGATCTTCAAGCCGGCATGGATATCTTCACCGGTGTGTGAGCTGCCCAATGTCGTGACCCAAAATCACTTACCGTCGCTATCCCACGAGATACGTTACGACGAGCTATGCATCAAGACCGGTGACATTTTGGTGGCAAAGGTTCCCATGCTTCCCCGTTCCTGTACATATGCACGTCTATGCGCTTCGCATGTGAGTCGCATAGGGCAGTTCAGCTCGTGGAACGCCACGCATGATAGGAGCAGTAGACTTTAAATATACAGTACAGCTGCCATATCCACGCAGGGAAACGTGCTCGTGGCTTTCAGACTTTTCGAGATGTGATCTTCGCGGTAGTACATTCCAGCCCTGTCCCTCGTGTTTTGATCGTGAGAAATAGTCATTGTATTGCAAACGTCTCTCTCTTATTCTAGGGTGGAACAGTAGGATTGTGCTTCTACGAAATTGGAAATGGCAAGAGCTGCAGTCCTACAGGTTCCATTTCGCCGTGAGCCATGTCTCGAATTCAAGAGGTCGTACATCGCGGAAATGCTGATTGAGGTTTGGTTGGGCGAAGTCGTATCGACCTTCTGCCGTATCAAGTAATGCACGCAGTCGGAGCTGCCGTGGTACATCGCCCTGAGCGGCAGCCTCAAGGAGCTCTGCGCGCAGAGTGGCAGGGCTATGCCACTGAATGGAGAACGGCGCGCCTTTTGAATACAGAAGTCAGCAACATTTCATATGGTCTCAACTACTCGAATGAAACGCACCTTTCAAGCGCCTGGCGAAGAAAACAAGGGTCAGCGTGTGTCTCAAAAATCAGAAAGAGCATGCGCTCCAAAACCAAGGGCCGAAACGGGCGTGCCGTGTCTGAGACGGCGACCGCAGCTGCTGCCACACGGCGGAGTCATGTTTTGCACACTTCGATATACTCACTGGATTTGTAGTACCAAGTCTCTCACCAGCACTCTTTGGCCATACATGCGCAGCTCAGGCGGCCAGGTGCGTAGTTCTAGCGACTTCGTCACGAAGCGCGCAACATCCTGGGCAGCCGTCATGCAGATCGTTGCGGTAGGGTTATTGCTCGCGTCGTATGCGGGTACTTGACCTGAAGACCCAAGTTATAACAAGCTGGCAGAAGGCTCGCGTAGCGGGAGACAATTGTAAGTGGCAACGAACCTGTCATGGTACGCAAGTTCAGAATGTAGCAACCCTCAGCGCTGAGACCGGTATTGGCTCCTATTTGAGATTGTGCTAGACCGCCTGGTTGAAATCTTTCGTACAATATACCGCAGACAAACGCAGTTGATTGAATATGTTGCGAGTAATGAGCGAGCAACTGGCGGGCGGCGGTCCTGCTTCGATCCAATGGATCGTTCGCATTGCGTAGTTGAGGAAGACCCTCGAACTCCGCAGGTGCGAATCTGCGCACACGAGCTTGAACGGCTGCTTTTATGAGCTCGATCTGGTTCGGACCTGATATCGTGGAAATGATCGTATCGATACCTCGAAGAGAAAACCGTAGTGTATCGATATCGCCATAGTCGATGACCGCTACCTGATAGCCAGCAGCAGTAAGTTGTGGCTGTTGCTGTACTTGTGTTAGTCCATAGCCTAGGTCATGAAGTGGTATGAGCTCGTTGTGTACACTTCTCGACAGGAATACCACTACATGCGTAGTCTCGGTTCCTACGTAATGCGCAATTAAACGAGCTAGTCCGCCGGTGCCAGCGATCGCTATCCTCATGGTTGACATTATTGAGCTCGAACGACGCGACTGTTGATTATGTTTCTCTTCGTTCAGATCGCAGTCTCGGTCAAAAGCCATTATAAACTTGTCTTCCTTGGTGACACGATCAGTTGCGTTGCAATGACAGAGATCTCGATGCTTCTATGCTGGACACTCAGGCGTACGCAAGCCAGTCAGATGCCGGTGATGGTCTATGTCTGCTTCGGGCTGGTCGTTGCTGAAAAGCGATCATCTTTGGATGGAGGCAACAGCGAAGGCACTGGTCACCGGTAGAATCGTGCTGCAGGACGGCCAGATATCCAGAATTGAAGATATGGTACGCAAGCAGAGGATCTGCTTAGAAAGGCAGATGGAGGACTCAAATAGCTGGCCGCTGTGCCAATCGCTGTCCAGCGACAGGAGGGTAGCCACGTTGAGCACGCGTTTGCCAAAGCGATAGATGAGTAGATGCTAGTCAAGGCTGTCATCAGCCGCTGTCGGGCCGCTGCTTTGTTCGACCATGTATAGGCTCACGATTGTCCGGGACTTATACAGTCAAGGCCGCTACGGTCTACTGGTCTCAATAAGATCCAGCGCGGTCCAATCTTGAATGATCCTTACATTGATGCAGGCTTGGACCTAATAAGACGGCACTTCTAGACATAAAGCCGCGCTCACCAGCAATGCCGTGTTGCTGAAGTCTGCTCGTGTTGTTCTATACCGAGCCAATCCGGTGAAGCGATCAATCTTGCGGTGAAAAGAATGTAGATGTACTATGCAAATGTAGCACCATAATGCGCCTGCAGTAATTATGCTTCGTGCACGGCCATCCCGCGAGTGCCAGGCCTTCATCAGATGCTTCTCAAGGTCTGCACAGACCTTTTCATAGTTTGCAAACCTCCACATGCGTGCAGCGACGAGCCCGTAGCAATGAGCCGTGACATGTCCTGCCGCTGAGAACACGTTCACCGGTCAAGCCGCAACGACCAAAGAGCATCGAATCCAGCGATTAGCTTGTGATAGCTCCCGCATACCGGTTGCGGCACAGCTCGTGGTTGAGTTCATGACATTTCCATGTCTCGATCGCCACTGTGGTAGTGATCCCAAGACCGCAGGTAAATGAGTGCAGCTTGTTAAAACCCCTGTCAAGCAAGACAGCTCATGCACTCATGCCGATATCAAAAGCTTGATATACGTCAAAGTGCTTTCTGGTGTGACCCACTCTGATGGACATGAGAACAGATCCGACGAACCTCTACGGACGCGCCGTGCAGGTCTTGGACGCCACAGCAGGTTCCGAGTGGAGTATGAATCAAAGAGGTTCTGCAAGCACGTCTGCATGAACTCGGCAATTTTGCTCCGTCGGAGAACATTTGCGACAGCATGCCGATTCCCAAGCCGTATTTGTTGTCTGGTCGAACAGCATTGCGAATCCAAGATAGCAGACCCAAATGATCATTCGCATATCGCGAACTCTCGGGTCTGAGACATGCACCAGGAGATCGACGTGGGGTCCAGGTGGTCGAAGTTTTGGCCGTCTGACATGGTACATTTCAGATTCAGAGCCTCCATCTAACCTGCTCTCCAGCAAGCCAGTGGAAGGGCTTGCCGAGCTGGAGCGGAAATCCTTCTACTGCAAGGTCCATGAACTGAGCTCCTCGCCCTTCCGTAGGGCTGACATCAATGAAGCGGTCTGCTTGAAATTGTGTCCCATTTCAGGCGGAAGGCGGATCAGGTGACGACGCATTCGATGCGCGATGCTGTACGAAAGACATGCTTGGCAAATTTTGCGACGCGGATTTCCTCGGCGACCTCACGTTGTTCATTGTCGAATTGTTCTATGCTGATGCAGCAGAGATCCTGCAAGCGATGGCCTGATATCAGTATGGTGTTGACAGATGCGGTCTGTCATCGTGGAAAACAGGCACGCAAAGCTAAGAAGTCGGTAGCACAGCAGAGCGGCATGGGGTCTCTCTTCTGGACCGTGCGTTCCCGACGACGCGTCTTCCGAACGCGTGCTTCACAACTCAACGTACAATACACAGAACAGATAAGAAAATAGACACACCTCACCATTGAATATGGACAGCTTGACAGCGTGTTCGAATCTATCTTATCCATCAGATACACCTCATGCACTGGGCAGGTCGAGAAGCGAGACCGATGGCACAACTCAGCAAAGCTTCGACAACAGGAGCTTCTGCCGCCAGAAACGACGACGAACCAGGTACTTTACTACGAGACGTTCCTCGACTAAACAAATGCTGATTTTCTACCAGTCCTCAGGACCAGATGATATTGGAAGCAGCATACAAGAACGATCCTAAACCTGACAAAGCAGCTCGATTAGAGCTCGTAAAGCAGATCTCTTTAGGCGAGAAGGAAGTTCAGGTTCGCAGCACTACCCGCCACTTCGATCACGAACGCTATTTTAACAATGTGTATGCAGATTTGGTTTCAGAACCGTAGGCAAAGCTCTCGGCGGAAGTCTCGTCCACTTTTGCCGCACGAAATTGCGCAGTATCAGCTTTCTCGTGGTGTAGCGATACCAGGAACTCAGGGTATAGAGGCCAGGCTTGGTTTCACGCAGCAATCAGAGGTCATTCATGAGGCTGGCGGTAGTTCTCCCACTTCCGATGCTAGTGATGGGCCGCAGATCAATGAGCTGTCTCCTACGGCGGGCTCGCAGCAAGATCATCTGGAAGGCGCTGCCATCACGGACCGCGAG
Organism: Pseudocercospora fuligena; assembly: GCA_014298035.1. NCBI lineage: Eukaryota > Fungi > Ascomycota > Dothideomycetes > Mycosphaerellales > Mycosphaerellaceae > Pseudocercospora > Pseudocercospora fuligena. The sequence continues at coordinate 101,702 of JABCIY010000039.1, read as the reverse complement.
GCGGCACCGGTAAATCTGGAGAGCACTGGGCCATCAGAGAGGCCATTGTCGATTGGCCTGAGCAGATCATCATCAGCTTCAGCCGACGATTCCTCTTTGACAGTCGGCTATCTGGCGAACAGAAGGAGCGAATTGTCGTTACAACGCAGCCTTTCTGTGAACTGTATGCCGCCTCCAGTACCAGTAGTCAGGAGGGAGCTTCGAAAATCGTCCTCGCTCATACGATTATCGATGGACTCCGAAGGTAAGGCTATGGTCACGACTAAAGATGCTTCCTCGCCATCACCGCCACGGCCGCAGCAACACAGGCTACCTGGTAATACATCGACTTCGGAAGACCTGTCCAGCTTGCCGCCGCTCAATGGTTTAAAAAGGTCATTCAGTGGACGATCCCGGGACTCGCGGTCTTGGGAGTTCTGGTGCGATAAAGAATCCCGGAATGAGCTTGAGACTGCGGCGGTGAGAGATGCCAGAGGCTCTGCTACGGGCGCTATCGGTCTGCTTAGGAATGTATCCGGTCGAAGCGTCCTTGGCACTTTGTCATCGAAGCAGAACCAGATACGTCCAGACTCTAACAAACGCCAGAGGCACGAGCTTAAGCGGTCGACTGTCCAGCGATCCTCTACTGCGTCTGCAAGACTCCAAGACAGTCATGAGGCGCGAGGCGCCCATGCGCCATCTGTGAGTCTCAAGCGTAGCGAGTCAGACAAAGAGAATTGGTCGCCTCACAACGGTTCCTCCGAAAGTCGGTTCTCAGATCAAGAAAGAAGTTCAATGAAGCGGTCAGAAAGCTCAAAGCACTTGATTGAAGGCCGAACAGACCCCGAGGCTGATCCAGAGCTAGCTGCATTTATGGGCAGGGGCAGGAAGGTTACTAAAGCATCGGGTGATGATGATCTTGATTGTGTACATGGCTTGTTATCGTTGAGCCAAGGGAATTGGAGATGATGTCGTTTGCAAGAAGCTGCGAACAGAGCAAGGAGCGGCCCAAAAAATTCAGAAAGGACTAACAGTACAGACACCAAGGTGGCTCTGAGATCTTGCGGATGACAGACGGGCAATGGATAAATGATGCGTTGCTCCGAGACACTGCCGAGTGCTGTGGTGGACAACATTGGGAAGAGACCTCAATACAGGAGGAAGTTCACGGTTCTGCGTCTAAAACTTTGTACTCAGGCCCGACACGTCTGTAGACCCCAAGCTCTGGTCAATGCGGCTACAAAGTAAGTCTTCGAAGGCCGAATTCGCATTGCAAGAAGAGTGACTTCGGTTGACCAATCCGAACGACTCGTCGAACATTGGCCATATGGAGACCGATGGTGGCCAGGATGTCCTGATCTTCAAGCCTCCTGAGGAAACCGTAGCCAAGCTGTACACTTCAACCACTACTCATCGTGTCTACCGGGCTCCGATGCCTCGAGTGCCCAAACACGAGCAAAGCCGAAACGGCCTTGTACATGCTATATGTCGCCTACAACGTGGTCGCATTCGACGTCACAAGAAGTCCCAGGGTTCAACAGAGTGACAGGTACCTTGAGCGAATCTTCTAACTCAAGTACACCATCTGGCCAGCATTCGGGAAAGTCGTCCACATGGACAACTGAGCTTTGGAATTACAAGGGCAGGTATGTAGGTCGCAGACAGCAGTGTAGTCTCGAGCATCGAGCGCGCAGAGCGCACACTGATGCTATGATATAGCCTTCCCATGGACTCATGGAGATCCAGCCTCTACTTCATTGCCGCAGATTCACCGTGACCAGACCAAAAGCTGCTGTGTGCTCAGGAGCAGAAGGACGGGAAATGCTGCTCTGCACGCAGCAGGGGGGCGAGGACGCATCTTCCGATCTTGCAGAGCCAGATGGGATGAGTTCCGCGGTACAATTGCATGTCGATTTTGTGTATCTGGAACCGTAGTCTAAATATAGAATTGGAAAAGCAGCTCTTTCCAATGCGGCGTCCCTGCAATAATAGTGTAGTCAAAGTCTTGCCAGATGGAAGATTTGCTGCTGTGCAGAATGACGAGTGTGAGGTGCGTTCGTGATGGAGAAAGGCATGATTTAGGGCGTGCACAGGCGTGCGTGATAGAAAGTCTAAGCATGTGAGAGAGATAAAGTTGCGGCACTGTGGCCGCCGCCTGTGCGGCACATGCAAGCTACAGGGCTTGCGGTCGGCGATCGGACCCTGGAGGCTCGCGTGTGCAATGGCAAGCTGGCCACGTTGGTTGATTTCAGGATTATCAAACCAAATGCAAAGATACTCAATGATACCACGAGAATAAGCCCTGCCTGGCTTTGGACAGACTGATATTGCCAATTCAGCTGTCACACATACAATGAATGGCTTCACGGAAAAAGGACTGGACGAGGACAACTTCGGCGAGAACAAGGCTCTGAGCGCCGTCAAAGCATTCGATGCATTCCCCAAGACCAAACCTTCATATCAGCAGCAGACCTCGACAGGTGGAATATGGACGGTGACACTAATCGTGGCGTCGCTCTTGCTCACTTGGAGCGAGCTTGCACGATGGTGGAAAGGCTCGACAACGCACACCTTCTCTGTCGAGCAAGGCGTGGGCCATGATTTGCAGATCAACCTGGACATGGTCGTTATGATGAATTGCGAGGACTTGCATGTCAATGTGCAAGACGCATCCGGCGACCGTATTCTGGCAGGCTCTGTTTTCCAGAAAGACCCCACAATATGGATGCGATGGGACAAGAAGCTCAAGGCGCATGCGCTCGGTCACGATAAGCAGGAGCGACTGGGTCAATCAGGGAAAGACTACAAAGAGGAGGATGTACACAATTATTTGAATGTCGCGCATCATGCCAAAAAGTTTCCCAAGACGCCGAAGATCCCTCGAGGATGGACTGCGGATTCATGCAGGATCTACGGCAGTATGCATGGCAATAAGGTCCAGGGTGATTTCCATATCACAGCCAGAGGGCATGGCTATATGGAATTTGCCGAACATCTCGACCACAGCAGTAAGCGTCGAGCAATTTTATCAATCCACTGATTCAGAACGCTAACGTTGATACTAGAGTTCAACTTTTCGCATCGCATCAACGAGCTCTCGTTTGGACCTTTCTATCCGTCTTTGGAAAATCCCCTTGACAACACATTCGCGACCACTGATGCCAATTTCTACAAATTCCAATACTATCTTTCCGTCGTCCCCACCGTCTACACGACAGACGCGAGAGCACTTCGCTTGCTGGATAAGTACCATGAATCGCCCTCTTCTGGCGAAGACGGACTTGGAGTGCACCCGCTCAAACACAACAGCAACTTCGTCTTCACAAACCAATACGCAGTAACAGAACAGTCGCATGCGGTACCCGAGAACTCTGTGCCTGGCATTTTCGTCAAATTCGACATGGAACCCATTGGCCTTACTATCGCCGAGGAATGGAGTTCGTTTCCAGCCCTTTTCATCAGGATCGTGAACGTGGTATCGGGACTACTAGTCGCAGGCGGCTGGTGTTTCCAGATAAGCGAATGGGGTAAAGAGGTATGGGGAAGGAAGAGTCGAAGGGTCGACAGTTTCGGTATGCTGAATGGCAACCACCATGATGTCAAGCATGCACTATAGAAACGAATGTACGCACTACTCCCGCCCAACGATCCAAATTACGCCGGCTCACCAGGGTACTGTCTCCATCTTTCCATCCTCGAACTGCCAGAAACCATTCTCGTACTGCCCTTTCGCTGCCAATGCCAGTTCGACAAGCACTTGAGCACCTTGAAAAGGATCCTTCGGGCCTCGAAACCCGTTGAACGCTGTCTTGCACCATCCTGGGCTCGCCACTTGCCATCCAAGTTCTGGGATTGAGTGGCTCATCTCGACCGTCAGGAGATTGAGCGCCACCTTGGAAACGCTGTATGCAATTTTATCTGTTGGCGGATTCGCTCCGCTCGTTACGAGAGCGAGTGATCCACGGGCCGAAGAGACGTTAAGGACTTTTGGGTCCCTAGATGCTCTCAGAAGTGGGAGGAAGAGAGTTGAGACCAAGGCAATGGACGTCACGTTCGTATCCAGAACAGTAGCCCAGGAGGACCGAAGATTTGCGATGTCTGTTGATGAGTATGTAGGTGCGATGCCGGCATTATTGATCAGGACTGAGTTTAAAGCTCTCATTAGCCAGTGATTTCATGGGTTGCGAGGGGAAGGGACACGAAAAAATGTGCTGCACTGCTGGCCCACTTGGAAAGTGACCTATTGAGAATGGTAATGCGTTCGGCATGATGGTCCTTTCAACTTTTACGTACCATCAAGACGACCGTACTTCTCTCCAATCGAGGTCACTGCTTTCGATACACTGTCGTCTTGAGTCACGTCAAGCTCGATTGGCTGCAATTGACCTTTAGATCCCTGGCTTCGAAGCTGATTCACTGCCTCTTCTGCTTTGGCCTGGGTCCGTGCAGCAACAATCAAGGTAACGTCGGAAGAGCGTTGACTTAGGGCTTGAATGGTGCTGAAACCGATGCCTCGATTGGCACCGGTGACTAATATGATCTTATTCTTCATATTGAATAGAGGAATTATGATGCAAAGCTGATGTTGAGCGACAGACTTTCTCGTGGTTGAGATTCGTTCAATATATATGCTGCATTCAAGACCTCGTATTCATGACTATGGGGATTTGAACTCATATGTCCGACGGAGTGAATCAACATTGGGAATAGAATGTACATCGAATGGTCGATTGTGAACACATCTGGTAAGTCCAATGGTCAGGCGTCCATCGTCCCTCCAATGCTTAAATCCGTGAGGGCGGTATTGCCTATTCCGGCATAAAGCGGCTGAAGCCATACGAGGGAGATCGTGCTCTGATCCTCGTAAGTGAAAGAAGAAGACCTCTTTGCCAGTCTGGTCAAGATACATGCTGCCTCGGCTTCTGCATAGTTGTCCTGGATTCGAATAGTACTATAGATCTGTGACGCCTTGGCGATGCAGCCCCATACCTGAAGGCACATTCACTCCCTCGTGCTCATACCCACGCCTTCGAATTCGGCAGACATGTACAGCCTTTGGCCTGGTTACAGAGAATCTGCGGCAGTGAATATATACTTATCTTTACCACTCTTTGAAGACATTCTGTCTTAGGTGTTGATACAAGGACTCTACGCTCGATACTTGGAACTGGACCACTGTTTGCAACGTGCCGACCGCGGCTCGATCTATAGAGCGGAGCTGTCCATTCTTGATGGGTTCCCAAATGCCGCCCAGGTGATATATCATGCTTGCTCCGCTACACCTCGATGTGCTTGTCTCAATCGAGGAAGCCCGTGCATTTTCAACACGCTATTCGTTTCCAATCAATCTGCGGGCGACCTGAAGATCTTTCGACGATTGCTGCAACGCAGAGACGAGTGCGTCAGCAGCCGCGTTCAAATCATCATCAGATATCGGCTCCAAGGCGTCAAGGATAAATAGCACTCGTGAAGTCCTCTCCGAAAGCCCTGTGCGGGGACTCTGCCGCCAATTCCAGTGGCGACAAGTGATACCCTGAGAATCGCACCAGACGACCTCCCCGACATTCGGATGTTCGATCACTTTTGCACCGCTAGCGGTGGTCTTGAAGTTCTCCCCTCCAGACGCACGGAGGAGAAATGGCGCACTGCTGTACTTGTCGAGATCTTCTCCACCGAAAGGAATCTGGTGCTTGACTGATGTGGCATTGTAAATGTCTGTCAACCAATTGACTCGTGGCAGGCCAGCTTCTGTTCGTCGCGTCAAGGCCTCGAGGCTGTTACGGGTCTTGTTGGGTTTGGCGCCGAATGCTTTATATGCTTCTCGCCAGGCAGCGATATGAGGAAGCTCATTAACAGGTACTTTGGCCAGTAGTGCCCTAGCCGACAACTCGGCGTCCTGCAGCAGTCCTTCACTGAACTCATCGCTCGGTTGTGGTGTGACGCCTGCCACGGCCACCAATAATGCTCTGTAATCTGGTCGTAAAACGAACACTTCTTGCGCAACGTAGGCTGCGTCAAGGTACTTTTGCAGATCTGGGCTTGAGTCCATAATGGGAGACCCTTTGGAAGAATGAGGTCGTGTCGTATAGGACAGCAAGAATGTGTGTGTCGTCTGTGGATGGTCAGTCTCCGGTCAATCTTCTTTATTAGCTCAAATTGCTCCCGGCATATCCGTCACGCCCTTTGCCACGAAGTTTTTGGACCTTTGACATGTCGGCGCCACAACCCAATGTGTCCATTTGAGGTGATGAAAAGACATTTTGTGTTGCGCCACATGTCGAACATAGACATTGTCACCATTCGATGACCGACGGCGCCCTATTGAGTCAGATGTCTCCTGCGATGTAGAAGCGGCTGTATCGGGCATGACTCAAAGCAGGATCGCAGGCAGCATTGGTGGCCAGAAGGTATAAGAAGCCGAAGGCGCCTCGCTACATTTTTCTTCTTTTCTCTCCAGCATCCTTTGCCGTTCCTGGCTTAGATCAATGTGTAGTAATCTGTTCTTTCGCAGGGTGAAACCTCGAATCGCGAGTCTGTAAGGCTCTTTTGCTCCATTTTTGAACCTCGTCGGTGGCCGCTGGATCTTGATCTATGCTCACTGACACCGTGTCGCTGTGACTTGCACTACTTCCAGCAGATGCGACTCTTCTTTTTTTCATCGTGAATCTGGCAGATGCCAGAGCGCGGAGAAGAACGAATTCGATGTATGTTTTCGAGTTGCGTGGCACTGACCTGGGAAAGCGCACTATCTCAATTGTTTAACACACTCTTGAATATTTGATTTGGCGCGTCTGTGTCTGCGAACTAACTCTCCCTTCGCGCTTGCCGAAAATATCAAGGACTTCTTATAAACATCATTGTGTTGCTGCATCATATCTACACAAACGCTACTCAGATTGCGACTGGAGTTTTCAGTATGACAGCATCAGCTGCAAGTGGACTGACACAGTCTGGCATCTTTGAAGATCTGCAGCACAAGATCGACGAAGATACTGCTGTCAAAGACGTTTGTCCAACCCTTCTGCTTTCCAGTCCTTTCACCTATCGTTAACATGGTATAGGCCCTCCGAGATATTGTATCAACGCTAGAGAAGCAAGGTATGTCGCGATTCCGAACGGGTTGCATGAGTTGTACTAATTCTGACACATAGACCGCAACACGCAATCGATTCTATCACGAGCACATTCAACCGCAAACAACGACTGTGAGCATCTTCATCAAGTCATGTCTACGACTACACACTGACCCAGGAATAGTACCCACCGTCATTCAAGCTGCAGAAACCAGTATCAAGGAGCAGATCGCCACGATCCAATCGCTTTCTGCGGAAGCATCCAAGCATCCGTACTACAAATTCAATTACTCATGGCAGAGGCAAATGGAGAACTCGGTCTGATTTCGTGATACCCCATGACAATGCCTCGCTAACTTTTCCTAGACATTCTCGATACTATTCTGCGGATGGCTCGGGGGATGTGGCAAGGAGGGAACCGGCAACTTGTTGACCATTGAAGAGGTCGGTCAGATAATCAACGGTATGTCAAGATCAAGAGTGATGCGGTCAGAATCTGACAAGAAGAAAGTGCCTGTCAATGTCAAGGATCGCGATTGTTTCCATCTCACCATTGAAGAGTACCTCCTCGCGTTGGTTTCCTTACTTGACGAGCTGTCCCGCCTGGCTCGCAATTCCGTCACTCTGGGGGATCACCGCCGCCCATTCCAGGTATGTTGGCCAAGGATATTATCCCTTCTGTGTGAGGCATGTTTGCTGATAGATTACACTTCTCGTCAATTAGATCAGCCAGTTCATCAAGGATGTCCATGCTGGGTTCCAAATCCTCAATCTGAAGAATGATGCTTTGCGCAAGCGTAGCGACATCATCAAGTACAAGGTAAAGGAGGTTGAAGATGTGGTGTACGACCTGAGCCTACGAGGCTTGACACCGAAGGATTGAGCAGGCCTATGTGCGGTGGTAGAGCGGAACCGAGTATGATTACAGCCTCGTCGAGTTTCTTGGAGGCCTTTTCGCTGAAAGGCTTCCGTTATGATCGCTTGGTCCGAAGATGTGTTCTTAGACCAGGCTAACAGCCCCCAGATCCTCAGATCAAGAGCAGAGAAAAAGGCCATTCGCACCGCACGATTTGTGTCCAAACGCCTTGCCATGCAGTCGTCTCTTCCTGCAAAGTTTCTGTCCCTCTCATGCTATCGTACACCGGACCTTGCAGCTCGTTATTCATCTGCCCAAGCCCATCCCGCCGGGTCCCTGTTGCGCCATAGCGGCATTTTGCTCCTGAAAGCGCTCTCCTAACCGCTCAGAGCTCTTGAGGAACTTGTCGACGCATCGCATCACACATCCTTCCTCTTTACTCTGGAGGCTCTTCGAAGTGAAGTCGGTCACGCAGTCGTTGAAGCATCGTTGCACGAGGTTGGAGTACATCTGTATGAAAGCATCAGCATCATCTTGATGCAGCAGAGTAGATATATTCCATCAAGAGTAAGCGCACGTTCATGAAGTCCTTCATCTGCTTTCTCTCCATGCGACCTTGCAGCTCGCGCTGCTCAGCAGCGTTCAATCTGTGATGCGCATCAGTTCTATGCTATTCTTGCTGCGAAAGATCAGCAGAAGGATGACTGCGCGTGACACACCCGTCCATATTGCGTTGCTTTTGTGGATAGATAGGGCGATGATGGTATCAGCGACGACTGCACTACTCCAAAGGCTGTGCAAAAAGGTGTGTTTCAGATACTGCTGTATGATGTCGCCGAAGCTCTTCGGAGGTGGAGCAGACGGCGAGGTTAGCGCAGCAAGCCTTAGCGAGATGCATGGTCCGCGGTCTGAGCGCTGCACGCATCCAACGAAATGGCTTGGTGCGAGGTCCGCCACGGCGACAGAACGAGCTTGCACCTGCGCTGGCACTGGCACTGGCACTGGCACTGGCACTGGCACTGGCACTGGCACTGGCACTGACAGCTACAGCCTACAGCACGAGGTGCGATACATGCGGCACGTATGATGGTGATCGTGTTGTCGACGTCGCTGTCGCCCGCTGACATGGTAGCGGCGCGGTCCAATAGCATTTCACGGGCGATGCCAAGCAGGTGAGCTATATTTGGGGGGCTTCGCTTCCAGAGGAGAGGACGGAGAGCGTGCTCTGGCGACGGAGACGCAGTGCTGAGACTTAGAGGTTCTGGCTCTGGCTCTGGCTCGCGGTCGTGGTCGTGGTGCGTGCTGTACTGTTGACATTAGCACAATTAGCATTATTTGATATTGCTGTCGTTGAGAGCACCAGCCGTCGCCTACACCGCGCCGTTCGCCGTTCCCATTCCCACCCACCGTCGCGCCTGCGAGACGAGACCTAGCCCTCCTCTCCTGCAGCTCTCGTCTCGTTTCTCGCATCGCATCGCCTGCCCTGGCTCCCGTCGAATCAGCATCTCTGTCACTGCTGCTGTTTCTCCTGCCCAAAGCAGACGCAGACACAGCACCGCAGCAGCCAAGCGTGTGTGCAATCGCGAAACACGCCCGCACTCACGCACCTACGCGCTCATCACCGTCGACAGTGCCTTTGCCTCCGCCTCCACCTCGGTCGCCCGTCCGCAGCTGTTCCGCTCCGCATCGCATCGCATCGCAGCGCAGCGCAGCGCAGCGCGCGCGAGTGAGCAACATCACGCGGCGCGACCACTCCACTGGAGCCCAGACTCGCGCGGCCTTTTTCTGCTCTGCGGCCCTGGCCCCGTTGCTCCGCCCTCTGCACTGCGCTGCTTTCACCAGACGACTCACCACGACCTCGCGCATGCCCTAGGACAGCGCCGTCGCCCGACGACATACAGGCATGACCACAAGTGGCGGGCCCTCCACCGCTCCTGCTGGCCAAGGAGGTCCGCGCCCAGCCTTCAACTCGCAGCCTGCTCACAGCGAAGCCGTCAAGGAAAGGAAAGACTTGGCTAGTTGGTGGAAGAACTTCAAGCGGAGCGATAAGAAGCCACAGGAACAAGGTATGCATCAAGCAAACATGGGCCCCCTTTTGGCAGCAATGCATTATTCATTGGCAAAGACCCTGCGCTGCGGATGAGTCCATTTGCTTCGCGTCTGCTTCTGCTTTTCGCATGGAATCGAGCATCGCTTTTTGTGTAGTCAGTCTTGGGCCCAGCTTCTAACACGACTTTCTTTAGCAGCACCCCACGGCATCTTTGGAGTGCCGCTGCAGCAGAGTATCAGATACGCAAATGTTGCCATTAGCCTTTTCAACGACGAGGGTCAGAGCTATATATACGGCTATGTACCCATCGTCGTAGCCAAATGCGGAGTTTTCCTGAAAGAAAAAGGTACGACACGTTCCAGAGCAGCAGAGCCGATGTTTCTAACTCGCCTTCAGCGACCGATGTCGAAGGCATTTTCCGGCTGGCGGGTAGCGAGAAACGGATCAAAGAGCTCAAGGCAGCTTTTGACAGTCCTGATAGATATGGCAAAGGCTTGGACTGGACTGGCTATACTGTCCACGATGCAGCCAATATTCTTCGACGCTACTTCAACCAGCTCCCTGAGCCAATAATACCGCTGGAGTTCTACCAAAGATTTCGAGATCCGCTTCGTAATCACCAAGCACAGGCTGTTGGCTCTCTTGAGGCGCAGAGCCCGAGCGAGGGCGAGTTTGACCAGGAAGCAGCCATTCGAGCATACCAAGCTCTGATTACCGAATTACCGCCTCTGAACCGACAGCTTCTCTTATATATCCTGGACCTCCTAGCAGTGTTTGCCAGCAAGTCCGATCTCAATAAGATGACGACGCCCAATCTAGCAGCTATATTTCAACCGGGAATCCTGAATCATCCACAGCACGACATGGCCCCACAAGAATACCGCCTGAGCCAAGATGTTTTGATCTTTCTCATAGAGAACCAGGACAGTTTCCTCATCGGCATGCAGGGCACGGCGGCGGATGCAGACACTGTGCGTGATGTACAAAGTGGTGGATCGCCATCTAAACCACCTTCGACTCCGACTACACCTGGTCGCTCAAAAACAATCATTGGTCGATCAAGCTCAAATTCTAGCGTTGCAGCCGAAAGCGTGCGCAAATGGGGCAGCATTAGGCGCAATGTCTCTGTTTCCAGCAAGCACAGTAAACGCTCGGATCACGCTCCTCCTCCAGGCTCTCCTGTGCCTGGTACGCCTACTTCTAGTGGTGTGCATCGAAGCAACACAGTGCCGTCGAGGAGAGGTGGTAGTACTGGTCAATCACCAAGGTTCTCGAAGGAGAAGCACTCCGATCCATCTACGCCTACTGCACCTGCAAGCACAACGGGAGCTCCAGCTTCGACTGGTGTCAAGGTTGAAAGGCCATCTACTTCGGAGCGACAAGGCTCACTGCAGAGCACACCCGTAGCAGCCGCTGCTCCTGCCTTTCCCACTATGACAAGTGCCTCTCAAGTTCAACCTCCTGAGGTGACTTCGGCCTCATCAAGCGAAGCGACAACGCCTTTGGCAGTTGTAGGTGGCGATCACTCTCGAGACTATCATACTCCCAGGAAAGACACGGTTCCACTCTTGGCGCCCGGGATAGTCGGAGACAGATCAGGAGACAGGAATTCGTCGAACACACCTTCATCTGCCACGGGACGAAAATTTCTCGACATTCTCAAACAATCACCAACCAGTGACGGCGAGGGTCGCAAGCCGAATAAGTTGCAAAAGAAGCGCATCCCGGGTTCTACACTGTCCAGTGCGCATTCTTCAGCTCATGACCTTCATGAAGAGCCCAAGGAGGAATCTCAGCGATCACCGATATCTCCTTCGTTCGCTCCTGCAACGGTGTCTCAAATACAAACAACGGGATTGCCGGAACATTCCAACTATGCCACAGCGCAGTCAACGCCAGTACAGGCAACACCGCAGCGGAACCCCACAGATGCCACGCTCAAGCCAACATTGTCTCCCTCAAACTCATTTCATTCTCACACCGATCAATCGGACGCAGATCTTGTGGGAGACGATATGCCGGCTGGTCTCGATCAACCTGAGAAGAAAAAGCGCAGCCGATGGAGGTTTTCGAGGACTCAAAACAAGCTCGATCAACCCTCGACACCTGGAAACAGCAATCCATTGGGGACGATGAGCGCAAGAGAGCAAGCTACTTCGCGTTCCACCATCAATAGTGGAGGCTCCGCGCCTCGCAAAAGCTTTCAAGAACCAACCCCTATAGGCTCGGTAGCGACAGAGCCTATAGCGGAAAGCAGAACTCCTTCAGGCTCACAACAGCAGATTCAACCCTCGGCGACTTCAGATACAGTCTTTTCTGATTCTGAACGAGAGAGAAAGGGACCCATGTCTTGGCTTAGGAATAAGATTCAGGAGCGGAAGGAGAAGGACGTTGAAAAGCGATCGAGATTACCGGAAAGGGGGCATGAACGCAACAGAAGCAAGCAGGACCTCCAACTTCCCGGCGAAGGCTTGCCTGTCCGTGGAAAGTCATTCGAGCAGTCCCGCGCCGTCTCGGACAGTGTTTCTTCTGCTTCTGATACTCGAGCTGTGCATGCGCCAATACCTGCCATCAGCGAGGCTCAGCCAACGGCCGCGAATGCGCCTGTGAATGGCACGGCCAATCAGGAAGCTGCAGCGAGTGCAGGATCGAATGATACTAAGAGTAAATGATGCGTCGATACTGTAAATTGAAGTATATGTGTAGTGGACAAGGCGTCTCGATGTACTGAGCGCACGTCCAGACTGTTGTACATAAGTAGTATTGTTGATGGAGAACATCGTTTCATCACATGCTTGAGTAGAGCACCCCCCGAAATAATGAGATGTCATGTTGCAGAGTTCGCGACCTCGTCTGCTGAATATAGAAGCTTGCCGTCGCATGCAGCAGACTAGAAGCCTGCCAACTCATTGGGCAATATTGCTTGATGTTTGATCGTTATGCAGGAGTGAAAAGTCCAAGTTCCTCCTTGTGGTCGCTGTCTCTCCAGATAGTTAATGTGCCTGAAGGCTGCAACAAGACCTGGACTGCTTTAAGCCTATAGACTCTGCAGAAGCGGAGGGCAGGTATTGCAACCCGACTTGTTCGAAGATGCAGTCCCAAAGTCAAGGCATTTACGAATTCTCGACGCCGAAAGACCTCGACAGAGTAGTGACATCGAAGTGGAACCAGCACCAATCTTGTGGGATTTCTTTCGATGGAGCCCGAGGAAGGTAGATATGTATTTGCTTGGTCTACTGTTTCCTGCTTCCTGGAAACCGTCTTGGCGCGAGCATTGCACCGTATCGCCGTATCTGTGCCCGCCTGATCGGCAACGTGTAAGACTAGCTCGCTTGCGACGGATGCGCTTGACGTGCTTATGCTTGTGGTCGGACTCGCATGTGGCCTTTAGTTTCTCTCAGCGTTGGACATAGCTTCGTCACCTTCGTGTGGGAAGTGGATGCAACCACAGTTCTATATCTGGGACCATGAGCTCAACGGTATCAAGCGGAAGTTGCGAGACGGCCAGAACTATGACAATGACAGCATCTGGGCACGGGCTTTCAATGTGGCTCCAAGGACCACATCGCTGGGAGAACTACCACATGGTTCTGCAGGTGGCCTGCTGTCGTGATACAGCACAACATGCTCGAGCAGTCGACGTCCATTTCGCATCGCCGCATGCCACTTTTGCGCCATCGTAGCAGCAAGCGAAGTGCAACGACATCTAAAGTAGGCACGAAGGACGCGGCAAAACTTATCTGGTTAGCGGACTTCCAGGTTCAAGGCCCAAGACTGCTGATCTGCCGTCGCAAAGACGCCACTCCGAAGACCATGTTCGTATTCGACAAGGATGTGCCTCGATAGCCCACTCCACTTCCCTGCCCTACGTTGCCGTCCTCGATTCGCTATACTACTCAGAAGCATTCGAAATGCTACATGCACTTGCTTCGTCTTCCTTGACTTTCATGCATTGATTCCATTTTGTTCAGACCTTACATTCGCTCCATTGCAGAATCGTTTCTAGGGACACAGGACTCTTTACGGCCCTTCCATACGCCTTCGCTAGTAGGAAGGCAGATCCAAAACCACCACAAGCTTCTGTCTCGGACGCATTGGTAGCGCCACGGCTTGCGACTTTGAGCCAAGTGCTATAGCTGGTGAGCACACTTCGATAATCCTTCTCCGAGGCTACTCACCCTCAGACCAACCTCGTTCTACATTGTATTCGTCTCTCTGTTCCTGTTGCTGACCGTGTTGTGTTCGAACAGCAACCTATTGGCGCCGCTCGTGAGCTGGTCTCTTACAATTGGTGACAATCTCAACACGCTTGGAGTACGATCAATATGCCTTCGATTCCATCGCTATTTCTACTGGGCCTCCCACTTATCTCAGCACGAAGCATACCAGATCTCGAGGGTCTAAAAGATGAGGTCGTTGCTCAGTGGGAAGAGGTACTGAAAGCTTTACCTGGGGACTCTCTGAAAGCCGCCGTAGAAGGGCATCTGCGTCCCAAATACCGAGAAGGGATATTTGAGGACGGACATGATGCGATCGAGGCTGTTCGCAGCGACGATCCAGAGCTGGCCTCGAAGCTGGTGGATTTGGCAAAATCGGATGCCATGGTCAAAGATTACCTGCGGAAACGCCAGAGCGACAACAACACGACATCTGCGACGACCATAACTACGACGAGCCCAGTCATCGTGACCGATAGCACAACATCCGCAGTCTCCTTCACGACCCAGACGACAGTCCTGACAACTTCCACGAGTCAATCTCCACCGACGACGCAAGGTCAGTCCTCAAGCTCTTCTTCAAGCTCTTTTTCTCCAAGTTCCGCGCTGGACGTGAGCTCTACACTTGTCACATCGACTGTGTTGCAAACCAGCACTGTCATTTTGCAAGACGAGACGACGGTGATTTCTTCTACAGTGGTTACTGTACCAGTCAGTACCGATAGTACTCAAGGTCAGACGACACCAGCGACTGCACTGAGTTTTCTGAAATCTTCATCCGCTCCTTCAGTATCAACGTTGTCATCCATCGCGTCACCTGCGCTGCAAGAATCGAGCTTATCTTTATTAGCAACCACTTCCATACCATCTAGCACAACGGCAGAAAGCACCGAAAGCAGTCTAACATCTGTGTCAGCTTCCTCCACCGTCCAAGCAAGTGAACCAATCACGGCGCCAACAGTATCCGCGTCACCATCTACACAGACCGGCGTCCTTGTCCCAGTCGAGGTAACGACGACAGCTCAGGGCGGCAGCACAGTGGTTTCCACGACACAAGCTTTCCAGAATACGGCCCCGACCAGCGTGGTACTTCAAATCACAACCACTAATGATAACGGCGACACCATCACTACTTCGACAAATGCACCAGCTGCCATCATCACAAGGACAAACTCCGAAGGCTCGGTTGTAACGACCGCTTCGCCTCTTTCCGACGTCGCCGTGGCTCCAGGAGGAAGTATTGTCGCATCTTCAGCAGACATGGTGGTAAGTCAAATCTAGAGGGCGCGTCCGAATGTTGACGAAATCGTCACAGCGCAAGCTGTCTCGTCGACGGAATATGTGCCCCCTCTATGATCAAATAAGACATTGACATTAATGTTCCACTCTCTAGACTACCACAGACTCCGAGGGCGATACTGTTGTCCTTTCCAGACCAACGCCTGGTGGAGTATATACTACGACTGATAGCGGAGGCGAAGTCGCTATCGTGACCTACACTCCTGGCGGCGGTGTTGTGAGCCAGCTGCAAATTCAAACTACTGTTCTTCCCAATGGACAGCGCAGCACAATCACCTCCTTTGCTGAGGTTGGCGGTGCAACCAATGCCCCGGCTGCCGGCGGCTCTGCGAGCCCGTCTGGAACTGGAAAGCCCGGTCTGCAATCTGGTGCGGGAACGCCATCAAGCTGGTTTGCTGCTGAGCTGGCCATCTTCGTCGGCGCAGCAATCGGTCTTGCGGGCCTAGTCCTGTAGATGATGCGATGTTGGTTGGAAGGAACATTTTGATGATTTTGTACATGTGATGGATATCATGAAACACGAAACATAATGAACAAAAGGGCTGCATAGCGGAAAGGAGGATTTGCATTGCTGGCGCCGGTTTTAGCACGGCGGAATATAGATGTGATGTGTATACGATCCCTCGACAGTGTACGAGACTTATCATGGGCGAACAGGACAGACTGCAAGCAGCAATGAAAGGATGAGACGTGATTTAGATTTTATCTCTTGCATACGTTTTCAAGACTGCGCCTCGTCGTATAGTGTGGATGTGGAAGCTCATTTGAGCCTAGAACAGCCTTCGTTCTGTAAGAGAATCCGATAAAACCGTTCATCATTGTGCAATCAAGATACTACTGTGCGGTGTCAACATTGAGTACTAAGCACTTCTCGGATGTTCGAGGCTGCCGAACGTTCTAATACATACTATTTAGGCTGAATGGTTAAAGTATTACGTATAAGGATTCGAATCTATATCTAATCGTAAAAATAGGGGGAGTAAAAGTATATAAATAGAGACTACCTAGTTTCCTTATATATTACTAAATAGATTATAATTATTCTACTATTCTTAACGTATCGCTTAATTACTATAATCTAATATATTTAATCGCGACTTTACTCTCCTTCGAGAAGCCGTTCTATTAAGTACCTAAGCTTAAGTAAGCCTATACTATCCTTAATATCCTTATCTAGTAAGCTTTTAAATCTCTATATAAGATATTAAAAAATAATTATCTCTATATTATAATTATTAATAGTAAGTATTCTTTTATCCCTCTAATACGAGTTACCTTCTAATTCGAGCTCCTATTTAATCTAGACGACTTTCTCTATATTCTATCTATAGCTACTATAACTCCTAATACTAATAGACTATCCTTTCGGCTTTTTATTCTTATAGTAGTAAGCTAAATCTTTTATTATAGTAAAGAAGATATATCTCTAGATTATTAGGAGTAGTAAAAATCTAGTATCGTAATTATTCTTTACTATAGAATCCTACTCGCTATATATAAAGTTAAAATAAAAGCTTATTAATTCGTCTTCTTTATTACTAGCTACTAGAATAATAGGAAGTATATAAGAGGCTAGACTATAGAATAAGGTTAGTTTATATATTATAGTATAGACGAAGTAGAACTTACTTACTACTATAGAAGTATATATAGTAGCTACTTAAAAAGAGATATTATTAAGAGATCGCTATTCTATATATCTCTTATTTAGCTTCTAGAAAGTAGTAAAGTAAGAAATATATTATATAGAACTTATAGCCTCTAAACTTATAGAAAAATCTTCTTAAAGTATCTTCTATATAGCTTTAATAGTCGTTTAGAGCTAGTATTAGGATTCTAGCTAGCTTAATTAGACTATAAGCGAATTTTTTAATAATTTTACTAAATACTCTATTATTAAAATAATCCTCGATAACTTCTCTAACTTTAAACTCGATACTAGAGTCTAGCTTAGTAAATATTAGATAGCTATTCTAAAGCTTTTCGAGAATATATATATATATATATAATATTATCTTACCGATAATAGCTATATTCTTTTAAGCTAATCGGTTAGCTTTCTCTTTCTTAGACTATAAAGTATAAGTCTACTATCGCTTATACTATACTTATTCTAAACTTCCTATCTTATCTTCTTAGTATATTATAATAAGTATATATTTTTACTTCGATATAGGAGTATAGTACTATCGGATCTACTAATTATCTTAAACTTAAGTCCTTTCTACCTCGCTTCTATTAGTTTCTCGTCCTTTTTAGATATCTAATTATTAGCTTTAGTATTCGAGATATCTATATCCTTTACTTAAGCCGCTTATACTTTAGGATCTCTAATACCTCGCCTTATAGCTATTTCTAAAGCTATCGTTATAGACTTATCCTTATTACTCGCTATACTAATAAAGTATAAAGATAGTTCTCCTACTTTAGTATTACTTAGACTTACGGTACTACTAATTCTAATATTATAATAAGAGATAGAGACTATAGGCTATACTAGTCTCTATTTATTTTCTATATAGAGGACTATATATAGGCGTCCGTCTTTAACGAATCTAATCGTAACTTTATTCTAGTAGAATACTATCCCTCTCTCTATTCTAAATTTTACTTATTATTTAGGGAAACTTAGTTAACTATAATAGGATAGATAAGAAGTTCTATATAAATATCGATAGAAAGTTTTATATACGAATTATATAAGCTCTAAGATCCTTATTAAAAGATTACTAGTATTTCTTAGTAAATACTCTAGTAGCTAAGAGTAAATACTTCTATAAGCTTAGCTAGATCGAATTCGATACTATAATTAATAATTAGAATATTCGAGTAAAAGTAGTAATTCGTAGTATACTCCTATAGATATAGTATAAAATATAGGCTCTAAAAGCTAACGAATAATATAGGTTACGAATATACTATAGTAGATAGCTTTATTATTATATAGTTCGTAGATACTACCGATATACTATCTAATAATACTTTATACTATAAATAGTAGGTATAGGCGAGGTAGTAGAATAACGTATAGTTTATACTATTTAATATAAAGGCCCTTAGTCTAGTATACTAGAGCGACGGTCCTTACTACTATTAATAGAATATAATAGGACGGGATAGTAATAAGTAGTTAGAATACGCGAGGCTAATACTTACTATAGTCGAAGATATATATAAGTATATAATATTCGTCCTAATAGGATTCTAGAAGTATATATATAATCTTTTATATAGTCTAGATTCTATCTCTTAAAGGGCGCTACTCTAGACGTATATATTTCTCGTCTTAGACTATCTACTAGAAGCTATATTTACGAGCCTAATCGAGTATTACGTCCGTAAGATAGATTAGGTTTTAAATATAGATAATAGGGCTATCTTCGATAGATAGTAGCTAGAAACTATAACTATACCTCTCTTAGATCCGAACTATCTAGTTTTAGAATATAGTAGTTCCTTCGAAGGTATTATAAAGCTATAGAGCGACGCTATAGCTATAGGAGATAAGATCTTTTTTAATCCCTTTAGTCTAGTCTTCTTCGATTTTATACTAGAAATACTAGATATTATAGATCTAGTCTAGATAGAATATAAGTTCTACGATAAATCTATCGAAGAGCTCGAATTCGATAGGTATCTCTAGTAGCGTCCCTTCGCGGCGTACTAGCTTTAGTAACTACTTTATATTTAGTACTATAATAGTATATTCTATATTATAAGGAACTATATTAAAGAATAGTAGCGATATTATAAAAAGATATCTATAGATATAATAGTAAACTACTACTTTCGAGACTATAAGTATACTTATATATATATTAAGTAGAATACTATAATAGTATACGTACGACTTACTTAAGATACGTCTAAGCTCGAGTCTAAGGATATTAATTAAGGTCTATCTCTTACTTTAGCTAGCTAGTCCCTCTACGATACGAATCTATAAGATAAGAATAATAATCTATTATAAGAAGCGCTAAAACGTAATTACGCGTCTATAGAGATTAGCGACGTCTTAATAATATAGTATAGAAAGAATCGTAAAGGCGTACTACTAGTACTCGGCGTCGATAATACTAGTACTTATACTCTTATAGAATACGACTAGTAGTCTAATAGTAATATAGAGATCTTTAATAAGAATAGTATATTATCCTTTAACTAGACCGATTATTATATTATTAAAGTTAGATAACGCCGATATATCCTTATAGACTACTAAGACTTATCTATACTAAGGAATATAGAGAAGCTCTAGTTTCTAGTTAGTTAGAAGAAGTACTACTAGAGGATAGTTCCGAAATCGCTATAGTTCTTTATTATTAGCCGGCTACTCGCTTATTATTCTTAGTATCTTCTACTATCTTCTAGGTTTACTAAATTATATAAGTATAGATATTATATTAAAGAGATCGATAGAACTACTAAACTAGTAGCCTAAGATACTTATCTTATTTATAAGTTAAAATACGATTAGGCTATTTTACTAAAACCTACTTAGAATACGAATAGTAACGCTATAGCGTTTACGGACTATTATCTAGATAATAAACGAATTAACTTAGGCCGCTATATCCTCGATAGTAGTAATAGATTTATCTTTAATAAGTTATATCGAGTATTTAAAGCTAATAGTATAATAAGTATTACGAATCCTCTACTATACTAGTCTATAAATAGATAGTTCTTAATCTTAGACTATATTACCTATCTCTTCTAAATTATAGTCTTATCTTAGAAATATAGGTATAAGTCGTATATATCGATCTAAATTTATATACTAACTTTAAGTAGTAAGTAGCTAAGAGGCTAGTAAGTATAAAGAGGATCTCGAGGACGCTAAGCTAGAGGACTATATCGATCTAGGAAACGTATAGTTATTTACTTACTTTTATAGTTAGCTTAAATACGTAGTAGTATAGTTTCTATTAAAGATCTCTATTAGATTTCCGCTTTAAGATTAGGAATTAATTATCGAGAGAAGCTACTATTACTAAGCGCTTAGTCCTAGTACTAATCGATTATCTCTATAGTAAGGCGGCTATAAAGTCGTCTCTAAGTAGGTCTATAGTAGTTAGCCTATATTATATCCCGATATAATTATAACGTACTAAATCCCTTAGTTATTATACTTATAAGATCTCGGAAAATATTAGTATTTAGAAGCTCTTTATAGCTTCGTAGTCTTTCGAGCTTATATCTAAGCGTAACTATATAATATATCTATCGTAAAAGACGTAGCTAGTACTTATAGGTATTAGTAGTCTTATCTTCGTACTTCGTTAGTATAGAGATTACGGCTCTAGTTCTAGGATTAGTAAGATCTATATATAGTAAGCTTTTATATAAAGAATTTATATAGTATAGATTATACTATTAAGTCTCGTAAAAATATTCGTAATTCGAATATATATATATTAAAGGAGAGTATACGACGCTAGATTATATAGTATCTTATTCGACTATCTAATTAGAATATTATATACGAAGATAGTATACTAGCTAGGAATCTATAGTAGTCGAGTAATATAATTAGTTATAGTTACGCCTTTATATTAACTATTACTTAGTAGACTAATATCGAACTAGGAGAAGACGTCCTAAATCTATATATAGGTTAGTTATCTTTCTTTAGTAGCCGCGAAAATTCCCGATATATATAGTAAGCTTAATATATATTATCTAGGGCTATACTAATAATAGCGACGTTCTCGTTACTTTAATTTTACTATCTAATAGCTATTAAAGCGTAGTTAATACGTCTATATAAAGGCCTAATTAAAGCTATCTTATAGCTTATAGATACGTAATTTACTATTTAACCTTATAGTAGGAGTAATACTATTTTTCTCTTACTATAGCTATAGAAAGGTTTATATATAACTTAAATAAGATACGATATATATATATTAGAAGATACTAAAATCGCTACTAATCGAATTCGTTTCTAGTATTCTTACTATACTACCTATCGCTATTATACTAGTATACTAGATACTAGTTAACGTCCCTTACTATATAGCGATAAGATTATAGTAGACGTTAGTATCCTCGAGAATATTTAAAGATAGATATTAGTATAAACGTATCTAATAATACCTATATCTCTTCCTAACTACTTTTATTATAAGACGAGACTCCTTTCTCGTATATTCTATAATTAGATAGATATAATCCGGTTAATAGTAGTATAGATACTAGAAGCGTCTTTACGCTAAAGTCGCTTAGTCCTTTTATAAATAAGATAGTCTATATAGATATTAGTTAGATATCGTTAGATAGAAGTATAGCTAGTAGTAGACGTTACTTTACTATATCTAGTCTACTAATATCCTAGATAATAAAGCGGTATTATAGTAAAGAGTTAAGTCGCTAAAAGTACTATATCTTTAGTATTAGCCTTTAAAAACTCGTTTCCGTATACTAGATATAATATAATATAGATACGATCTCTATATTAGATCTAAAGTAATATATAGCTAAAGGCGGGAGTCTAGTATATAAGAACTTCTCTCGCTTATCCTCCGACTATTTAAAGTATAGAAACGTAAAATCTTCTAGAAAATAATTTATAGTAAGAACGACTAAGAGCCTAGAGTACTTAGTAGTATATAGATCTATAAGTCTATAGAAAAACCTTTAGTATCCTTTAGTAAGCGCGGCTTTATATAACGTACGCGGTTAGTTCTTATCGCGTATAGCTTATATAAGGGCTATAGATAATATTACTATAGCTATAGGAAGTAGTTATACTAGCCTATCTCTAGCCTTACGAGGCGTATCGTTCTCTAGAATAATCTCTTAAATCTTCGATATCTACTAGCTATCTTAATCTATCTCGATATAGTACTTTTTAAACTCTAGATACTTCGTAAAGTCTATCTCTCTATCTAGAGTTAAGTAGAATTCGTTAGGGATATATTACTCTAGTATAAAGTATATAATATTAAGGACTTCTAGAGGGCCTAGTAAGAAGTAGAAGTAATACTATAGGAAGTCGAAGTAGTTATATACTAAGAAGTAGTAGCGTTAGTCTAGTCTATTACTATAAGTAATTAGGACGTATAATAGCTTTATATTCCGAGTATAGAGTATCTAATTAATCTTATACTATACGAATCGTTATTTTATTTAGCTATTATAGGTAAACTTAAAATTAGCTAGTATTAGCTATAGTCTAACGAAGTCGACTTTAAGTTACGATTTACTAGTTATAAGTATACGATATACTTCTATTATAGCTTTATATATAGTCGCTTAGTTAGTATTAGGACTAGGATAAAGGAAGTCGAAGATCTTAGTAGTCTTTAGTATCTAGTCGTAGAAGACTATCCTAATATAAGGATTAATATAAGGGCCGCGACCTAGTATATAGTACTAAATACTTTTAATTACTTATAGAAGAAGTATAATAGGTAGGATATAGTAGACTAATCTAGGCTAGTATATACTCGAGCTAGAAGTATAGAAATCCTTATAAAGTTAATACTAATATTCTAACTAGCTTTCTTACTATAAGTATACTCTAGATTCTAGGCCTTAAGTAGTAAATCCTTTTAATAGTAGTTCGGTAATACGTCGATAAATATTAGATCTTTAGCGTTTATATCTATATAGAAGGTAATATAGCGGCGCTAACTAATACTAGTAATTAGGAGATTATCGCTTTATAAGTTCCTATCTTTAACTTCTATAATATCTATACTAATTATATTCTTAATATCGAATAAGACTAATTCGCTATAATCGTCTAAAAACCGTCTATTATATAAATCCTAGAAGCGATTAGTCTAGCTCGCCTTAGTATCGTATATATATATATAGTCTAGAATACTATTAGCTAGTATAAACTTAAAGGCTCTTAAAATATAAGAGTATATATATAAGATCGAAAAGATATCTCCTTTATAGAAAGCGCTATATATACTAAAGATACGTTATTCGATTAGCTTTAGGGGCTCTAATATAGCGATACTACTAAAGAGGCGATAGATAGGACGTTTAGGATTTAGTCGACTAGCTATTAGATAAGAACTTTAAGTATACTCGGATAGCTCGAGTAGTATCGTAATAGTAAGTACTAATATAGTAAGATACTATATATTTTCGTAAAGATATATACTACGTATCGTTTTATATAGTATTAGTACTATATCGCGCGATAGTAATATATAGTCTATAGTTATAAAACCTAAGATAGTATAGTTTAGGACTCGAGATCTTAGTATTAAATTCTTAGATCTATAAGCTTTAATCCTTAACCTAAACTCTATTAATACTAATAAGACGACTTCTTATATAGATTAGAAAGAATATACGTCTATCTTCGCTATTTATATACTTCCTCGAATTAGTAAAATATCTATTATAAGTAGCTAGTATCTCTAGAAAGAATATAAATAGCTCGTAGAGCGATATATCGAATAGGGAAGATTCTATAAGTATCCGCTTATATAGCTAGTAATATCTAGTATAGATACTATTTATAGTAATACTATATACTAGAATAGATACTTTAGTAGATCTTAAAGAATAGAGCTATACTAAGTTTAGGAAAGCGGATCTCTAAAAAGATAGCTTAGAAGATAAAGTAGTATATAAGTTAAAGGCTAAGAGAAGATAAGTAAAACTAAATCGATATATAGAGTCTAGCCTTTTTAATCCTAAGGAAAAAGCGTAGCTATATTAGAAGAAGGAAATACTATAAAATAGTAAGGAAATACTATCTCTCTTATATATAACGAAGTAGAAGAAGGCGACTTTATAATAACTAAAAAGCTAACTATATTATATAGCTACTATATACCTAAGCCTACTAAGTTCTTAAGCTTATTATTAAGCTTCTTTATATATTCCGCGAGCTATCGTAACTTCTAACTTTATCTTATAAGATTTTCTAGTATCGATTCGTCCTTCTAGATCTTCTTACTTAACTATATTATAGTAAAGAAGTTACTTTAATATCTACTAGGACGAGGACGGGATAATCGTATAGTTAGATATAGGTCTTCCTTTCTAGTAGTCTAATCTAAATAATAGGAGAGAGCTTCCGCTATCTAATATAGATATAGATATAGAGTTAGGATTTAGCTAGTTCTCGCTATAGTTGCCTAAAGTTATAAATATATCTAGATATCGTATATACGAATAAACTTATTAAGATTTATCTAGTACGTAGCTCGAGCTATAAGGCTTTATAGCTATCGATAGTATCCTATAGAATACTATAAGACTTACTTCGCTACTATACTACTAATTCAAAATACGAGATCTTATATTCCTTATAACGTTAGTACTAGTCTCTATTATATATAATAATATAAAAGTCTACTAATATAGAACTCTATCTAGCGCCTAAAAGTAGCTTAAGAATCGATTATAGATATATATCTTTATCTAAGAAAAGGAAAGATATTAATTACTAAAACCCTAGGACTTTATAAGTAGCCTTATAAATAAAGCTCCTAGCTTAGAAGCTAGAGCTTTAGAGCGAGATCTAAGATAAAGATATCGCGAGTATATATAAAAAAAGAAGAGATAGGATATAATTTTAATAAAAATATTACTATAAGATATATCCTACTAAAACTCTAAAGCTAAAGTTAATATAAAAATAAATAAATATATCTCTCTATAATAAATATTCTATAAAGAGAACTCGTCCTTATATATATAATATACTATCTACTTTAAAATTTTTAAATCCTTATAGTATATTAATATTAATTATAATTCGGCTATAAATAAATACTATATATTATCTATATTCGTTAGCTAGTATTATATATCCTTAGATAAAGTAGGCTTACTTTCTTATAAATTCTCGCTATCGTCTAACTCTAGGATATTATCCTCTATAGCCTTAACTACTATTACTCCTATTTCTAGTATCTTAACCTCTAGAATATTAGTATATCTAATACTCTCTTCGCCGGTATTAGTAGAAGTATACTATAATAGGATCTCCTCGCGTACTTTATTACTATTATTAATCGTATCTATAGCTATACTATTATTAGGGATAGACTTAATAATACCCTTACCTATAGTATTAATAAGCTCGCTCTCTCTAAGACTATCTATAGTAATTATTATACTAGAGTTATACGAGAGGTTATTAGATAGGATATTAAAAGCGCTATTATCTAGTATATCTTTATACTTCGTATCTTCTAGGCTAATATCTATAATACTATTTATAGTCTCGCTTAAACCTTATAGATTTCCTAGTATATCTTCTTTATCTAAGCCGGTTCGTATATACTTATATACTAGCTTACTTATAGTAGGCTTAGTATTATTTAGCGAATACTTATCGATATCTATATCTATATCTAAATAAGTACGCTTCGTAATAGAAGCGATTATACCGATATCCGCTCTCGTTTCTATAACTATAGGAGCCGTATTCTTAATAGGGCCGTTAGCCTATATAATACTACTAGAGACGATTAAGCTAGAATTATCGATATCGAGAGTCGACTATTAGTTATTCGTCTATAACTTATATAACTTTATTAAAGTACGTATATACTTCGCTAAGGTTAGGATAGGCTTTATCTTAGAAGTTAGCGATAAGTATATAAATTCTTCTACTAGCGAGATAGTAGAGAATATATACTAGCGGCTATAATCGAAATTATAAGTAAAGTTTTAGTCGTTAAGATCGATATAGGCCGCGTATAGCCTACCGATATATACGTCGTCTTTATAGAGACTAATATTAACCTTAGTACTATTACTAGAGATATACTATAGGATAAATAGTATAGCGCGAGTTATCTCGCTATCGTTTAAAAAGATAGGTATATTCTTAGTATATAGTAATTTAATAGATAGATATATAAAGTATTCTACTAGAGCTAGATATATCTCGATAGTTATATTATAGATTCTTTTTTCTTCTTATCTTTCTTATATAGATATTACTTATTAGTATTCTAAGTATAGGCTATAGGATACTAGATAAATAAAGTTAGACTAGAAGGGCGTATCTTAATAGTCGTATTATAGATTTTA
This sequence comes from Pseudocercospora fuligena, assembly GCA_014298035.1. Lineage (NCBI taxonomy): Eukaryota > Fungi > Ascomycota > Dothideomycetes > Mycosphaerellales > Mycosphaerellaceae > Pseudocercospora > Pseudocercospora fuligena. The sequence continues at coordinate 75,209 of JABCIY010000039.1, read as the reverse complement.
CTTCTTCCTATCTTCTTTAAATAGATATTACTTATTAGTATTCCGATTATAGACTATAGGATACTAGATAAATAAAGTTAGACTAGAAAGGGATCTATAGTATCTAGATATACTTAAATAGAGGGCGGTAATCGCTCTAATATCTTAGATAGTCGTTAGTACTACTATATAGTTTATATATAATATAAAGTACGTTTCCTATAGTATATAGATATCCGTACGACCGCCGTCGCTAAGATATATATATACTTAAGCTATATCTAGTATAAAGAACTACTAATATACGGCTAGTAATATTCTCTATATATATAGGACTACTAGCTACTATCGTAGGTATTATAATAGTTTAGTATTCTAGATTACTATCTCTCTAGCCTTAAGCTCGTAGTAAACTATATATAGATCCTAATAAGTTAGATCTCGTATAAGATATCGCCGAGCTTATATAGATAGATACTAGACTTACTACTATATAGGAATAAACGCCTATAAAGAGTAAAAGAATAAAGTATCTATTATACGAGATAGTTCGATCTATAGAAATTAGTCTAGACTAAATTATCGTAGTCTTAGGCTTAGTCGTCTAAGATCTAGGAAGAGCCTTTAGTATATAATATTAAGTACGTCTCTAGATCTAGTAAGTAGTTAAATTATCGTCGAACGAAGATCCTATTTAAATATAATAACTACTATACTATAGAGATTAATATAATATAGGTTCGTTCTACTACTACTATTATTATTTATAATACCCTTTAATAGTTATAACTAATAAGCTAGTAGAAAAGATTTAGTATCCTTCGCTATACTAGTATATAACTTCTCGAGTATTATATAGTAAATCCTTATAAGCCTCGTTTTATATTATACTTTAATAAGTATAGTATCTTCTAACTTATAACTTAGTATTATAAGAAGGGAATCGGCTATAATCGACTACTATAACTAGAAGATCTAGTAGAATTATACGCGCTCCTAGAACTTATTATACTAGCTAAGTAATTAGAAAAAGTAGTATTAAAGGAAGTCTTTCGAAGGATTACTAATCTTATCTAGAGATAAAGACTATAAGGTCCTTCGCGCTATAAGATACTATAATAAAGATTAGTAGAGACGATATCGAGGATAGTAGCCCTCTTAGTAATAATTAGCTATAAAGAGTAGTAGAGAGCGAAATTATAGCGATAATTAGTAGAATTAACTCTATAGATACTTTTAAAGAGAATAGATAGCCTATAATTATATTAAGTATCGTCTTAATATAAATTTAATTAGACGGGCGACTAATATACTAAGTATCCTAATTATAGAGGATTATATAGAAGCGCTATAAGTAGGATAGAGCGAGTCTATCTAAACTTATAACTCGTAATCTTTCTTATAGATCTAAAATCCTTCCTTAGATATCTCGTATTCTAGTTATATACTACTAACTTCTAATACTATACTAAATATAGAAGGGACTATAGTCCTTCGACCTAAATACTTAATAGTATATAATATATATAGATATAATAGGATAGAGATAATATAATATCCTATTATAGCTATAATTACGCGTTTTTATTTTTAAAAATAGGCGTAGGCGCGTTTAAAAATTATTCTCGAATTTATCTAGATTTAGTAAAAGCGCTTCTTATCTATAAAAGGATTAGCTACTAGTAATAAGCTATTTAGATTTATAAATACTTATAGTAGAACTTTTTCCTAATTCTAATTACTTAGCTATAACTAGATATTTTTTATCCTCTTTATAAGAGCTAGAGATAGAATAGTATTATATCTATAATAGTCTATACGTTAGTATATAGATACTAATAACCGAGCTCTTATTATACTATATACTATATATATAGTAGATACTATTATATTATCTTAAGCCGACTAGAGATATTAGATATAATATTATAAGCTCTATATATACGGTAATTATATAGTAAATATAGCCCTTCTAAGCTCTCTTCTTATAAATATAGCGGTTAATATAGCTAGATATAGTAGATAACTTTACTATAGAATAGATATCCTTTATAATCCTTAAGATCTAGTATAGGTCTAAAGGTAACTAAGCTATATCTCGTATATATATAAGATATATATAGTATTTATAAAGGCTAATCTTAAAAATACTATAACCCTATATCTCTAAAGCTAACTAGTTATTATATATATAGATCTTATATAAGAAGTAGTTAGTAACTACTAGATCCCTACTAAATTATTTAGGTAATATAAGCGTTTATTACTATAGTAATATACTAGAGGTCTTTAGTACTTTCTAAGTACTAAATTATAAGGTAACTACTAGGATTAGTAACTAGATCTATTTAAGAGTATTCTTCTAACTACTTTAGTAGTCCTTATTTACTATCTCTTAGCTACTTAGTTATTATATCTATAGTAATATAAGCTAGACTCTTTAATATAGATCTTAGTTATTATTATTATCGTTATTATATAGACTTCTAAGTACTATAGACGAAGATCGAAGGATATAGATAGTATAGTTATTACTAGACTATTAAATCGTTATTAGATAAGCTACTAGTATCTATCTTAAGTCGTTAAGTAATATAATAGTACTAGTTAAAGACTATAGAGTATATAAGAACGATCGACTACTAAAGCTATATATAAATAACTATAGTCCGCTAGTATAGATAATATTATAGGATCTATTAAATAAGTAGTATAAGTATAGATTCCGCTTTTAAAAGTAGGAGATCTATAGGCTTATAAGGCTACTTAAATTAGACTAGAATAAGTATCTATATTATATAGAATATACTATAGAAGAGGCCTTAATAGTTACTCTAGAGTAGCTCGCTTATAAAGTAAGCTAGTAGAATTTAGCGTACGAATACGGCTATAGACCTATCTAGATTAGTCTCGTATTTAATACTATAATTAAGTATTTAGATAACCTCTTTAGCGATAGATTATTATTCGATACTCGTCGATTAATACTATAATATTTAGTATATTATATAGAAGCGCTAGAACTAGATATTAGTCTCGTAAAGGTATATAGATTTATTAATAGTACGCTTCGCTCTTATTATAGACTTAAGTATAACTAGAAGCTATATTATAGTAGATATAAGAGAGAATATAGTACTAAGTTCTAGATATTTATTACTCCTAATAGCCTACTATTATCTTTATATAGTACTAAACTAGGCTCCTTTAGGGATTCTTATATAGTATTCGAATCTAATATTTAGTAGATCTAGTATTCGCTATTTAATAGCTTCGCGTTAGATAATAAGGTATTTATTTATAGCGACTTAGTATACGTAGTAGTAGATAGTATAATATCTACTTTTAAAGGATAGAATAGTTAGCCTCGTATATCTTTATAAATATAAATAGATAAGGAGATATTAGTATTAAAGGTAAGTATTAAGTATATATTTAGATAGGTATCTAATCTCTAGCGGATTAACTATATTAAATAAAGAGCTAATCTATAGATAATTAGAGCTATTTATTAAGTATATATTATTCTTACTAATTACTATACTTACTACTATAGTAATTAAGTATCGATAGACTATATAGATCTACTAGTATTAGAAGAATACCTTTATTTAAATACGACTAATACTAAGATTAGTAATAAAATAAGAGCGCTTATAGAGGCTATCGTACTACTAGGATATTAACTAGAGCGACTATAGCGAGATAATAAAGATAATAAGAGAGATAGATATATATCGCTAGCGATAGAAGAAGATATAGTAGATAATAATAGTAATAGAAGAACGATAGTATCGAGAAGTTAAAGTATAACTTTATATTCTTAAGTAGTATACTTAGTAACTATACTATAGGTATAAGATTATTTTATAGTATTAGTATATATCTAGAAAATAGTAGTTTAATATAACTAGGACGTCTATACGTAATTCTTATAGTATTATAGTAATATTCTAAGCCTACTAATAAGCGATAGTTCTATACTACTAACTTTACCTCTCTTCTAACTTCCTAAATTTCTAGTAATAGTCTCGCGATTAAGAGGATAATAAGGCGAGTAGAAGTAACGATTAATTCGCTAAGCGGATACTAAATACTAAAAGCGCTAATAAATAAGTAATATTCTAGTTAAACTAGTCCTATATTACGAACTCTCTACTATTATAAATACTATCTACTTCTCTAAGTTAAAAAAATTATTAGGGACCTTAATATCTTCGATATTCTAATCCTAATCGTATTTCTCTAACTATCTAATCTATTATAAACTACTAGGCTTTAGTATATATTCGAATAGATCTAGTATTATTATCTTTATCTTCCTATAATAGATAACTTATAATAGTACTCGAGCTTAGTTTAGATATACTTCTATTACTATCTAGCTATTATTAGTAAATTAATAATTAAGAGAGAGATAATAATATATATAATAGTCGTATCTAGATACTATAACTCCCTCCTCTAACTATTAGATAGGCCTCGAATATAATACTAGTTAAGTAAAGTTAGACTTTCCTTAATCTTCGAGAAGTTAGCTTCTTAACTTAACTAATAATAATAATCTTAACGATATTACTTATCTTCTAGAAGTATAGTACTAGTAATCTATTTAAATACGAGAATACTCTATTAATCGTAGCCTTATTATTATACTTATAGCGGTACTAGTATATACGTTATATCGTTAATAGTATAGAGATTAAGTCTTCTAGATTAGCTAAACTCGTCTATATAGAGCTATCGTTTAATCGACGCTACTTCGAGCCTAATCTATCTATTAAACTATTATATATAATAACCTCTTTATACTAAGATCGCTCCTTCTATTCCTTTATCGCTATCTTATCGAATAGCTAAGGATTAATATATATAGCGTATTTAATAAATACGCTCTTAGCTTATAAGATATTATTATTACTAGATATAGTACTAGTAGATCTCTCTTCGGCGGCTTATTACTTAATATACTTAGTTAACTTTATATTATAACTCTACTAGAAACTAGACTCTAAAGTAAACTCCTTCTTACTCTTAGTATAAGCCTATATATTAATACGAGTTCTTATAAGCTAATAGAACTTAATAATATTACTTTTCTTATAGGTATACTTAAAGTTATTTAGTTACTAGAATACTATTAACTCTATATAAGGCGATAACTTACTAAGCTTTAAGAAGTAAGCTATATTAATACTACTCTTCTAAGATAATATTTCTATAGTCTTAATACTATTAAGAGATAGTAATAGAGGCCGTAATAGTCTAGGCGATAGTAAAGGCCGATATTAACTTACTAGAGTAGTAGGTAGAAGTATTATTAATACTAGAGTAGTATATTCGCTAGATCTAGTAGCTATATTAATAACTCTAGATAGTAGATAAAAAGAGAGGAGATAGCGCTCTATAAAGATATTATAGAAGGCTATAGTAATCTTAAATTACTAATAAATTAGTAGGATAACGAGACGATAATACTATATTTAATCTATCTTCTATCTTTAAGTACTCTAGCTATTTTTATCGCTCTTCTACTAAGTCCTTCTCGAAGCTAGATTTCTACTTAAATATCTTCTCTAATATTATATTCTATATTCTTATATATTATTAGTATTATTCGTACGACCTTATTTATTATTAAGAGCTTACGATATATTATATTATATCTTCTAGTAATAGTATAGAGGCTCTAGATATATTATTATTAAGTATACTATAGAGCGATCTTTAGATATTTAATATAGCTAAAATAAGGTAGAAATAGTAATCTTATATACTAAGAATACTATACTACTTATATATATATCTCCTAATATAATACTACTATTATAACGAGATAAACGGCTTCTTAATCGATTAGCGATATATAATATAGTAGATATAGTAGATAGGACTTAGTTAGAAGTTATTAATAAGCGAAGTCTATAACTAACTCTAAGATAACTTACTAAAGATCTCTACTATTTCGTCGTCTCGAAGTATTCGCTACTAAATATAGGACTATAGTAGATATCTTATATAAAATACTTATATAAAGTATATTCGACTAACTAGATCTCTTAGATCTTATATAGTAGTTCGTTAGACCTAATCTAAGAATCTACTAAGATTATTCTATACGTTTTAATATATAACTATACTACTACGGCCTATTATTAACCGATATAGTATACTAGAGTAATAGTAGAAGGGTTTAGTAACCCTATATTCTACGGATTACGACGAATAGCGCTACTTAGTATTAATAGTCTATATTTAGCTAATTACTATAAACTCTCCTTATCTATATATTTAATATATATAGCTACTCTTATATAACTTCGTTTCGCTATACTATTCTTTTAAAGTTAGTCCTACTCTATAGATATCCTCTATTAGCTCTCTACTATTTCTAATCCTAGAGAGTAGACTAAGATTTAGTATATATCTATATATAATCGCGTCTATAACCGCCTAAAACTTTATACTAATAGCTTAATCTACTTATACGATTACTATATACTTATTACTATATAACGAGTATTATCTAAGACGTATAGTATTCCTAATTATCTATTAAATAGTTCGAGGAATAGTCTACTTAGACTCGAAGGCTTTAAGCTAGAGAGAGATTATTAACTACTTACTCGACTATATTAACCTAGAACGTACGCGTTATCTCGTAGCTAATATAATCTTAGCTAAAGGGCCCTAGCTAATATCGCTTATAGCTTTAATCTATCGACTATTTAGATAGTTATCCGACTATCGTATATATCTAAATACTAATAGTATAATATCTCTATATTATAGATAGCTACTCCCGATATTTTATTATACTCTATAAATAACCTTTTAGAAACTATAGTAGATAGTAGAAAGTAGTAGTAACCCTACGATAGCTATAGAGATTATTAGCTAAGAATATAACAAATATATACGAGTTTAGTATATAGATAGGGAGTTAGTATCTTAATATATATAGTATATAGTTATAGAGTAGTCTTTCTCGATTACGAGTATAGCTCGAGCTACTACTTTTAAAGTATTTATAATAGCCTAATACTAAGATTTACGGTAGGCGATATAGATAGCTAGGTAAGGCGACTTATATACTATTAAGATTCGTGTTAAAATTTATTTTACTACCGTTATCTTATACTTATCTCCGCTACTATAATATCGATATACTTAGAATAGCCTATTAGAATTATAGCTCTCTTTTAAGAAGAGTATTTATCGCTTATATAAGTAGTAAGCTAATTAATTTCCTCGTCGCCTTTAATATCTTTTAAACTAATATCTATCTACTCGATATTTTAATATCTAAGTATATCTAAGTATATCTATATTCTAGCCTATCTAGCCTAGTATAGAGCTAATATAGCTAACTATCTCTAAGCGTAAGTATATAAAGGAAAATAACTCTAGTACCGTATCTTCTCTAGTATATATATCTCCTTCTACTCTATATTTTAGTACGCGATACTAACTATCCTATAGTTTACTAATATACTCCCTAATATTACTATACTAGCTAACTCTAACTCCTCTTAGAGGATCGTCTACTAATACTATAATTTAGAGCTTCGCTAGGAGTATATCGTAAATCTATATCTATTCTTTACTATCTACTAATAGTATCTTAGGCTTTATTATACTCCTACCTTCTAGAGTATTTAAGTCGAGTATAGATCCTAGTAGTATAGTAGATCCCGTCCGCCTCGATAATACTAGTAATCCTAGCTAATAACGACTATATAAGAAGTAAGATACTAACTAGGAAGCGTACTCGAACTAATATATTTATTTAGCTACTATATAAGGTAATAATAAAATTATTAAATAGATAGATAGATAGGAAGAGAGATACCTAGATTTATATTATAAGTATTATAGTAATATATCTAATATATCGGTCGCTAACTTAATACTAGTCCTTAACGAGATTATTAAGGACGCGGTTATCGCTATTAAATTCCCCTTTAGTCTAGAGATATATCTAAAGAATCTTATATCTATCCTAGTCGGTATAGTATATTAGCATAATAATAGTCTAGCCCTTATTAATATCCGATATACCGCTATCTACGATTCGCTAATATATATCGTTAGTACGTAGCCTTATATATATATTAACCGCGATAATTATTTATACGAATCTAAGATACCTCGTACTCGTATTATTATATTTATTATATATCTATTAACTATTATCCTTTCGCTAATAGATACTAGATTCTAGAAAGATTAGGAGAGTAATAGTATAGTCGATAACGTTTTCTATACTCTTTATAAGATACTATATAGCGTATCCGATTACTATATCCTAGTAGTAATAGATAACGCGAAGTATATATTCGAGGTAATCTATAGCTTCCGCTATAAAGTTAGATCCCTCTATAATATAATAGACTAATACTATTACTAGTATAATAGTATATATAAGCGTCGATAGGCCGAATAGAGTAACCGACTTTCCTTTATATATAACTAATCTATAGTTATTCCTTTAGATAATCTCTTATATTAGGAAAATCTAAAATATAACTTTATAATATATTATACTATTCTAGTAATAATAACGAGTCGAGTATAGTAGAGGTATAGATATATTCTTAAATAAGTACTTTAAATAATAGTATAGGAAACTTACGACGAAATATAGAAAAGATATCTTTAGAATCTATAGTAGAAGAGTTCTATATCCTATAGAGTATTCTATATCTTATCTCTATTTTAACTCCTTCCTATTATAATTTAAAAAGTAGAGATAGATATAGTATACGTATTCTATACTTATAGACTAGTAGGTCCCTTATAATAAAGCCTTCCTTATCTATTAAAATTAATTTAGTATAATATAATAGGATCGGCTTAGTATAGTAGAAGGTATAGATATAGATAGAGGTTATATTAAGTATCTACTAAGAAAGAAGCGTTAGAAAGTATAAGTTATTATATCCCTCTTAAGGCTCTCTACTACTATCTCTTTTTAGTTATAATTTATATATATAGTTCTTAATCTTTCTAGCGCCTAGAATCCTTTACTTATATAGTAATACGCTTCGAGTAGGGACTAGTCTCTTTAGAGCCTTATCGTAGATATTATAAGCCTTAAACCTTAAATTATCGAAAGAGACTCCTAATTACTAATAGTATCGATAGAATACTCGAGGAAAATAAATACTATATAGTAAGCGATAGTAAGGCTTAATAGGTAATATCTTTACCGTTAATATCTATAGGCTCCTATTAATTAGTAAAGTTTAATAATCCTACCTAATATTAGATTATACTATTATAATACTTATTCTATTCTAATCTAATACTATAATATAGGTATTATTATAAAGGAAGCTCTAGCGAATTCGCTAGATATATAGCCCGCTTAATATTCTATAGCTACTATATTAGAGTATTATATATTATATTTAAGCTATTCCGACCTCGCTTATTTAAGAGCCTATATCTACTTATCCTAGAAGTACCTACTATAAGATAATAATAAGAGTAAGGTAGTTAAGAGCCTATAATTTAACTCGGATAGAACGGCGATATCTACGCCTATAAGACGATAGTAAGATACGGCCGTACTAGTAACTAGATTACGACTCGACTCGCGATAGTAACGTAGTAGCGACCTTAGCTTTATTAAGAAGCCTAATAGTATCTAGAATATACTACTCGCTTATAATATAACCTTCCTATACCTTATAGTACGCGCGCTACTTAGTAGACTATTTATCTATATCCTCTCGAATATCCTCGAAATCTAGTACTTCTAAGAAAGCTATTTCTTATTTCTAGTCTAGTACCTACTAAGAACGAGTATCTTACGAAGAGACTTTAGGCTCTAGAATAGTAGCTTTAAGATAAGGAATAGACTATTTAGGACCTATAAGAATAGCTCTACGCTTTTAAGAAGACAACTTAGCCTAGTAGTAAGTCTCGGCCCTCTTAATATACTATAGTCTAGTACTTCTCGCTATACTTATAGTAAGATAAGGATACTTATATCTTACTCGATATCTACTTATAGTATAGATAGCTAGATTATAGAAGTTATTATAGATATTATCTAAATATAATATAGTAATAACGAGTAAAGTAAGAGCTAGCTTCTTAAAATAAGACAACTTAGAAGATATACTAGCTACGCGCTTCTAGCTCGAATAATAAGATATACTATAAGATAATTAAGGATTTATAATCGCGACTTAATTAGCTTAAATAGTTAATATACGGTATTCGTAGACTAGCTATCTACTACTAGCGACGACTTTAGCTACGAGTATAAGGACCTCGAGGAGGTAATATCTCCTACTAAGGCTTACCTCGGCGTACGCGCCGCGTACGTAATACGTAGGCTTTTTACGTAGCGTCGTACGTATACTTAAATATATACTTATTAGTTCTACCTTCTATCGACTTATCGGTTAATAGGTATCCTATACGTTACTATATACCTAGCCCCTTATAGTTCTAATAAGTCTACCTATCGTAGCGGCCTATAGGACCTCGTACGATAGACGTAGGCGAAGCGACCGTATCGGGCGGTAAAACTAATAATAATAATACGCCTACGACCGACGAGGAACGCGTCTAACGGGATACCGAACGATAAGCTATACTTAATAAGCGATAGGCTACGCTAAACGAGCGCCTCGTATACGAAAAGGTAGAATAGAAACTACTAAAACAAGAAGTCTAAGCTTAGGAGATCGAGCGTAAAAATATATATCTTCGTATATAGCGCGATACTAGGAGAGTATAGGTAAGAGCTAGTCGAGAAGTAGGTAACGAGTAACTAGAGTAAGAGCCTATAGGGCCCGTTACTACTAATAACTCTAACTCTTCCGACTCTAAGTCCGTAGAGACTATACCTCGTATCCTTCTATATCGACTAAGTCTACGTTCTATACCGGTATATACCCTAAGCGATATAGGTAAGCTAAGTATAGTAGGCGTAGTCGCGGGCCTTATAAGTAGTAAGCTATAACTAAAGGAACCTAAGCCTTTTAGAGGTAATACTATTAAGAAGATAAGGAGGTTTCTATAGGAACTAGCCTTAATCTTTATATTGTCTAGGGATACCTATCGTACGAATAATAGTAAGACGCTTTATAGTATTATATATCTCGTAGGCGATACGTATAAGAAGTAGTATAATAACTACGATATCGAGAACCTAGATATATATATATATATTAGGATTTTAAAGACTTCTACTACGACTATATCGGCGATTCTATAAACTATATACTTAACGTAACTCTCGAGTATAAGAGTATTCGTTAGTATAAGAACTAGTCGGTTTAGAACTTTGCCTTCGAGCTTATAGTACTAGAAGATTAGCTAAGCGACTATACCGAGGCGTAACGAGTACGATACCTACTCGTAAAGCTATAGCCTACGCTACGTAGCGTAATCGTTAAGTACTACGCCGTCCTAGTATTACGATAAGAGCTCGTAGAGCTTACGGCTCGTATTAAGATACCGGATAAGGCGTATAGTAAGCGACGAGAGCGTAACGACGATAACTATAGCGAGAGTAAGAAGAAGCGTCGCTTCGATAACTATAGTAGCGATAGTAGTAGTAGTAAGGAGTAGTCTACTCGCGATCGAAAAGTAAGCGATAAGTAGTCGTAAAGTAATAATAAGAAAGGCAACTAGGATATTAATAAGGTCGAATATTATAGATACTATAGGAAGGGCTATTACAAAACCGACTATCCTAACCGCTACTTATAGAAAGATAACGACTCGTATAGTATATATAAGATTAAAGTAGCTAAAGAGGGAAAAGGCAAAGTACCGCCTAAGAACTAAGGGTAAGTACTATAACTAATTCTAGTAGCTTAGTAGTCTATATACTATCGAAGCGAGTACGTAGCGTAATAGTTACGTAGGAGGGTAATATATAAGTCGAATACTTACTCGATAATACTACCGATATTAATATTATCTCTCGAGAATTTATCCTTTAGTATTAATCCTAGTAAATCGTAGACGCTACGCTTCCCTCTATAGACGGCTTTTAAGGAGAAAGAGGATACTACTATAGAGCGTACTACCTAAGCCTACGTATCGTAGATACGACCGGATAAGAACGGGTTACGAGCGGAACCTTCTATATATTCGAGATACCTAATCTAGATATTATCTTAGGTCGGCCTTAGAGAAGGGATTAGAAGGTTGTCGTAGATAGTATAACCGATACGTAGACGTACGGCAAGCCTAGTATAGTAAGCTCGGTAATAGTACGGAAACTATAGTAGTTTTAGAAAGATATACGTAACGTATCTTATATATATATAATTAACCTATATAGCGTTATAGTCGGTAATAATATAGACCTACTAGAAGAGTTTAAGGACTTTATAGATATCTTTACTATAACTCTAGAGGCTCGACGCTAGCTATATATAGATATAGAGTATACGATCGATCTTATCGGTAGAAAAAAGCTACTATATAAAGCCCTTTACTACTAGTCTAAGCGAGAACTTCGTAAGCTCTATAAGTATCTAGTTAAGGCATTAGATAATAACTAGATCTAGCCTAGTATAAGCGAAGCGGGTACGCCGATCCTATTCGTACTAAAGAAAGATAGTAGTCTCCGACTCTACGTCGATTATAGAGGGTTAAACGAAATTACTATTAAGAATCGTTACCCTCTACCCCTTATAAGCGAGACGCTTAATAGGCTTAAGGACGCCGAATAGTATACGTCCTTAGACCTATAGGATACCTACTATCGTATCCGGATTAAGCGAGGCGACGAGTAGAAGACTACGTTTCGTACGCGCTATAGATACTTCGAGTACCGTATTATACCTTTTAGCTTAACTAACGTATCTATAACGTTTTAAGGATATATTAATAGAGCCCTAGCCGGATTAGTTAATATCTACTATATAGTCTACCTCGATAATATCCTAGTCTATAGTAAGATATAGAAGGATTATATACGTAATATACGCGCTATACTTAAGTATCTTCGGATATTCTCTCTATATATAAACCGGAAGAAATACTCGTTTTAGAAGAAATAGGTAGAGTTCCTAGGATATATCGTTAGTACTAAAGGCGTATCGATAGATTAGAGTAGGATAAACGTAATTATAGAGTAGCCGCGACCTACTACGTTTACTAAAGTCTAGTCCTTTCTAGGATTCTATAACTTCTATTATAGGTTTATTCCTAACTACTCTCGGATAGTTATACTTCTAATAGCTCTCTCTAAGGGAGCTAAGAATAGTAAAAAGCTAGATTAGATTAAGTAGGATATAGCCGAGGAGTAGGCTTTTAAGAGCCTAAAGGATATCTTCTACTCTATATCGATACTTCGATATTTCGACTCTACGAAGCCCTTATATCTCGAGACCGACGTATCTATATTTATAGTAGTAGGTATCCTTTCGTAATAAGGAGAAGAAGGCTACTAGTATCCTATTACTTTCTAGTTAAGGAAGATAATCCCTATAGAGACTAACTATAAGATCTATAACTAAGAACTACTAGTAGTAGTAGAATCCTTTAAGTATTAGAGATCGTACTTCGACGGCTTATAGTATATAGTACGTATACTCGTCGATTATACTAATCTTAAAGGATTTACGACTATAAAGTAACTAGTTAGTAGATAGGTAAGGTAGGCTATATTCCTAGTACCCTTCGACTTTACGATTAAGTACTAGATAGGAAAGAAGAATCCTACTAATATACTATCGAGGAGAAGCGACTACGAAGGCGAAACGTAAGCGATAAGTAACCTACTACCTATACTCTAAGCTAAGCTTTTAGTATAGTTAGACCTAACTAGAAGTATAGAACTAGTAGTAAAACGTATCTCGGTAATATATATCTCTATAAGAGGACTAGGAGTAACGTAAGTATAGCGTAATAACTTCGTTTACTATCCGGTAAGGATAGCAGCTATAGTCGCTAAAAATAACGGCCCTTACTACTATATACTAGAACTATTACTTAGCTTTATACGGATACTCTAGCAATTAGAGCTATTAGCTAAAGAGTTGTATAAGGCTATAAAGAGTAATAGCGGCGTATTTAAAGGGTATTCGCTCTACGATAATATCCTTTTTTAGGATAATATAATTTACGTACTAAAGGATTACGTATTAAGAGCGTAGATTATACGTATATATTACGACGACGCCTTAGTAGGGCATTTCGGCTATATAAAGATAGTAGAGTTAATATATAGGAAGTACTACTAGCCTAGTATATCTTAAGAGATAGCCGAGTATATCTCTATCTACGGTATCTACTAGCGGTCGAAGGCGAAGCGGTACTACCCCTATAGCGAACTATCTACGCTACTAATACTAGTAAGACTATAGTAAGAATTAATAATAGACTTTATTACTAATCTTCCGCTAAGTAAGCTTAGCTCCTACGTCTATACTACGATACTCGTAATAGTCGACTACTATATAAAGATAAGCCTCTTTATCCTAACGACGAAGAAGTATATAGCTATAGAGCTTACGGAGATCCTATAAAGGGAGGTAATTAGGAGGTTTAGAGTACTAAGCGGTATTATTAGCGATCGAGGGTCGCTATTTACTAGCTAGTTTTAGAGCGACTTCTACTATAAGACGTATATAAAACGTAAGCTTAGTACTATATTCTATCTATAGACCGACGGTTAGACGGAGAGAGTAAACTAGACGCTAGAGTAGTACCTATAGTACTACTACTTAGAAGACTAAGAAGACTAGGCGTCTTAGCTAGTATAAGCGGAATTTATATATAATAATAGTATATACCCTACGCTACGTATAAGTCCCTTTAGGATATTATACGGATACGATCTAGATATAGTATCTATATTAACTCTAGCGACTTCTATAGCTCGGGACGAGCTATCTAAGGGAAGGGTACCGGCGATAATCGACGCTATAGATAGGTTACGATAAGTATACGAGATACTTATATAATACTAGAAAACTATAGCTAAGTATTAAGCGAAGTATTATAACGCTTATTATAAAGTAAAGAAGTATAGTATAGGTAACCTAGTACTACTAGTATCTAAGAATATTAAGCTAGATATACTAAAGAAGAAACTTAGACCGAAGTTTCTTAGACCGTTTCGTATTATCGACGTAGTAGATACGTAGGCGTATCGCCTAGCGCTACCGTTAAGTACGAAGATCTATAATATCTTTTATATATTACTACTAGAGCCTTAGAAGGGCCGTAAGGATAAGGAATATAAAGTAAGTATACCTATTATAGAGGAAGCGGATAAGTAGTAAGTAGAAGAGATCGTAAAGAAGAGGATATAGAAATAGAAGATATATTACCTTATTAAGTAGATAGGATAGCTAGATAAGTATAATATATAGGAACTAGCTAAGTACGTTAAAGATACTATAGCGCTTAACGCCTTCGAGGCGCAAGCGAAGAGTAGATAGAAATAAAATAAGACTAAGATAAGTTAATAGTACGCGCTCGTTTCGCTATTAAAAAACTATATAGGGCTTAGCGGCCTATAGGTACTAAGTAGTAGGAGAGGAGGTAGCGCGTATATACCGCGTAGGCGCGTATTTAGTCGGAGTCGTTACTAGGAGTAATAGTACGGCCTATAATCTCGTCGACGGCGTCGATAGCCTCGGTAAGGCCGTCGTCGGCTAGATACTAGAGCGGTTAGTATACGAAGTATATACGATACGGAGTAGTAACTTACGTAGCGACTAATCTCGACGAGAGTAGTAAGGGAGGTATTAATACGCTTAAGCGTACCGATAGTATCGAGGCCGCCGAGCGTAGCTATAGCGCCGCCGGCGCGCTTACTCTTAAGTAGGATACTATTAGAGGAGATCTTATTCTTATTATAGTAGAAGGCGTAGAGGGTTGGCTTAATAGCTATATACGATTAGTATACGAAGCGTAAGCAATAAGTAAGATATATATACTAGAGATAGCTATAGCGAGCTCGTTATCGATATTAGCCTAGACTTACTAGTACTTCTCGAGGTCGTCGTAGGCGTCTAGCTCGAACTTATTACGCGTAGCGCGTACGTCGTATAAGCGCGATAGTAGCGCTAAGAAGGCGGGAGCTAATACCGGCTTATACTTCTAGTTAATATCCTTATAGCGGCGATAGCGGATAGTCTAGCTAGGGTCGAAGTAGCCCTCGGTATAGATATCGACTAGGTCGACTAGTAAACGATTAGTATACGTAGCGTAACTATAACGGGAGCGAGAAGCTTACGGTTAGCGGTTATATAGTTATAATAGCGGATACAACCCTTAGCTATAACCTTAGTACGCTTCTTAGGAGTAGTAAGTATAGGTATAGCGGTTACGCGGCACTTACCTAGAGTATTAGAGGGACCTATAGTAGCTATAGTAAAGATATTAAGGTTGTTTAAAGAGAACAAAAGGGTACTTACTAGTAGGTTACTAGACGTAGGAGGGGCGTATACGTAGCGTAGGCTATAAATAGGAGAGATACTTAGGAATAGAAGAGAGTTCTTAGATAGGCTTTATAGGCTACTTATACTCGCTACGTATACTTAAACCTATTACTATAGACTACCTATAAAGCCGCTTTACTTTACGTAACTACGAATATATATATAAATAATATAGTAATAAAGCCTTTACTATAAATAGTAAAGGCTAAGTACTAGAATAGTATAGCGACGGAAATCTCGCGTATAGTAACTAGTATAGAGCGACGAGAACGTACGAGAAGCGTAACGAATACGCTAGATAGGGGAGCTTAATATAAGATTAGGCTATGCCTATAGCTAAGGATAGCTATACTAGGGAGAAGGAGATAATTATAAGGACCTCGAGGAGGTAATATCTCCTACTAAGGCTTGCCTCGGCGTACGCGCCGCGTACGTAATATATAGGCTTTTTACGTAGCGTCGTATATACACTCGAATATATACTTATTAGTTCTACCTTCTATCGACTTATCGGTTAATAGGTATCCTATACGTTACTATATACCTAGCCCCTTATAACGAGTCTACTATAGTTAACTTTACTATTAGCCTCGCTCTTATAGTAGCCGTCTCTAGCTAGTAAGAATATATATACGGATCTACTAATTATATACTCTAAGAAGAAGAACGAGATAACTCGTAATATATCTAATATCCTCTCGTTATCTATTCGATTTCCGCTATAAACGGCTTTACGATACTAAAGTATTCCTTTATAGTCTATAGTATTACGACTCTTAGCTAACTAAATCTTTATAACTATTCTCTTTATTATATTTCTATATTCGTTTATCTATTTCTTATCGATCTTTTATAGTTTATACCTAGATCTAGATAGTATAGCTACTACTAAGTTTATCCTCTACCTTATTATTATCTCTCTAATTATTACTATTCTAATCGTTCTTATTCTCGTCCGCCTTCTCTTTATTCTCGTTTACCTAATTTTCCGATCTTAGTCTATAGAGAATAATACTTATTACTATCCTATCTTATATAATTTTCGTTATATTTCCTAAGTATTACTTTATAAACTATAGTATTCTCTTAGCTAGTATTCGATACTAAATTATATAAGTTAAGGCTAAAGTATATAATAGCTACTCGGCTAGGATTATCTCTCGAGTATTACTATACTTAATAACTTAATAAATAGTTAGATACTTATAAACGATATCTACTTTTCTTATATCTATATTATCTTTATTTTAGACGTATCTACTACTAACTTTAATAAGCTAGTATATAGATTAGATATTAAATATAATATTTATAGTTAGAGTTACTTAATAGTATTTTAGGAATTAGTACTATCTAAAGGACTAGCTTCTACTAGTTACGCTATCGACTTTTAACTCTAATATCTATTACTAATAATACTCTAGACTATTCCTCTTATCGTAATCGTAATCCCGTATTCTAGCTAAGATCTAAGCCTTACCTATATAAGGACTCTCTTTATTATACTAGCTCTATAAAATCTAAGACTTCGATTCCTATTAGAATTATCGTAATCCTATATTCTAGCTAAGACCTAAGCCTTATCTATATAAGGATCGTCTCTATTATATTAGCTCTATACTATTATAGCGTAACTTCCTATATAGATATCTCTATTATATAATATAAGTCTCGATCTATATAGTATATATTATAAGACTATCTAGATACTCGTAACGAAACCTAAATACTATATTATCGGATATATACTATAGTTAGTTTCTAAACTATATCTCGAGGAAGTCGGTAATATAGAGTATAGTATCGATCGGAATTAATAGTAGACTAAGTAGACGTCGATCGGTTAATAGTCTAATAGAAAGATTAAATTACTAGAACGTTATATAATTCCTATCTCTTAATAGAATCTATACTCCTCGAACTTAACCTATACTACTCTAGTATATATAAATAGCTAGATTATAAAGTATCGCTATAAGATAAGAGATATACTTAATATCTAAGTCCTCTATACTAGTAGATTCTAGCTCTATTCGAGACTAGAATAGATATACTAGAATAGCGAAGAGATAGGTTAGTATTAAGATAATCGTCTTTAGTAGCCTAAATAGAACTATAATAGTAATTCGAATACTCTTAATAGTAATTCGAATTACTAGAATAAATAGTAGCTAGAAGAAGTATAGAATAGCTAGAATAAGGATATAAGATATAAAGACTACTATATAGAGAGAGCCTCGGACGATAGTAGTAATTATATATATTATACTTTTAATATAGAAGAGAAGGATTATAAGTCTAAGGATAGTTAATACTCCGCATAGTAGTAGTATATCTATATTATAGAAGATAGTCTTCTTAGATCGGAAATAGATATATATAATATCGTAAAAGAATATAAATATTATCTCTATCCTAGAGGCTATAAGAAAAAGGCCTACTTTAAAAGTATCGATATATATAAGCCTAGACTTACTATAAGTCGTATATAGAGTCTAGATAGCGGATATAATAACTTAAGCGATCCCGTTCGAATAGTAGGATATTTATTACTAATTAGTACTTAAAACTCTATAGTATCTAAAAAAGCTAGCGAGAAAGAGGCTAATTATTATAAGGCGGATTAAAAGCGGACGATAAAATTATAGAATATAAATATATAGATATAATAGGTATATTAACTAGAAGAGATAAGTCGCGAGAAGGACTAGAGTAATACTAATTATAAGAATACTACTAATATAGTCGAGATTATATAAAGAAAGATCTAGCTAGAGAGCTATACTAAAGTTATTAATCTATATAAGTAAGCCGTAAAGGAGATACTTTAGCGATATTATAATTATAATAATTATACGAGTCGTAGGATACTTAGCTAGATTAAAAAGTATATTCTATATTATTTAGAGGAGCTACTTAATACCGCTAAGGATATCTTAATAGATTAATATAGTATTATTCCTTAGATAGGTTAGTCTAGTTTAGATTAGTAAAGAAGGATAGTTAATTTCTAGTTAGAAGCTAAATAGTAGAGCTAAGTATAACTAGCTAGATCTATATCGTCGCGCCTATAGCTTCTATCGTAGCCTACTATATAGCGTTTAGTTTACTAACTTACTATATACTTATCCTAAGTAGATACGGTTTATTATTAGAGCTACTATACTAGGTATTCTACTTAGATAGACTTAGATACTAAATATTTATATACTATATATTATATATAGGTACTCGTAGGTAATATATACTATCTAAGATATATCTACCGCTTCGTAGAGACGAGATTAGATATAAGGTATATCTCTAGTTAGATACTAGAATATCTCTTCTTTAACGTCTAAGAGCTAGACTTATAATCTAGAGGCTATTATATCGTTTCTTCCCTAATTTTAAGAAAGCGTATTTAAGAATATATTTCGATATTTATTAATAGGAGCCTATAAGATTTAGAAAGCTAAAGGTATCTACCGCTTTATAATATTATTTAAAATCTAGATAAATACTAGTTCTTCTCTATACTATAGAATTACTAATCTTAGACGTTAAATACTAGTCTTATATAAAATAAATATAATAGGAATCGATATCCTACTACCTAAGTTATTAGATATAGTATTCGGTTATTTTACTAGCTCGGACTATATCGAGGTTAATTTTATTAGGAATAGCTACGAATATACTATATCTATTAAGGATATATATACTTTACTAAGTACGAGCCTCTTATTTTATAAAGTTACGAAGCTAGCTCTACTACTCGAGACTAGCTTCGTAGAGATTAAATATTAAGGTCTATAAAAGATATTATACGTAGGAATAATATCTATAATTAGTACGAGAAATACTCTACGATATTTACTAGTAGGCGTATACTAGATCGAAGCTATACGTACTTAGAACTTATCCTAAGATCTATATATCCGGAAGATATTTATTATATTAGTAAAGTCCTTAAATATATATATCTAATAGCTCGCTACTACTTAGACTATATAGGCTAGTAATAAAGAGGATTATAGTATACTTAAGAAGATTAGCTAGCTAAGTATACGATACTCTATTAAACTTAATATTTTCGCTCTAAGTATATATATAATACGAATAGAGAAGATAGTATACTAACTACGTTTAATATAGTAGCTTAGCTATAATATATATATCTAACTAATACGAAATAGATATAACGTAGCTAGTATCGCTTCTAGCGCTATTAAATATAATAAGTCTTAGATAGTAGAGGTATCTAATATATTCTCTAAAAGATTCGAGCGACTCTAGATAGCTATAATATACTTCTTAGAAGCGATAAAGGTTCGTAGAGATAGACTACGAGAGATAACTAATTTACTCGAGAACGTTAGTATAATCTATATATAATCCGAAATTTTTAGTACTTAATAGTCTAGATAGAGTAATACGTAAGTAGTCGAGAAGCTATATAGACTATCTTTAGAGGCTATTCTAAACTATATACGCCTCTAGTATTAGGATCTAGATAGTAATAGATTATAGGCGGTATAGTTACTTATATATAAGTAGTTCTTCTCTTTAGTATATAGCTATAAATCTAGCTACTATATATATAATATTATACTTATAACTAATTATAGCCTTATAGATTAGAATAATAAATTCCTAATAGACGGCTTTCTACTAGAGGACTCTAGTATTCTAATACTCTTATAATTATAACTCCTATATATATATATTACTCTATATATAGTTAACCTATCCGTTTACGCGCCTTAAGTAGCTTATTAGATAGCTAGAGGCGATTCTCGATATAATTCTATATAAAGAATTCTTAGAAGTCGCTATATTTCGAAGCTAGATCGTCTATAATATTACCCTAGTAAAGAAGATATTATATTCTAGTAGCCTATTAAAGCTAGAACTATTAGTATAGAGTATTAGTAGAAGTCGTAGTATACCGTTATATATAGATAGTATTATATATCTATATAGTATAAGTAATAAAATTACCGTTAGCGAGAATACTTTATAGTTTTATCTAGAGAACTAGAACTAGTTACTTCGCCTTAGCTTTAGTAAGTTTATTCTAAATTCGGCTCTAGGATACTAGCTCTAATCTTTAAGAGAGACCTCTAACCGCTAAATAACTAGGAATAATAAGATATATATTATTATTAGTTATAATTCTATTAATACTACGCTCTATATTATAATTTAATCTCTAAAGATTCTAGTAAAGATTAGCTAGAAACTTTAAATCCCTTTCTATAGTTAAGTTATATCTATTATTTTAGCTAAGTCGAAGTCTAGTATATAAAAGATACTTATATCCGAATAGCTAGACTATATATTAATAAGTCTTCTAGATAAAGTAACTTAGTAGATCCGCCTAGATCTAACTTCGTACCGAAATAGTAATAACGATCTAAAGTTTCTAAGTCTCTTCCTCTACTATAAGAGCGGGATACTTATTATCTTAATAATACTAAGTTAAGGTAGAGTAGTATTCGAGTATAGTATACTAAGATATAGGCCGATAGCGCTTTAGCGCTATAGTATTTTCTACGATCTTCCTAGAAGGTTAGACTACTAAGGCTTAATAATACTATATTAAGCTATAGTACGAGCCTATATATACTATAGCTTAGGACTTAGATCGCTACTATTTCGAAATATACGCTATACTAGCCTAATATTAGACTTTTATAGATATATCGAGCTATCCTTAGAATATATACTTACGACTAGACGAATTCTAGTATTTTTAGCCTAATATTCTACTATACTATATAGGCTACGAGCTTCGGACGAGCTTTATAAGGCATATCTCGTTCGTAACTATAAAAGTAGAGTCTATTCCCTTACTTCGAGAAGAATCGAAGGGCTATATATAAGATATTAAAAGTAAAGCCTATACTAAGATAAGAAGCCTATCTAGAACGTCTAACCTATTATATAGCTCTAGGAAGCTATAGTCGAAGCTAGTATTTATATATTATAGATATAGAAAGGACTACTACTAGAATCGGCGAGCTATTAGAAAGATAGCTTAGGAGCTAGATAGTACGAAGTAGTATCTATAAGCTATAGTATTCTATACGTCTATAAAATAATTAAAGATATTTTAACTATATACGTAGTATAAGCGATATATCTATAGACTTAGTATAAACTCGGATAATAAGAAGGTAGATTTAAGATAGATAGACTTATATATAGCGATAAGTATAGCTATATATTAGGCTTTATATTTAAGCTAGTAGAGCGTAACGGGTTTAGTCTCTTTCGTAACTCGTACCTATACCTTTAGTATAATATACTATCTAGCTCGCTCCTATAAGATTAGTATCTAACTTAAAGGAGTCGATAAATACTAGGAGCGTATCGTCTAATATCTAAGATAGAAATAGATAAAACGAGGCGAAATTATATCTTTAAGTATTACTATATAAGTAAAAAGCTTACGGTCCCTAATCGAATACTAGAATAATATCTACTATATCTTTATTAGTATATAGTATCGAATATTAGAAGAAGGATAGGGCAAAACTACTACGTAGTAAAACCTTACGTCTATCTTAATATATATATTATAGTATAAACCCGAAAATATATAACTCTTACTAGCGAGTCTACTACCGTCCCCTTTCTTTCTCTTTCTAAAATCCGATCTTCTCGAAATATAATATCTATTACTTTAAGCCTATAGTAAGTCTATCTATTAACTAGATCTATTTCGTAGCGTTAATAGAAGATTTAAGCGTCTTCTAGATACTATATATATTCTTTCTTTATTAGCTAATCTTAAAGTAAGTTACGCTTTAGTAGATTTATATAACGTATACTATATATAGTAATACGTCTAAGAATCTTACTAGATATTAATACTACGAATACTAGATATTCTTTACGATTAGTATTAGTAATAATCGCGTCGACTAGAAAGCGGACTAGTAGAAGATCCTTACTTTTATTTAAGGTTATATAAACTAAGGTATAATAAATATAACTAATATAGAGTATAGCTAGATCTAGGTTTTTAGTAGATTAAAGTATAGTCTATATAGCTATATATTAGAGCGAAACGTCTTCTAGAAGATCGCTAGTAGTATATAGTATTAGTAAACGTCGAAACTTAATATAGTTATAGTCTAGTATATTACTAGTATTAGTAAGGACTTTATCGATATCCTAGTAATAGATCTAGTAGATATATAGCTTAAATATAGCGCTATCGATATATTAAAGGTCGAAATATATAGTCGTAGCTTATAGTAAAGCCTTAGTATAGCAATCCTTAAAGAAGATAGAAGTCGCGACCGCTAGCGACTTATATACTTTAAAGACGGTTTAATCTTTACTAGAGCTAGTATAAACTATTATAATAGAGTACTAATCTCTATAGATATAGTTAGAAGTAACGTAGACGTAACGAATTATATTAAGGACTTACTAAATTTAGTTTATTTTTATAGTAGTAAGTCGGCTTTAATCGTAAGTCGGCTTTAATAATATTCTCGATAAGTAAATAGTTACTAGTAAAAGTACGATCTTCGCTTAGAACAATTACGATAACGGGAGCTATCGTAGGAGTTTAAGTAGTATTATATTATACCTCTAGCCTATCTAATACGGCTTATATATAAAATACTCTACGCTAACTACCTATTATATTAATAACCTCTAACTATAATAGAGATAGGCAACGTAAGGCTATAATATAGTCTCTTTATAAGCTACCTATAATATATATACTAAATATATAGTAGATAGTATATAACTCTAACTTTCTAGTAATACTTCTACTATCTAAACGTTCGCGTAAAATTAATAGGCGGTATCGCGGAGTATAGAGTAAGTAATATATATTAATCCTATTATAGATATATCGCCGATAATACTAAGAATAATACTCTAGGCTCCGAGGCGCCTCGAAGGTATTACTAGTTATAACTATAGAAGCCGTTAAGAGGAAGGTCTATATCTAGTAGTTTAGTCTATATAGTAGGCGCTTCTTTAAACTTACTAATACTATTAGTATATTCGAATATACGGCGGAGCTTAGTATTACTCGTATCTAGATATAGCGGGTTCGAATAGTAGGTCGACTAAAGGCTACTAAGATAATATCGTATAGTATTCTTTAATATTATAATTACTATCGTTACTAAGACTAAGTAGTAGCGACTCGGATCGTCTATATACTAGAAGTCTATCGCTACGTACTAGAAAGGCTCGCTACTATATATATCTACTTAGTCGAGGTTACTCTAGAGTAAAAGTAAGACTATATAGTACTTAAAACGAGTCGGCTTTTAAAGCTAAATACGAGTATAAACGCTTTATATAGGAATACGGATATCTCGCTAGCCTTATTACTTCTTATATCGGCCTAGTATACTAACCTCTTACTCGATAATATATCGAATACTATATTTAATATCTCTAGAAATTACCTCCGTATCTAGGCCTACTTCTTAATATAATAATCCTATCTTCTAAAGATATTACTTATATTAGAGGCTAGAGTTTAGTAAAGCTAAACGATTTAGGAAATATAGGATAGAATAGAATTAGAATCTAAAAATTACTCGTATATTCGCGCTACTAAATAGCGGCCGATCTCTCTTACTATATAGTAGAGGAAAGTACTACTACTAATAGTCGACTTTAGCTTTACTAGATTAATCCTAAGATCCTCGATTCTCGTCTATACTAATATCTAGTCTAGGATTTTTCCTAGTATAGCTACTCTATAAGAGTAATTAACGAGTAGGCGAAGGCTTAATATATACTAGATAGTTAGATAGCGGTTCTACTTAAGGAGAGTTCGTAATCGTAATTAGATCTAGATATATATCCTATATCTCGATCTATTTATTCTTTTTAGCTAAGAAAATATCGCTATATAATAGATCCTAATATACTAGATATATTATTACTTCGTAAAAGATATTCTCTTCTTTATAGTAAGTAGATATATTAAATACTTATAATATAGTAAAGTAGTAGTAGTAGTACTTCTAGTAGTATACTTAATACTCGAAAGAATAAACTATTAGTAATACGACTTCTCGTAATTAGTATAGCGTATTTATAGTATAACGAAGTAGATAAGATCGTCTAGGATCGAAGTATAGGAGAAGCTTCTAGATAGTTTATAGATCGAATATAGTACTATCTAGCTTATCCGAATCGCTACGAGTACTATCGAAACGCTTATATTATAGATAATATAAAATATAGCGAGTACGCGAGACGCGACGAGAATTTAATTATAGTCGATAGTCTAGATAAGCTTTAAATCCTAAGGACCTTAATAAAGTATATACTAAAAGGTACTAACCGAAGACTAGAGCGGTAGACGACTCTAATATTTATCCTTAATATAATCCTACTATTTAGTACTATCTATATTACTATATATACTATAGTCTATACTAAATCTCGTATCCTTACTACTACTAGCTATATCCTAGTAGCGCTTACTAGATTAATCTAATATAAAGAGTAGATTAGAATCGAGTAGCTATAGATAGAAACGGTATATACGAGATACTATAGTAGTATCGCTATAGTAACGTTAAATAAGTATATATCGCCTTTATATATAGATACTATTTTATTATAGCTAAAATATCGTCTATATTCTATACTATATAGCTAAGTAGACTAGTTAGGAGATATCTAGTTCCGGCTATATAGATTCTACTAGCTCGGGAACTTTAGCCTTTAGGACTCGAGAGTTTTATAATTAGATACTATACTAGATTATATATAACTAGATTTAGGATTAGTCCGGTCTATACGGAAATAGAGAAGATAAAATTAACGCGGTTATAGAGGATAGTATATAAGACGAATACGATATTATAAATCCTTATAAGCTTATAACTAATTTCCTTTAATTACTACTATATATCCTCTAGGAATATTTATTACTCCCTATACTTAAGTAATTATATATCTATTAGCGATTCTATCTAAAGGCTAGACTATAGTTATATCTATATATTAATTTTACGGAAGATTAATATTCTTCTTCTAGCCCTCTAAGCGCTAGATAATCCTATAAATAGACTTTAGTTTCGATATAAATACGAGCGAGTATTTAGGCTAGTCTATACTACTATAGCTATCCTAAAGGATACTATCGGATATATATTAAAATCGACGAAATAGCTACTTATCTTTTAGTACTACTTTTACTAATAGATATACTTATTAGTACTAATACGCCTATATAATTCCTTATATTAGTATAGAAATACTACTCGGATATTAGTATTATTCGCTTCTATAGAGATATATATATTAGCGCTAGTAGATTAGCTCGAGCTATATTCTTTAGTATAGATATATATTATAAAGCGCGTTATAAGATAACGTATATCTACGAAGTAAAGTATATTATACCTTACTAGCTTACTATATAGTAGTATCCTCTAACTATTATATAGAGCCTATAAAGAATTTCCTACTCCTCCTTATACTATAGAAATAGTAATAGAGACTCGAACGCTTAGAATAAAGACTACTAGTATTATACTAGTTCTAATATATATACCTATCTTACTCGTTTATCTCGCGCGAAGAGAGATAAGAATTATATATACTATTTACGCGACGTTTAAGATATAATCTCTACTTCGTATAGTAGGTTTTATATATAAGAAATAGATAAAGAGATATAGTAGCGGAACTTATACTACTAGTAAGTCTATCTTATATAGATTCTTCGGCCTAGCTATATATATAGTTAGCGTAATACTCTATTTTTAATTCTATTATTAATATACTTATAAAACGACTACTATAATAATAGCTCTTCTATCTATAGCTCTAATCTCTCTAGATATTCTAGATTTTCTATTCCTTAGTACTAGTAGAGCCCCTATTATCTTCGATCCGAATATACTACCTCTAAGTATATTCGACCTAAACTATTACGACTAGGTAGCTATATATAGTTAATATTAGGCTAACCTTATTAGGAAAGATAGAAACGATAAAAGAGCTAGTATATAATAGAAAGTCGAATTAGTATAGCGAGTATTTAATTTATCTATAGTATAGTATACTAGTACTATTTAGTATAGCTTTAGTACTAAAATAGTTAGTAAAGCTCGTAAAAGATAGAAATATACTATAGAAGATTTATTAGTAGTAAAGTAAGAACTTAAGGATACTAAAATAGATATATTAGAAGCGGTATACTAGAATAGGACTTAAGCGAATATTATTATATACTAGGGGAGTAGTATTATATTAGCTATCTCTAGATACCTTATTAGTTAGGATAGACTATAGATCGCTATCGGTTCTATATAACCGGTTAAGTAGTTTAATATAGTATAGCTTCTAAATTCTACTTATAATAGTAAGGTTTTCGTTATCGAACCCGAGCTTAAATATTATTTAATTTAATATATTTCTACTTTCTTTTATATATCTTATCTTTTCTTACGGTCTCTATATAGTCTCGATAGTTATCCTATCGTATATTCTCGATAATATCCTATATTAGATAAGATAAGTACTATTTAGATATAGTATAGTATTAGCTATCTAGATATCGAATAATTTCTATATTCTAGGTAGATTCGTCTACTTAGTACTCTTATATATATAGATAAAATATAATATTATTAAGTTAGGTATATATTCCTTTCTCTAGTATATCTAAGATAGTATCCTACTTCTAATACTATAATTTAAAGTTTACTAGATCTAGTTAACTACGTTCGGCTATCTCGGACTATCCTATTTTAGTATAGACTTCGCGCTAATATAGTAACTCGAATTAGAATATAGTCGTAAGGTCGCTTAGTTAGCTTCTTTTATCTACTATTCTATCTTAATCTAGCTAATATACTAAGCTTAATCGTACTATAGATATCTTAGTCGTAATATTAAGATATAGAGTATATAGATATTAAATTTGTAGGCCGAAGCTCTAATAGTCCTACTATTTCCTATCTAGTCTATATAGACTATTCTTAGTAAGCTAGCTCTAGGTTCTATAGTCTATATCCCTCGCCTCGTAGTCTATTAAACCTTATATATCTCGTATATAGGGTATTATTACTATTCTCGGTCGATTTTACGCTATTATATACTATACTCTAGTCCTCTTACGTATATATTATACCTATTAATATTAGACTAAATATATTTAGCGAATATAAATATTAGGCTAAATAGAAAAGCTACTCGATTTTACGCCTTATATAAACGTTCTTAGAGGCCTAGAAGCTTCTATTTAGGATTATATAGACTAATATCCTTAACGCCTCTAGAGCGTATTATATAGATAGAAACTTATATCTATACTAAATAGTAATTTCTACTAGGTATTACTCTAGATCTATATATAGGCTTCTAAAAGATAGATTTTTAGTATAATCCTCTATAAGTCTAATTAATAAGATAGAAGTACGATTAAACAAATATTAATATATAGAGTATAATCTATACTAATATAAATAGGATAAGTAGTACTATACTAGTAATCGTCTAGTAGAAGTAAAAAAATAACTTAATATATTACGACTTAGTTTAGATTATAAATTTCTATTTAATATCTATAGAAACGCTACGTCTTCTAGATAGTATCTATATATTTAGATTATCTATAATTATTACCTAATCTTATCCCTTAGTCCCTAGATAATCGAACTTATATCCTTAAACGCTAATACTATAATAGGATTCGTTATTTATACTTAGAAAATAGCTAAGCCTATTAAGTTAATAAGTTATAGCTATTAAATTTAGGCGTTATAACCGCTATCTATACGCTTCTCGAAAGCCTCCTTTATCTTTATTAAGCCCTTTATAAGACTATCCTTAATAATCGACTTAATCTACTCCTAGTATACGTTAAGGATTAAGCCTATTTCGATCGCCTTAAATTTATCTTTAGTCGGATTATAGAGGAGTATTAAGATCTATAGGATATTAGAATTATAATAAGTAAGTATAGTATAGTATTAGCTTACGAAGTTATATAATATAGTACGCTTTATCTTCTCTATAAAGCGAATCTCGTCTAAGATAACGCTTATATTAGTCTACTTAAACTATTAGCGAGCCTCTATAATAGCTTCCTTAGGAATAGTACTAGTACTATTATTAGCTATTATCGGTTTATTACTTTTATAAGATATTTATATAAATATTCGAAAGATAGTCTAGATATAGCTTAACTTAGAAGATAGTTATATATTTAGTAGGATAGAAGAGTATAGATAGGAGAGATATTCGTTCGTCTATCTATTTACTCGCGTTTACTTAGAGCTATCGCTTAACGTTACGTAAGTCGCGACGCGCGACCGTCGTTATAACGCGTTTATAGACTTTATATATATATACTATCCGATCGTAATAGATACGCGATAGGAGCTATACTAGAGATATTAGATAGCGTATATTTATATAATAGGACTAACGGAGGAAGGCTAGAGTTAGCCTTAAATTTAATATAATTATAGCGAAGTAGAAAAGAATAATCTAGCGAGTAACGAGCGTTATAACTAAGGATTATCGTAGAGTTAGATAGGTACGATTCTCTTAGATCCTATTTAGTAACTTTTAGGTACTACGTCTACTAGGATTATTAGCGCCGCTAGTACGCCGCTCGGTATACTTAATAGCGCTAGAATAGTAAATTTATACTATAGCTACTATATTAAGTACCGTCTTATCGATATATTATATTATCGTATTATTATTATTTAGTAAATATAATATAGAAGATAGAAGCCCTTCTAAGTAGCTACCTAAGAGTACTAGACTCTACTAAGATCCTACTTAGTCGTAATCTAGATATACTACTTAATTTTAGAAGAAATATAATAGCGATAATAATATTACTAAACTAATATCTATAAGTATAGATAGTATAGCGAAATTAAAGTATAGATATAGATCTCTTATTCTATTTAAAAATTATCGAATTTAGTCTAGGTTTAACCTAATACTATTATAGATAATCTTTTAGCTAAAACCTAACTCTCTACTTTTAATATACTCGATAATATTATACCTAAACCTAAGACCTAATCTAACTCTTAAATAACTATAAGTTAAGACTTATAGAGCTAGTAGTCTTAGTTATAAGATAAAAGTAAAGGTAAAAAGAAGATACTATTATAATAGTTTTAAGCTATAAAGGATATCCTTATAAATAGGTAGCTTAGTACTATCTAAAGGAACGAATATCTTAACCTAAACCCTAATACTATTATCTACTAGTATATACTTAACGATATATTAAACGTAGCTCTATCTAGATTAGATATTACTTAGTCTTAAGCTAATAGTAAGGTATATACCTATTGTATTCCTTTTAACTATTACGTTATCCTTAAATAACTCTAAGGCTCTAGGTTTAGTTTTAATCTAGTTAAGAAGATAATTACCTATTCTAATAAGACCTAGTATAACTTTATAGCTAGTAAGAATAGGTTAGAGGTAAAGTACTTACGTAATAGACTACCTAAATATCTAGACGTCTATAAGGTTATCTTTACTAGTAAGACTACTATAGGATTATATATAAAGATATCCTTAAAGATCTCTACTATATAGCCTATTACTCTAGCTATTTCTATATCTATTCCTTCTACGCTAAATCTAGCTATAGAAGAGCTAACTAAGTTATCTACTATTAAGAATAATAAGAAGAAGTAGAAGACTTAACTAACTATACTTCTAATTAAGCCGAAGTAATAGAAGCGATAAGGTACTAAGCTACTCGTTACTAGTATTAAAGAGGCCTTTATATCTATTAAAGAACGTAACTATCTCTAAGAAGCGCTTATTCTTATAGCTATAGAAGATATAATAAGAGATAATAATATACTAAAGGAGATAGAGTATAGATTTAAGAAGTCCGACTTAGAGACTATTCTCTTTATAATAAGAGATTAGCTCTACTATCGTACGATACTCGTAGAAGCCGTATAAGATATTAGTACTAACGAAGAGAATAACTTAATTATACTTAGAGAGGGTATTATTAAGTAACGGAGATTTAAGCTAGCTTAAAGCTACTCTACTATTATTACTATTTACTATACTATAGAGATATTATTACTAAATTTAAACCGCTTTACTAGTATATATATACTATACTTAGTTCTAATTTTAGTATACTTCTATCTACCTAGTATAGAGTTCTAATACTATATAGATCTTTAAAATTAAGTAACGATCTCTACTAAGCTTACTAACTCCTTTAACTATCTAGTAGTCGTCTCTATATCCTCGGACCCTATACTCTAAGTAGTATAGCTTTTATAAGCTAATATTCTAGCTATATCCTTAACCTACTACTATATCTATACTACGATCTTAGAGATATCTATAATATATATAGCGATTATAGTATATATTCGTACGAGTAAGTATATTTAAAAATCGTATTAATTAGGTAATATCTAAGCTTAGTAGAGCTATACGGAGGTAAGTACTAAATATCTAGAAATAGTACTCGAAAGTAATAACTTTTTAAAGATTATATAACTTCTACGACTAATCTATATTAATTAAGATACTTTCTAGTAAATAGCGCTAATAAAAGTAATTAATACGATAACGACGATAATCTATACTAGCGGCTTATAAAGTACTTCTCTACGGATCGCTAATATATCCTTATACTACTTCTAGTAAGCTCTAGTAACCCTATCTCTTTACTTCTATATTATCTTATATTCTATCTCTAAATCTATACTATCTATTTAGTTATACTATCGCTTAGTAGTCGCTCGTTAGCTCTTATTATAGCGACGCTATTTATCTTTAAATAGTATATCTAAAGGGTTATATATCCTTATAAAGTTATAGATATAGACTAAGATATAGATAAGATTAACCTATATATCTAGGTTAAACTAAGGGCCGTTTTTAAGCTAGTAGATATACTAGCGGTTCTTAAATACGCCGAATACTCGCTTAACGATATTCTATAAGGTAGAGTACTAGAGATTAAATAGCTCCTTAGTACTTATTAGTCGCTAATTACCCTATATCTACTCCTTTAAATAGTATCTAGTCGCTTCGTATAGGATTATTATTAATTAAGTACTAGCGTATCTAGTATCTATAAGATAGTACTTATCTTCTAGTAGGTTAGAGCTAAATCTATACTACTTATAAGCCTTATTAAGTACTTTACTATCGTTTATAGAGCTCTTCTATCTAGCGAGAATAAAGGTAAATAGTATATTAAAGTCGATAATAGCGAGTATATTCTAGCTTATAAAACCCTTCCTATTACGCTATAGTATCTACTTAAATATAGGTATATAAGCGTTTAAATAAGTACCGTCTAGTACGCCTATATAACCCTTAAATTCTTTATACTTTAGATCTTTTAAATACTTAGGAATATTATTATAATCTAGCTCTTAAACGTACTTATTATATAGCTCTAGTATAGCTCTTAATACTACGTAGAAGGACTCGCTTACTATCTACTTCGAGCGCTTAAATAAGTAGTAGACTTTATTATATATAGCTCCCTTACTATAGATATATAGAAAGTATATTAATCTCTCTATAGCTATTAAGTATCTTATAGATTCGAGGCCGCTATAAGTAATAAGAGCGTCTAGTAACTAATAGAAGGTCTTAACGCTAACTCTATAGAGCTAATAGAGGTTATTCTTATATACTAGTAACTTAGTAGTCTTCGTAGTTCTAGTATAGATTTAATACTTAAAGGTATTCTTTATATTCTTAAAGTCTAGATATTTCTCGCTATATAAATTAATTACTTCGAGGATAGTAGTAATAGTAATAACGATCTAATCTTCTAATAGTCTAGTAGTATATATAAGAGCGTCTATAGTAGTAATAGGTAATAGCGATAGTAAGGTTATAAAGACTTTAAATCTACCTCGAATTCTATACTCTTACTATAATAATAATAATATCTCTAAATAGGCCGAATACTACTATACTAATAATATACTATAAAGCGAAGCGATTATAGATATATACTAGTCTATAAAGAGTATAGAAGAAGATAATAGTAAGAATAATACTACTAGAGAGCTATAGTAAAGAATTTATACTTAGATTACTATATTTAGGTAATCTAGATAGCTTAATAGTATTACTAGTATACTAGTAGTACTAAGCGCTCTAATAGTAACGAGAATATAGATAAGATTACTATAAAGCTATTATATCGTTTAGTAATCGATAGTAACGATAATAATACTAGAGTACTATTTAGTAACCGAGATAACTACTAAGGGGTTAGTACTAAGAGTAGGTCGTAGGGTTACTAAATAGACTCTTATTAGATATCCGACGAGTAGCCTAGAGGTTTCGGGCCGAGCTCTATATATCTTAGAACGTTCTTATATATTATAATTATATATCTCTCTCTACTATACTACGATATACTATAGCGATACTACTTATACTAACGATAGATATATAGCGGCGAGAAAATTATATTATAATAGAAATAATCTAATAGACTAAAGAGAGCTAGTAAAGTAACGTTATTACTTTTATCGCTTTAAATCTCGAAATATATATACTATTCTTATTAATAAGCTCGTCTAGACGACTATATACTTAAACGTCGTATATAATTTTTATAATATAGGATATACGCTAGCGTACTTTAGCTATAATAGGGTTAAGTCCGGCTTCGGTAATTCGTTCTATAAGGCCGATCGATTTTAGATAATCGATAGTACTTTCCCGACTTTAGATCGATTTCGCGAAGTAGTCTTTAAGACTAATTCTATAGTTAGTTTAGATTATACCTTAAGTTCTTAGGAATCTCTTATAATAAGTAGGATAGCTACTTATATAGAATAAATAGATATTCTAAGCTAAAGTACGAACTTAGCTCCTCTAGCTTACCTCTAATTATACTCTACTAACTAATATTAATATTTATACTCGTCTATATCTCCCTTAGTATATTTAGGAGTATATCTAGTAGGCTAATTTCGAGCTACTACTTTATTATCGAGCCTACTCGTAATAAGCTATAAGATCTTATCTAGTATACTATATTCCGCTATATAAGTATAAGGAATAGATATTAGATTAGATTACTATCTCTATAATAAGCGATTTGCCTTAAGAATTAGTATACTAATATAAATTCTCTAAACTTAGATAAGGCGCTATTACTCTTAACCGCTAATAATATAATTAGTATAGATAATATAATAGGATCCTATATAATATCCGTTAGCGTTACTATAACGAATTTTCTATAAGTATCCTTAAAATTAAAATCTTTTACCGATAGCTACTAAAAGCGGCGCTAAGTATTATTAGAGTCTAATACTACTATATTAGGAGTTCCTAAATACTACTACTTTATACTATAGATAGACGTAGAAGGTTTATATTATATAGATCTATACGCCTATAAATCTAGTTCGCTTAGTAAGGTCTATAAGCTCGATTAGCTTCGTATTCCTAATATTTATAAGAACGCCGTTACTAACGTTCTAGTTATTAAGGATCCTTATTCGCCTAGTCCTATTATAGAGTCTAGTCTATCCTTTACTACCTTATATAAGTAACTAGCCCGAAACTTAGTTAGTACGGTCGGCTTATATAGTTCTACCTTATACTTATACTACTATAGCTTAATTATAGTATTAAGCGTACGACTAACGATAGTAATAAAGATCTTTAGTACTCGACTATTTTATATTATTATCTCTACTAACGCCTACGATATAGTATACTAAACCTACCGAGTTCTATTAGTATATAAGGCGATCTATAGCTAGATTACTACTTACGGCTTCGCTATCTTCTACTACTAATATATCTACGATAAATATCTCTCCTTTTAGGATATCTCTAATTATACCGACTACGTACTTACTACTAATCGATTCGGCTATTATTAAAAGTATATTAAGTACTATATTACTATTCTTAACTATAGCGAAGATATATATTCTTTTATCTTTATAGGAGTCGTCTATAGAGATAAGTTAAACCTTTATAGAGCGAATAAGATAGGATATACGAAATCTAGAAGAAAAAGAGATATTATAGTAGCTATATAATAAAGAATAGGCTACGATAGAAGCTTAGCGCGATATTACTAGTTATAATAACGGTCTTATATAATATTTATTAACTTTATCGCGCTATATCTTTTAGTCTACGATATAAATTTAATAATAGCTAATCTCCTTCTTACTAAGACTACTCTTCGCTTAGAAATAATAACTCTTACTATAGTCGCGCTAGCTAGCTACTATCTTATTACGCTCTTCTAAAGGCTAATTATAGGATATTTAGTCCTAAGTTTATAGAAGAGTATCTAACTCCTAGTAGCTAAATACTACGACTAGGAGTAGTATCTAGCTCTAGTAGTACTTACTTTATTAGGTTTAGCTTATCTTATAGAGCTTTTACGAATATAGCTAGATTAAAGTCGTAATAAAGCGGTTTATATAGTATAACTTAAAAACCCTTAGAACTTATCTCGTAATAATAAGGACGTAAGCTTACTAAGCCTCTTACTAATATAACGCTACCTTTAGTACTAATAGATATATAATAGGACTATATATTACTACTATACCTAGTAGTATTATAGCTAGATACGAGCTATCTTTTAGTAAGCCTATAAAGGGAGTCTAAGCCTCTAACCGGAAAAGGCTTAGCTAGCTATAAGTTCTTCCCTATAGATATAAATATTATACTAGACGTAGAATAAGAGTTAAGTTCTAGAAGCCTTTAAGAAGAGGAAGGAGTAATTAAGCTAGAGGTATACTAACGACTAGTAAGCGAAAGTTAGCTATATAAGATATATATACGTACTAATAGTATAGTAGGTATTAGACTATAATCGTCTAAGAGCCGACTATAACTCTTATCTATAGTAGAATATTAATAGATACTAAAAAGTAATAGTTAGTCCTAGCCGTATATAGAAGGAACTTACTAATATTCTCTTTATAGACTAATATATATAGCGTTATCGATATACTACGATATAAGATATTTATACTTTAAGGAAGCCTAGCGGTATTTATATATAGATATTAGCTAGAAGACGTATCGCGATCTAAAGCTTCGTACTAATTTACTTTTCTAGACGATTAAGGTAATAATATTATAGGAAATAGAGTAAAGTTAGAAATACTATATAATATAATAGTAGGTAGTATAGATAGCGAGGTAATATATTAGGTATATATAATCTAGATATTAAAGTATTAGATATACTAACGCGAATAGGATATATATACGGCCTTTAGGCCTTCGAGTACTAATCTCGATATCTTTATAGAAGCTTAGCTATTAATTTAAGCTATAGTAGATAGCTAAAATATAACGTACTAAAGATAGTAGTCTCTTAAGATATCGTATCTAATATATAACTTTCTTAGGTTACTACTCTTAGGGCTAGATATACTACTATAGGCAAGTCTACTATATTCTTTAAGGAATAGTAGGGATCCGGATTATATAGTAACTATCTATAATATTATATTTAATACTATAGTTCTAATATTTTACCTAGGGCCTTTATATTAGTAAACTATATATTCTAAGCAATCGCTAAAAAGGAGCTTTAGGATTTTAACTATAATATCTAATTCTACGTAATCGAGATAGATATTATAGTAGTAGAGGAGGAAAGACTCGCTAACGCTATATAGATCTACGAAACGTATCTTACTAATCTTATTAATAAAGTTAATTATACTATTAAGAGCTATAGAGTCGACGATATCCTTAGTAGTATCGTTAGCGATTATATCTAGTATAGTTCTTTATAATACTAAAATAATAGAGTATCTATAACTATAGATAATATTAAGGTTACCTATACGAGACGTTAGTACGAAACTAAGCTTAGCTCGGCTCTAGAAGCTTATAAGACTATACTAATAGCTATTAATAGTAGAGGGAGTAGCTAGAGCTATATACTTATCCTACTAGATATCGCTATAGAGATACTATAAAGGAAGAGTAATTCCTATTAATTTAGACTCTAGAACCTTATAAGTCGAGAAAAGTACGTTTACCGAATATAGATTTAGATACCGGACTAATAAGTTACTATAGGAATAATAAGTTACTTATACGAGAAGCTATCTTTAAGGAAGCTAAACTTATTAATTCGAGCTAGGCCGTTCTCGAGAGGGTTCTTAATAGCGTTATAAGATAGGATTTATATATTCTATAGAAGGAGTCTTTAGTAAGGAATATATTTATAAGTCGCTATAATAGCTAACGAAAGAAAGTTAACCTAGCTCTTAAAGCCTAACCTAGATCTAGTCTATTAGCTACGAACGAGCTTAATATATCTCCTATATATTCGAATCTTAGATAGATAGGAATTAAAAACTACTTTAGACGTTATAATATAGCTACTAAACGTTCGCTTACTATTAAGGATCCGTTAATATAGTAATATCTAGCGATCTATAGATTTAGTCTCTATAACGACTTTTAACTAAGAAGTAGCTAATCCTAGTAAGTCTATAAAGAATCTATCTACGAGTAGATTACCTCTTATATTAGGGAGTAATAAGATTCTATCTCGAAATATAGTAGCGAAAATTTTAGTAATTAGATATCTTTCGAGACTTCTAACTATAACTAGAGAGTATAATAACTAATAATATACTTAGCTTTTAAGATAACTTTAAGTAAATAGAAGTAACTTTATCTAGTAGGCTATAAGCCGGTCTTTTTACTTTAGTACTATAAAGATCTTATTAAGATTACGATCCCGACCTTAACTATCTCTATATTTAGATATAATTCGATCGTAAGGATTACTATTAGTCTTAATTCGATATTTCGCCTAAGGAAGCGGTAAGGAAAAATATACTAGTAGATTATAATATTAGGATAATAGTTTAAATACTATATAGAGAAAGAGCTCTACTAATATAGATATAGAATTTTTATTATAAGTAATTCGGACTTATATAATAGATCTAATATAAATTAATAATTCGTATATAGTTAGTCTATCTTACTTCTAGAATAGCCTATAATAGATAATTAGTAACTATACTTAATTACTATACGTAATCTTAGGTTACTAAGAATCTATATAGATTAGATATATCTTATTCTTAATAAAAGAGAAGAATATCTCTTATATACTAAGATAGAGAGGTATCTATAGTAAGCCTTTAATATAGATTCTAGGTCGATAATATAAGGTTTTACTACTATAAGTATAAAGATAGAACTAATCCTTCTTATAGTTATTTAGAAAGAAGTATTACTATAGTAATATACGAGGCGCTTAAAGACCTTCTCTTATATAAAAGTCTTATTATACCGAATCCGGTCGTCTTCTCTTTAGTCGGAGTTCTAGGGCTAAGTATCGATATTATTACGATTCTAAGCTAGATAGTCGAGACCGAAAATATAGTATAGTCGCTACTAACTATATATAGTCGTTAAGACCTTAAGACCGTCTATATAGAGCGAGTAGATAATAAGTCTCTTATAACCTTACTATAATAGTTTTAGAAAGCGATTAGTATTAGTAATCCTAGTATTTCTAGTATATATAGACTTATATATTATTTCTATACTTACGATTAGATTTTTTCGGTAGATATTAATATATTTATAGAAATATTTCCTAAGGATAGATAGGACTAGTATACTATAGAGCGATAGTATATAAATTCTATAAAAGAAATAAGATATCTACTTACTAAAATTAATAATTATACTCGAGGTTATTATAATAGTAAATTTAATTACTATTTTATATTAGTCGCTAGATTAACTACTATATTATAATCTTTTTATCTTATAGTAGAGACTCTATCGAGGGAAAGTCTATAGAGCTTAATAATCCTTAAGAAGCTCGTCGATATATTTAATATAAAGCTTACTAAAGTATTAGATAAGCTCTCTATACTAAGTCCTAACCGTAGACTAGGGTCGACGATAGCCTATACTTACCGAGACTATTCTCTAGAGCTATACTATCTCTTCTCGATTATATTCGAAGACTAAGATATATACTACTTCGCGATACTATAGTATTAGAATTAATAGGAAGTATAACGGGTACGGATAGATCTATATCTTATAGATATACCTACTATCCTAATACTAAAGATTACGGTCGATACTAAATAATCGCTTAACTTTTAGTAGTAGTTAGAAGTAGATATCCTACTTTATCTAACTCCTTATTATCTAAGCTCCCTAGATTAGAAGTTATATTTACTAAAGAAACGTATTAATAAAGTCTTAATAGAGCTTTAGCGATTTAATTATAAGAAGGTAGAAAGATATATTAATAACGTAGTCTAAGAGGCTTTTTATAGCTAGCTTCTAGAATTATTTATAGTACTTACTAAAATATAAATTTAGTTACTATTAGAAAAACTATTTAGTTAAAGTTTCTATTATAGTATATTAATAAAATAGTTACTAATTCTATTACTTTTGTTATCTATATAATACTTAGTAGAAGTAAGCTAAGAATACTCTATTAGTACTTTTAGTACTTTTAGTATTCTTTACTTTATTAGACTTTAACTCTATTATAGATCTAGTATTCTTTCTACTATTACTAAATTTATTATAATTCTATACTTATTTATATATACTACTAGATTAAATACTTCCTTAGTAGATATTAATATTATAGTACTACTAAGTATCTTTAAAAAAGAGTAAAATACTAAGAAAGAACTAAAGAATAAATAAAAAGTTAATAGTAGTTTCTTAGTCTTTTATTAAATAATACTAGAAATAGTATATTTAAGAATATAGAAATAAATATATTTATATATATTTAAGTATTTAATTAATAGATATCTATTTAAATAGTAGATAAAGACGTCTTTTATAATAAAAGAAAAAACTATTATAAAATACTTTTACTTATAAATACTAAGTCTAGCTTAGACTAATCTAGCTTTATAGAAATTCTATATAATAATTTCTTTCTTCTAGATTAGACTTTTACTCTAGTAATAATTATTTAAATTAAATATTAAATTAATATTAAGCTAGCTTTTTAATAATAGTATCTAGAAATATTAATAATATTTTAAGAATATATCTATTTCTATTTTATTAGTAGTATTATATATATATATATATATATATCTATTTCTATTTTATTAGTAGTATTATAAATATATATATATATATATATATTACTTTATAATTAAATAAAAGAAAGTATAGTCTAGACTATATAAGTTTAAACTTTAATTATATACTTATATCTAACTACTAACTTATATATATATATATATATCTAGTTCTAGTTTCTAAAACTATAGAACTTAAAAGATATATATCTATTAGTAGTATAATAAAAG
This sequence comes from Pseudocercospora fuligena, assembly GCA_014298035.1. Classification (NCBI taxonomy): domain Eukaryota; kingdom Fungi; phylum Ascomycota; class Dothideomycetes; order Mycosphaerellales; family Mycosphaerellaceae; genus Pseudocercospora; species Pseudocercospora fuligena. The sequence continues at coordinate 34,492 of JABCIY010000039.1, read as the reverse complement.
TAGTTTTAAATATATTATATAAATTTTAAAAATCTTTTAAAAACTACTAAGTTATATTTAAATAAAATAAAAGTTAATATTAATATTAGATATATATCTACTTTAACTATATAGAATTATAATATAGTATATATATATATATATATATTCTAGAATTATAGAAAGATATATATCTATTTCTATATTAAAAAGAATTAATATAAAATATATTACTTAAGTCTTAAACTAAAGTACTAAGTTTATATAATAATATAAAGAGACTTATCTTAATTTCTTTATTAAGAGAGCGTATCGATAGGAATTTAATATTAGCTAGCTTAGCGTAATTATAGACGTTAGGTAGATCTACTTAGCGATCTAGCTCGAGCTATATTTAATATTAGCGCGTATAATAAACGTTATTAGTTAGATTAGCTATATCTAAATATAGTTATAGAAGACTATAGACTACGCCGTTTAGTATTTACTTTCCTAATCCTCTAATTTAGCTACTAATATATCGGTTATATAATAGTCTAGTAAACTATCTATTCGTAGCTATCGTAGAATATCTACTTTATCGTTACTATTCGCTTATAGCTTTTTTAAACTACTCCTACTAAAGTTATAGCTCTTACTTTATTACTATCTACTATTACGCTACTTATAATATATCCTTACTACTATACGAATATCGAAGTTTTACTATCGCTATATTATTATAGATTAATATACTATTTATAATACTATAATATTAGAAGTAAGTTAACGACTATACTACCCTTATCTAGAGAGATCTTAATATAGGATATAGTAGTTAGCTAGGACTAGGAAAATATAAAGAAAAATATTAAAGACTTTTATAATATCTAGCTTAAGAATACTTCTACTAGCTACGTCGTCTATATTAGCTTATAGCTAGATAATTCTAACTATATTATTATCGAATTCGATACGCCTCTCGCTACTTAGAAGGCTATTAACGAGATACTAATAAGTAGGTTCCTTAGTCCTAATTTTAATACTAATATCTATATCTATCTAAGATAAGCATCTCGCTTCGCTTATTTAGCTATATAGGAGTATAGATCTCGTCTAGCTCGCTAAACCTTAGAGGCCTAGGCGTAGTAGATATATAGAAGATACTAATAAAAGTACCGTAGGCTCTATATTCCTCTTAAGTAAGATACTAATTCGTCGATAGGTTATTAGCCTATACTTCTATAAGCCTAGAGAGTTCGAGTATAGTATATTCGAGCCTAGCGTATCTAGAAGAGGCGAATAACGATATATTATACTAAAATCTCTAGCTAAAAGTCTTTCTACTTATAGGTCTTAAACGAGTATCGAACTAATAGTATTATAGTACTATATCTAGTAAACCTAGAAGCGTACTAGCTCGCGAGCTAAGCGCTTCTTCGACTTTTCTAATTATAGTACTTTACGCTAGCGACTTTAATAATATAAGCGATCGCTCGTTATAAGTAGCTCTATCTTATTAGATTAGGTAGCTTTAGCTAACTATAGAAATAGAACCTCTAGCCCCCTACTTATAACCTAGAATACTAACTTCTATATACTAATACGCTTAGATATATTCTTAGTAACTAAGCGAGGCTCGATAGAGTAGATAGTTAGTAATAGTTATATAACTATTTTAAGGGACTATAGATAGAAGATAGGACGTAAGGATAATATACTATCTCGAGCCGTAGTTCTAGGATAGAAAGAATCTTAAGATTAAGATAGTTACCTTAATATATAGAGCGATAAGTAGTAGGAGAAGTTATCTAATAATATAATATTCTCTAGAGTAAGATCTAAGGACGGCGTTAACGAGTTTAGTATTAATAATAATACTAATCTTACGAATTATATTCTAGGATAAAAGAGATCTATAATCGGCTCTATTAGTAGAATATATAAGCGGTTATATACGACCTATAATAAATCGCGGCGATACTATATATCTCTCTATCTAAATCTAATTAATCTCTAAACCGCGAAGCTAACTTTCTTTATAAGCTACTATATAAGGCGAGAGTAATATTATCGGTACTATAGAAGTATATAAGTAGAAGTATCTTAGGTCGAGTATTAGTAAGTATCTTCGCGGCTATATCTCTAATCTATAATATATACTTATACTTTATAGGCCTATAAGAGATTATTATAGACGCCGCTACGTACGTAAACTACGCTACGACTTCGATAGATATAAGCCTACTATAGATACTAGTAATAGGGATATCGTCGGTAGTATAGTAAGGAACTTAACGTAAACTAAACTATATAATAATAGATACTTTAAAGTATCCTAAGTAGAAGCTTAATATAGATAACGAGTCTTACTATACTATTATATAAGATATTAGGGAGACTATCTATAATCGACCTATCTCTCTCTATTATATTTACGCCCTTATCTACTATCTCTTAATAGTCGCCTTCTCGCTATAGGAGGTTAGATTCTAGTTTAATCGCGATTAAGTAGAAGTTAAGGATAATATTACTATAGTACTATAGATAGTATAATACGGCTAAAAGTACTTAAAATCTTCTCTATATAAGTAAGCCGTATACGTAGTATATACTATCGAATATTACTATAAGAAGATTAAGGATTATATTAGAATACTTTTTAGTAATTAGTAATAATATTAGTTAAGAGTAGGTATATTAGGTTAGGAAAGGACGTATCTATAGTAGACTAAGAGAATAGTTTAAACTAAGATATATATTAATATAATATTAGTACTTATATATTCTATAGCTAGTAAATTACTATTATATAAAATATCTCTTTTAATAAATCTTTATTATAGTTATTATAGAAGACGGTATAACGAGCTTAAAGACTACTAAGTAGTAGGTAAGTAATACTCCTTTAAATATTTAAATAGTCGTTAATTAGTATAATAGCTATTTAGTCTAGATATAGAATCTTACTATATTCCTATTCTATTCTATCTAATTCCTTCTTCTCTAAGGATTCGTAAAAAGTAGATAGATAACGCGAAGGATAGAAAAGTACTAAAGAAAACTAATAATAACGATAATAGATTACTCGATACTCCTTCTATTCCGATCCCTTATACTAAGATACTAAAGCTAGCGACGTATCGATTTAATAACTAGATAATATACTAATCTTATTTATTAGATCTAGATATATCCTCTTTATTCTATAAATCTTCTTTAGATAGCTCCTAAGGTATTCTAGATAGGAAAAGTATATAGAAGCGGCTCTACTAGCTAAGAAATTAGTATACGTAATCCTCTAGCTTATATCTAGTATCCTACTTAATTATTTTAGCTATCTACTTTTCTAGGCTACTATACGAAGGCTTTAAAGTAGTAGCTATATTAGTAACCGTCTAATCCTCGTACTATTCTTTAACTCTTTATAAAGCTAATACGACTTTTCTTATATCGGGACTTATTAAACTAATAGGCTATTTAATATATATACTATTTAGGATATAGAGTTAATAGTCTATAGTACTTACTATAATATAAAGTATACTAATATCGCTCTAGATATATACTAGATTATCTTTAACTTAAGGGATATAGCCGATATATTAAATAAGAATCCTACTAGCTCTAGTAAGATATCTATAAAACGATCGAAGTATAATCTCGAGCGAAGCTCTTAAGGATAGTTCTAGGATACCTATATAAATAATAATATTATATATATAAAAGTCTTCTAGATCTACTTTATTATCGTCTATTAAAAGATTTTTACTTAGTAGGATATTTATATTCTTAATCTCTACTATCTTATTATAAACTTTAAACTTAGATATAGAGATATAAATATTAGGCGTACTAGGACTAATTACTATAATCTTAATTTTACTATAAGGCTAGGCGAACGTAAGGACCTTAGCTATCTCGAGTATAGAGAATAGATTAGATCTTAGACTAATTATTAAAGTAATAGCTTATTATAAGGAAGTAGAAGCTATATTAAATACGATAGATCCTATAATAAATAAGAACTAAGAAGGTAAGATAGCGGCTTCTAAGTCTAGAAAAGATAGATAGCTTAAAGATAGCGATACTTCGTAATAGTAGAAGATATTTATATTCTAATATTCTACTCGTTCGTCTAGGTCGATAAAGCTAGTAAGACTTAAGATAAAATATAGACTATCTTCCTATAAAAGAAGGTATTTCTTCGCTATCTACGATAACGACTATACTTTAAGCTTCGTTAGATAATAATATAGTATAGTCGTCTTACGAAAAGAACGATTTAACGAGCTCCTATATATACGTCTAACTCTATTAATAAATAGTAAAACGTTAATACCGTTTCGATCGTAATACCTAAATTAGTAGTCTAATAGTCTTTATCTACTTTAGGAAAGATATTACTTAATATCCGTCTTCGGCTAAAGAATAAGTATATCTATAATAGATATCGGGAAATATAGATTTACTTATTAGATATAGTAGTAAGCGATCTCGAGAATAAAATATAGACTATATCTCGAATTATTAGACGCTTTATATCTATCGAAGATACTTACTAGGTTAGTATTACTATCTATATATTATTAATATTATAAACCGATCGTACTTTACTATAGATTTATTAAAGAATAACGAGTTATTATACTAAATAATAAGTCGTAGGGACGAGGGATTAGTATAGGCTATAAAACTCGGATAACTAGAATCGAGCCGCGAGATAAAAGCTCTACTATATCTACTAGGACTAATATATAATAACCTAGCTTCGACTAGTAAGTTATTTAGCTTCGAGTCTAGTATTAGGACTTTATATATTAGGATAAAGAGGCAAGATCTAAAATTATAATACTACGTTTCGTTATCTAGATAGCTATACTAAGATAATATTAACTAGCCGACTATTAAGCTATATAGCTTATAGAAAGCTAATCTTAGATAAATCGAGGATATAATTTAGCGTTAATATAGCGATAGTAGGCGCTTATAACGTATATACGATACTTTTAAGCCTCGCTATCGCTATATCTTTAGTAGTAGATAAGTCCGTAATTATATATAGGATAGTAGTCTATAGCGTTAGTTACTTATAAATAGACTTCTAGCGAGTATACGCGATCCTAACTAGAATAGATATAAGCGAGCTTTAGTTTCGAAGCGGAATATAATACTAAGGCTCTAGCTATCTAATATATAACTAATATAGATCGAAGTATATAGTCTTCTATAATAGTTATAGTTCTTATAGGTAGGATCTAGTATAGATCTAGCTAGACTCCTAACGTAATAGCCTAGACTTCGATATAGATAGTATAGATTATTAGTAGTAAGGATATACTCTATCTGTAGAACGCCGGATTACTAATATTACTATAATATACTTAGGGAGTAGATAAAGCCTAATCTTAAATATAGTAGTAATAGCCTAGATTTATTCTACTCTTCTAAAACGCTTAAGTAATTACTACTACCTACGAAGCTCTATAATAGTATATATATATTATAGTTAACCTTAAGTACCTATAAGAACTACTTATACTTATATACCTAATTATAGTATTTCGGTATAGAGATAGACTATAATATATACTAATAAAATCTACGATCTCTCTATAAGTATAGGACCGGCCTTTTAAATATATAATATTTTAAGTATATTATATATATATCGTATCGAATCCGTATAGAGAAGATTAGGGATTCTAAGCTTCTATTCGAATATCTACGAGTTATAGGCTACTAGTTAGCTAAAGGATATAGTATATAATCTATTAGACTTAGTATATTACGCTACTAGTATTAGTTCTATTTATACTATTATATAGGTATAAAGATATTTAGGAAGCTAATAATCCTAATAAAATTACTAACGTACTTATTATCGGAGATAAAGTACTTAATACTAATATACTTAATATTAAGGAAGTACTTATTATATAAGGTAAGGAGCTTAATAGTAAGATACTTAATACTAACGAGATTATCGATATACTCGTTATCGAAGATAAAGTACTTAATACCGATATACTTAATACTAAGGAGGTACTTATTATAGAAGACGAGGAGCTCGATAGTAAGATACTTATTACTAATAAGATTATCGATATTCTTATTATCGAAGATAAAGTACTTAATAGTAATTTACTAAATACTAATAAGGTACTTATTAGCGAAGGCGACGAGCTTAATATCGAGCTTAATAATAAGATACTTACTACTACGAATCCTAGTCTAAGATATATAATAGAGTATATATAATTAGTATATCCTATAGGTTAAATCCGGCGGCTTTAATCCGTAAAACTTTTCGAATATTCTTAAGTATACTAACGACGACGATTAATTCTACCGCGAACTCCTATAGAAATTATAGTCTAAGTAGTTAGCCTTTAAATACTTAAAATCCTAGATACTTAGTAACTTCTATCCTATAGGATACTTGCCCTTTATAGTACTAAATACTAGAAGAATAGGCTTTATACTAAATCGAGTTATCTTATAAAGCTAGAATAGTATAGTCTTATAATATCTTAAATTATAGGATATTAAAAAGATAAGTTAACTAGGATCTAGAGATCGACGATTACTAGACTAAATATTAAAGACTAGTTAGGATCTAGAAGAAGGCTTTTAGTAGCTATCTAGAAACTATCCTTATTATAGACTTAAATAGCTTCGCTAGTCTCCTATAATATCCCTTAGTTAAAGAGTCCCTAGCGAACCTAATAAGTATAACTCTATCTATATATATCCTTAGATACCTAGTTACTATCTATCTATACTACTATTTAACGGGATTATTATTAGCTTTAATATAAGCCTAAAATAGTATAGATTCCGAGAACTAGTCTCCGAATATAGATATCCTCTATTCTAGTAAGCTTTAGTAATAAAACTCGTAGCTCTTAACTTATATTTAGTAGGATCGCCGTATATAGTAGAATACCTTTATAACTACTATATCTATACCTATCGATATATCTACTATACTATCTATCGAAGTAGTATAATTAGAAACCCGATAGCCTACCTATCTCGATATTAGCTTATAATCTAAAATAGAGTTTATTATCTAACTTACTAAATTAGTCGTAGTACTAGATAAGTAGCTCTCTAGATTATATATCCTACTATATAAATAATAACGTCTACGAGGAGTAGGAGAAACTAGTATATTATAATAATAAAAATATATACTTAATCGATAAGTATCTAGGAGTTACTATCGGACTAGAAATAGCTAAGCGGGTTAAAGCCTTTAATATTAAATAGTATAGTACTCGTAGCGAGAGTATAGTATATAGCGATACTTCTCTAGAATAACTATATAGGAAGCTATACTATACTAGCGATTATTATATACTAAAGGTATATTATACTAATTAGCGTTATATAGAATCTAATTACTATATAGAAATAATACTATAGAATCTTATAAATATTAATTTTAGGTAAATTATCTAACTAAGGATTTACGAGCTCGGAATTCGTCGTCTTATAAATAATACTAACTACGAGTATAGTAAGTAAGATCGTATATATAATAGGCTAGTTAAGATATAGTATCTTTACGAGATATTAGTAGTATAATAGATTAGATTTAGTTAATAGATATAAAGAGGCGATATTAGTAAAATAAAATAGCTATTATAGAATAGATCCTAATACTTCGATTAAACGATACTAATACTTTACTTATAGTTTCGACTAGCTAGTAATATAATATCTAATTAATCCTTCTAAGATAGAGATTTCGACCTATCCTTTAATAACTAGATAACTATAAAGGGCGATATCTAATTACCTCGTCTCTCGTTAATTATTTTATAAATAATATTACTTAAGATAAGATATACGGCGTTAGTATATAGGGTATTATCGCTATCTTTAGAGTATAATATCTTATCTTAAGTAAAGCTAAGTAATACTTACGGATACGGAGCTTTAAGCTCCTAAAATACTTATATCGATAAGCTCTCTAGTCTCTAAGGCTTTTTTAGCTATTAATTTAGAATAGCTTTTAACTTCTAATCTAATTAAATTATACTCTAGCTTCGCCTTCTATATAAATTATATAGATTAATCTTATACTTCTAAACCGAGATTAGAAATCTTATCGTTAGGTAAGATATAATAATAGTATTAGATATACTATTCGTTATCCTAGTATATATTACTATAATTCTCGTCGTTCGCGATATTATATAATATATACTAGCTCGTATTACTATATTCTAGAGAACTACTACTATATCCCTATTTATAGCCTTTATCTTACTTATTATACTATAATCTCGACTACGACGACTTAAGCTTTACGTCGCTCGTACTATATATAGTAAGTCCTCTTCTCGCGTACTCTAGACTATAATATAGCTAGGTTAATACGTTTACGTATCGGTTTATATAGCCTTAACTAGCGCCTATCGGATCTCTATATAGGTAATAGGATAGGGTATATTATACTACTCTAACTTTCCTTTTAACGAAAAATACTTAAGTATAGTATATCTAGTTAATATATTACGGTATCTAGCGAGTACTAAGTATAGATTATCTATAGAACGCGCTAATAAGACGAGATACTATATTTATCGACTTCGCTACTATAGAGTTATACTATAGAATATTATATACTTTAGGATACTAATATAAGTATAATTCTATAGAAGTTATTACTATTATTAAAGGTATACCTTACTACTCCCTCCTTAAGATAGCTAATAATATCTTACCTTTACTTTACTATAAGTATAGCTATCTCGATATTTAAATCTAATATAAGCGATACTAGTCGATATAGATTAGACTATATAGTTCTTATCTTTAATACTACTATAGCTACTACGAATCTTAGACTAGATTTACTATTATTCTCTATTAGCTAAATAAGGTATATTACTACCTAAAGGAGATAATAGAAGAAATACTATTTACTAATAAGGAGACCTATAATACTCCTCGCTATTATCTAGCTAGCTTATATACCGAGTAGTCTAAATATCTTATTTAAAGCCTAGATATCGATATACGGGTAAGTTACCTATACTAGGAGCTTAACGAGTAAGTAGACTTCTATAGAGAGCCTAAAGTACTTAGTTATAGAAGTATAGTCTTAGACTATATCTATATTTATTCGCTACTCTAAGGCTTAGAGAGCTATAACGAAGTATTCGCTAGCTATAAGATATAGACTAGAGTAATAAGTTACTAGAAGTTATATTCGATATCTAGATAGTTACTATTAGCGATATCTATAATATTTTTATATAGTAAATAGGATATAGATATAATAGGCCTTCTTTAGGTAAGTACTAGAGTCTCTAATATATACTAAGCGATATATCTAGACTAAGGTATAAATATCTATTACCTCTACTACTTACTCGATCTTACTATATTAATAGACGGATTAGGATCTCTTACTTAATATCGTAGAGCTACTTAGCGCCCTTTAGATTAAATAAAAAGTAAGTCCTTCCTAGTTCTATCTATACTATCTTTCTTCTTTATATCTACGTATATAAGCGGATCTACTACTTAGGATAGTCGCGATACTATAGCCTATATATTAGAGTCTTAGCTTCTCGAATAAATATATAATTTTAGTATTACGTAGTATAAGTAGTATTAGCTTAGAAGATATTATTAGATAATATCCGTATTTATACTACCTTATTTTCGTCGTAGTATATAGCTCTATATATCTTATTAAATATATATTATATTTTAGGTAAGTAAGAGATAATATATAGTCTTCGATACTAGGTAGTAGTACTACTAAGCGACTAGAAGATTATCCTCTAAATATATACGTATTTTCTACTATCTATTATATAATATAGCGATAAGGCTATATATATCTATATACTAGTACCTAAGACTAATAAGTATATTAAAGTCGAGCTCCTTCTATATTAGCCTAGTCGAAAATTCTAGATCTATTAGATATAGCCTAATTAGTCGAGACGTAGACTAGCTACTTCGAGTAGTAATAGTAGTATAATATAATAGTACTATAGTAACGGGAATCGATATATATTAGAATATATAATATATATCGTACTCGAACGAAGATATCTTACGGCTTTACTAGACCGTTATTATATCTACTATCGAGAAGTAGGTTAGTTTTCCTATACTAAGAACGATTATTAACCTATTAATAACTCTACTTAGATCCTTAGATAATAAGGCTTAACTAGAAGCCGCCTCCTTTATAAAGCGCTTAAATAGAGGTAATTATTAACCTAAATCTAAGTAATCGTCGAAGTATATATTATACTTTAGCCTCGCTAAGCTACTATCTAAAGGCCTACTAAGTTAGTAACTACTATTATTATAAATATATCTACGGTACTATTTTAGATTTAGACTATTAAGTAACTAGTATTCGATTCTAATTAAAAGATCGCGAGATAGATACGCTTTTAGTTTAGTCTTTATAGATAATATATTATAGACCTATATCTATATTAGAATACTACTACTCTCGATCGCGACTAATCCTATATACGATTATATATAGTAGTAGACTATAGGCCGTATATATAGAAGGTAGAAATATAGGATACGAGCTAAGTAGGTTAATAATTAGGCTATAATTGTATTATATATAGTAGGGCTAGATAGAGTAGACTTAGTATAATCTTTAGAGAAGGAAGTATTATTATAATACTATCTAGTAAGAGAAGTAAAAGTTATAGGATTAGTATCTTAATATTATCGCTTATAAGCTCTAATACTAACTATATAGGTATTATTATTACGATTTTATTTAGCTATAATAATATTTACTACTATAGCTCTTATTATTAGCCTAAATCGTACGACTATACTCTATACTACTTACTTACTATTAATTATAAGATAGCTAGTTACTATACTAGATCTAACGCTAATAGACTACGCCGATTATTAAGTATAGAATTACGCGTATCTACTTATAAAGAGATATAGTATAAGTAACCGAAATTACTATACCTATTAAGGATAGCGGATATTAAATAAAGATAGTAGTATATAATATTCTCTTTACTGCTTATATTCGGATAAGAGGAATATATTAAGAGAAATATAATAGTTATATATAATAAATTTTTTAGGCGATACTAAAGAGTATCTTATATATAAGTAAGTATTTATAAATAGATCGAATACGATACTACTTAGCCCTATAGAGGTTCTCTAATCGACTTATAAGATTCTACTAAAGTTAACTATATCTATTCTATTATAGGATTATTATACTAGTTACTAGTACTATCCTAGGACTCCTTTTATCTTTTTATCTCTATATCTACTAATATATTATACGCCTTTCGCTTTAGGTTCCTCCTATTATTATTAGTATAAGAAGATAGACTCTCTAGTATCTATATCGCTTATATAGTATCTTCTACCTATTACCTCTATATAAGCGATCTTATACTTACTACTATAATAGTCTATACTTAATTATCGTATATAAGAAGAATCTTAGCGAACTCCTTCTCCTACTTTTACTTTAGTCGATTATAGCTAGTATATAATAATACGGTCTCTTCTATATAGGCCTTAATAATACGATCTAGCTTACTATAAAGTTACGATATCTCCTCTATCTACTACTATAATTAGCCGTATATCTCGCGTAAGCTTTCGTAATCTTAATATAATATCTCTATCTTATAAAATATTACGAGAACTAACCTAAGTCTCTTATTCTCCTATATAGTAATTCGCGTATCCTACTAGATAGCTAATTTTAATAATTCTTCTATTAATAATCTAGACTCTAGCGCTTTCTCCTTAGTAAGTAATATAATCTAATTTATATAACTAGCTAAATAGTAAAGTAAGCTAGTTAGCTCTAATCTATAATACTTATAGTTAATATTAGTCTAATCTTAGTTAAGGAGACGATATATTAAGCTTTCTAATATATAGATCTCTAGATAGTTACTATTAACGTCTATCTATATCTATAATATATCCTTTATATACTAGAATATAGTAAGATTATTAACGAGGATATAGAGAGTAATCGTATTAATAACTTAGTTCGCTACGAGGATAGTATTATAGCTATTAAGGTTATATCTAGGATCCTAATATTCGTATATTATATATTCCTTATACTATAGCTATATATCTTCTTCGACTCCTTCTAGCTTAACTTTAGTACGATATTAGTCTTAGCTAGGTAAAGCCTAATCCTTAATAAGATAACTCTAGCTACTATAGTACGTATCTTCTTTAGTAACTATAGCTCTAAAGAGGCCGCTTCTCTAATAGAAGATAGTCGCTAATACTTAGAAGGCGATACTACTTACTTTAAGATTAACGATAAGGATATTAGACTATATATCGGCTATATAGCTTACGCTTTTAGAGTCGGGTTCCTAGGAGTTCCTAATAAGATTATAAGCTACGAATACTCTTACGTCGAGCGAGCTATCCTTATACTTTATTTATAGTACTAGATAGTAATATATCTCGGGCTCTAGACGAACTTATATTTTTATTACGCGTACTATATTAGAGTAAGACCCTTCTTATCTAAGACTTATTAGTCTCTATATAGCTATTAAGATTAGATATATTATTACTATCTCGATAATTAATATATAACGTACTCTCCTTCTTATACTAAAAAGTATAAGAGGCGGGTTATTAGACGATATCTACTACTAGTAACGAGATAATATCGGTACTATTCGTACTAGGAAATATATCTAGCCGAGCGCTACTATCTATACTAGATTATATTCTTCGTATAATAGATATCCCTTTTCTTACTATCGAAGATTATACTAGATTCTATACTCCGCTAAACTTAAAGCTTTCTACTATTAGCTATATACTTCTATATATTACGAATAAAGTATTCGATACTAGTCTAGGTATATTAGCTATACTATTATCGAGAATTGCCGATAGATTTAATAGTAGTACTAGCTAGAAATCTATCGATATAGGCTCCGTATTTTATAGCTAGGCTTAGTATACTCGCGAAGGGATCTTTAGTATAGCTATAGTACTAGAGACTTTCTTATAGTATCTTATATATACTAAGACGCTTAGTCGAGAAATATATATAGTAGGTATTATTAGTAGTATTATACTACTTATACGAGAGTATCTAATATAGCTTTAGTATATCTTTAAAATTATAGCTTATACTAATATATATTATATCGATTAATCGAGTTCTATCCTAATAGGTATCCCGTTACTTACTCCCCTCTCTCGAGTCTAGTATTAGTTAGATTAACTAGCTATTACTTTAATTATAAGTCTATTTCCTATAACTTATATTATATCTTAAGAATAAAACGGCTACTATAGATAATATATCCTAAGACGATAGCTTATTATAGCGAGGGGTTATATAAAAATCTATATATAAAATATTCTCTAATATTACTATTACTTAGTATACTACTCTATATATAGATAGTACTTCGTATCGATTTAAATATTATCTCTACTATCTCTAGAGACTCGATTAACTTATAATAAGAAGTAGTACTTAATTAGCTTATTATAAGCTACTAACTATTATAAGATCGTCTAGAGGACTATATTAAAGTTGCCTATATAATCTAGTAATTAGCTAGCTATAAAGAGACTTCTTAGTAGAGCGAAGCCGAAGGTCGAAAAGATTTCCTATCTATCTTTCTACTAATCCTTCGTCTGTTATCTACTAGTCGTATATAAGTAGATATAGATATTCGCTATTATAGAACTCTATACCCCGACTAGAGTACGGGCCCTAGAGTATCTTTATAAGTAGGTACTAAGCTTATCGTATAGTATCTAGATATAGTCTACTATATAATTTCTTAGCTAAATATATAGATATATAGACTAAAATACTAAATACTATAGATAGCTCTTACTTTACGAGATATAGTACTATATACTTCGTAGATACTTCTAGAAAATAGTAGTATATTCGATTATAGTAGCTTAAGCTATATAATATAAATATTAAGAAAAGAATATTTATCTTTATATAAAATTTAACTTTAATCTTTATAGATTATTTAGCTATTCGTAAGTAATATTAAAGTATATACTCGTTTATAGTCTACTCTATAAATACGAGTTACTATCTAGATAAAGTAAGGTATAATAATTAGGCTAGTCTAATACGTAAAGTATAATATACTATATAACTTATACTACTTTCCTATCTAATTATATAGCTCTTTCGATAGGAAGGTTATATAACGATTTAATCTAAAATATACGCTACTAATACTCTAGATTCGACGAAACTATATCTAAATATATAGTATACGAAAGCTAAGATTTCTAAATCTATCTATATAGCTAGACTAGTCCTTACTATAGCTATAGATACTTATTAACGTTATATAGATTAGCTATACTTGCTATAGATTATATAACTATATCTAAACTATATACTTTAATTACTATATAGAGCTAGTCGGCTAATTAGCTTAATACGATATATCGTTAGTACTTTCTTCTTACTAATTCTAACGAGTATCCCTTAGTCTATTAGCTACCTAAGATAAATCTACCTTATCTATAGACGCTTCTTTCTTCCTTCGGTTATTAGTCTTAGCTAGCTAAGCTAAAATAGGGATTAGTAGATACGTATCTTATAGAAGATCTAATAGGAAATATAGATTAAAATATACCTAATTCTCCTACTAGATCCTCGAGATATAGTTATAGTAAAGCTAGATCTAGCTTCGTAAGCTCTATATAGATCGAGGTATCTAATAATCCGAAGGTCGTTACTAGAAAGAAGGAAGTATTTTAGGAAGGAGATTAGCTAATATCCTATAAAAGCGTACTTATAATAGTATTAGTACGCTTTATATTATATACCTAATAATACGATAGTCGTTACTAGAAAGAAGGAAGTATCTTAGAAAGAGGTTAGCTAATACTATATAAACGCGTATTTATAATAATATTAGTATACTTTTTATTATATATATAGCTAGCTATAAGCTCGCTACTTAGATACTAAATAACGTCTATAGCGAGTAGAGAATAGCCGTAGATAATCCTAAGGTTAAAGAGCTTAGTATATATATAGTAGTTATAGAATATATCTAGCGGGCGTATATATAGATAATATCTATAAGAAGAGTTCTTTATAGTTAGATAAACGTAAGTTCCGAGAGGATTAGAGTAGAAGTAAAGCTCTCTTATCCTTCTAAGCGAAATTAAAAGATATAAGTAGATCTTACTATCCTCTCTAGACTAGGCCTCGTTCTAATAGCGATCTATAATAGAATTAGATATCGAGGATAAATAGATCTTATATAATAGGTCTCGATTACGAAGCTATATAATCTATAGGAAGTACTTTCTAGCTATATACTTCTTAGGCTCTATATAGTAACTTCTTCTATAATTAATATACCTTATATATAGTCTTAAGCTATTACTTTCTTTTATTTATAATTCGGCGATATAAAGAAGTCTTCCGTAAAGATAAGGAGTCGTAACTAGATATATTATTAGTTAAATATTAGGGTCGAAGGTACGTATTATACCTATCTACGACTTTCGTTTAATAAGGAAGGGCTAGATTAGAGATACCTTACTAAAAGACTTATATAGTAGACTTCTACGAGTAACTACTTTCCTCTAACTAAGCTTAAATTTATAGTATTAATTAGGAATCTTTAATTTAGGAATAAAGCGCTATATTAGTAATAGAATTCTATAGCGACTATAGCTTAGATTACCTATTTCGAAAAATAGAACTTTAGCCTTTATATAAAGGCTCTAAGATTATAATAGAGAAGTTAGGTTTAAATATTATTATAACTAGTTATTAATATATATACTAAATATAGAGAGTCGAATAAGGGCGGTAATAGTCGTCTTCTTACGAGTATATAGACTATATAGAAGCTTTTATATAGATATACCTTTATAGTATACCTTTAGTAAGTACTAATAGAAATCCTAGTACTATCCTATAGATTAGAAATCTAATATTTCTTATTAACTTCTAGTCGTATAGAAAGAATATTATTCTAATAAGGAAAAGATATAGAGGCGTATTAATCGTTATATTACTATTAACCGTAAATAAACGTCCTTTACTATATTCTAATAGAACTTTATAGAAGTACTATACTTATACTAAGTCTATAAGCTATTTAATTCGTATAGTTACTATTACCTTACTATATTTAAAGCTACCTATTATCTAAAAGAACTTATATAATAGCGCCTTCTCGATACGTCTAATAGGGTAATTAGGCTAGAAGCGCGTATTATAGTTTAAGACTCGCGATTCCTAGCTTATATTATAGTCTAAGTCTATATATAATTCTAGTATACTTACGAGTTCTTCGTTAGACTATTCTAGTAAGATAGGATATAAGTAACCGGCTAATATACTAGTATATATAGAAGAAGTAGGTTCGCTAATTTCTAGACTACTTATATTACTACTATAAGTTATATATAAAGTTTTATTATCTCGCTTATTCCTCTCTCTAATAATTTTATATAGTCTCTACTTTAAGAATTTAGAGGCGAACTTTTAATATCGAAGTAATATATCTATCTTTAATAGGACCCGTTATTTATCGGCTTCTACTAATATCGCGATCTATAAGATAATCTCGCTTCTCCTTTAAACTATAGATCCGTCTAGCTAGAATTACTAGTTATATAGATACGTTAGTAGATTATCGGATATATCTATTATAGTAAATACTTCGAGTAGTATAATCTTTTCTATCTTAGACTAGCCGCGATATTCTAAGACTATAACGGTTAATAGATCTTTCTCTTAAGTATTATCTACTATAGTAGTCTAGTTAGGATTAGTTATATAGCGATTTAAAAAGATATTTAAACGGTAGGAAGATATAGCTACTAGGCTTATATTATCGCTCTATCTTAATTATAGTTCTCTTATAGTTATAGTTAAAACGGCCGCTTTAGATAATATACTTATTCTCCTACGACTAGGTTTCGTATATCTATAGTTAAGATATTAACGCTATCTTAGCTATCTAGTCTATCTATCTATCTAAATATAGCTACGAGTATAGTTATAGATATATATATATATATATATATCTCGTTATTAGAGGAGGTACTAATAAAGGTAGAAGATATTAGTATAAGCCCTATTCTTTAGGCCTAATTACTATTAGCTTAGATCCTTTATTAAACGTTTCTTTAACTATAAGATATTAATATAATAGTAATTAAGACTAGATATTTCGCTACTATATACTTAGAACCCGTTCCTCTACTCTAAGTATATAGTCTCTAAGTATACGACTACTACTAATTAGTAGAGTTCTAATAGGAAAGTACCGAATATCGTAATAGTCCTTAATATAATCTCTACTAAAATAATCTTCTTATTTATCTTTTTAAGTATTTATATTACTAGTATCTTTAGAGGATCCGACCTATAGTAATTAGCTAGTATATTCGAGTTAGTATTACTTATAACCGTTTTAAAGCTTATTCTAGTAATCTACTTCTCGCTTAGCGAGGCTATCCTTATATTCTATAATATCTATAGGCTCGAATAGATTAGCTACTCTTTCCGATTCGCTATTTCGACTTCGATTATCTAGATCTAGAGCCTAGAGTATATTATCGCGACTCTTTATAATACTATAGATATCTCTTTAGGTAATCGAGCCGTCTCTACTATAATTATTCTAATAGCGGTTAGACTTTATACTATCGTAAGGTCCGTAATTTTAGTATTAGCGAGTTCTCTAGATTAGTAGTAGTATATTATAGCGATTAATTCGTATTAAAATAAAGATACTTAGATTCGTATCTTATTAACTAAAAGATATATATAACTCTCTAATACTCGAGTTACTAAGGCTACTACCGCGATCTCTAGTCTAGATAGATCTTATACTACCGAATCTAGTACTAAAGTAATACTAGTAACGCCTATATAGACTAAGTTATCGTCTTAGGATTAAACTCCTACTATACTAAGTAAGAAACCTTAAATAGGTAATTTTAGTTATAGTTAGATAGTAGATATAAATTCTTATAAAAAGCTAAGTAAGCTAGTAGAATACGAATATTATAATACGAAAATAATAGTAGATAGGATTAGGCGACTATATAAGTTAGGAATATTAGTAAGGTATTTTATATATTATAGTTAGAAGGTTCCGTATCTTTATTAGGACTACTAGGCTTTATACGATAATATTTATATTTATAAAACTATAAATAAATATAGTCTCTAATCGCTCCTAGTAGTTTAAATTAACTTATTAGTCTAGAACGAAGTATTCTTATAATAAGTCTCCTATAATACTTTATTATTTTAGTTATAATCTAGCTATTTATCTTATTCCGCGAGTATCTATCCTAGAATACCTTAAGCGTTTATTTACTATACCTAGACCTAGACTTCTTAACCTAATTAAGACTAGATTTACTAGAAATCGCTATAGTAGACCGTATCGGTATATTTATAGATATATACTATATATATATACTACTTATTATATATCTTCTAAGATAGACGTCGAAGTTTTACCTATAGCTAGTAGTAAGTAGGCAAGCCTTAATATTATCTATAGTACCTATACTAAGCGCCTTTACTACTATAGTTAAGTATCTTCTTCCCTACGAGATATTTAAAGCCTAGTTAATTTAGTTTAATAGAATAAGCTAATCTATATAATAGTAGTAATACTACGATAAAATAAGCTATAAGTATTATAAGAATAGTATATTATATTATAGATTCCTCGACGGATCCGGCTTATATTTAGCTATATTTTATCTATATATTAAGTAATAAGAATCCTAAAAACGATAATATTTATTTTAAAACTAATTTACTAAGCGAGTAACCCGTTCGAGATATAGTCTCTAGCCTTTCTAATAACTTAATATCTACTAGCGACCTACTCTACTCGCTATCTATCTAGATAGAGAAGAAGTCTTTTATAGTTAGTAGATTAGATCTAACTAACGATCTAGCTTAGTTAAGGCTCCGTCTAGATAGAAGACTAATTATTACTATCGATAATTCCGATATAGACGCGGCCTACTAGATAGTATAGCCTATAGATATAGTAGTTATAGATATTAAGATATTAGTATTTACCCTAATAAGTAGAACTTTCTTATTACCCTCTAGTAGATTAAAGCTTACTATCTCTAATTTATTCTATTACCTCTTCGAATTAATAACTATTATAGTTATAGTAGGTTCTAGTATATATAATATCTACTAAATATACGAGGTTAGATATCTAGCTAATATAGGCGCTAATCGGCGTTAGATAGTCGACGTTCGTTTCTTTAAGTCTCTATAGTATACTATAGATAGTATATAAGATATTATCTATCGCTTCGTATTATATAGAGTAGATAAGACTATATTACTAAAGGAAGAGTTTTCTTTTACTTATCCTCCGGCCTAGTTAGTAGCCTTTCTTCTAATCTTAGTAAAAGCTAAGAATTATATAGAATATAAGATAGTAGTACTAGCGATTTTCGTAAGAATCTATAGTAGAATTAACGACTAGTAATTTATTTTATCTACATTCTAGACTATAATAACGAGATAGAGAATATAGAGGATATTTTATAAATAGAAAGGATAGCTCGAGCTATAAAAACTTTATATAGAGGGCGAGATAGTATCTACTCGACTACTATCTAATCGATACTACTAGTAAGCTTACGATATATATTATCCTTAAGTAGCTATCTTATATCTATTAAGAGCTTAAAGTAAAGGACCGAGATATATAAGAATAAAGATTATATAGGTATTTTAGTTAAAAGAAGAAGTAAATAGTAATAATAGGATTAAGTATATCTAACTTAAATATTAGAGATTAAATCTTTTCTTATAAATAATTAAGTCTATAACGTATTATTTCTACTTACCTACTAGACGGAACTAATATAATTAGCGATATAAGTAATCTAGATAGTCTTTAGAGTATAAGAAGTAATAAATTAGACTTACTTTATAAGCGAGCGTTCGTTTTTTATAATATAGAAAGTAATAGGTTAGACTTATTCTATACTAGCGATATAAGTAGAACGAATCGCGCTATCTCTAGTAGTAGACTACGAGAAGGCGGAATAGACTAGATATTTATAAAATTATATATTAGGAGATTCCTTAGATCGAGCGGTTTTAATTAAGAGCCGTAACTTCGATATATCTTAGTAAGACTTAATATTTTTATAGTATAGGATAGTATATATATTAGTACTAAAACGCGATACTAATATAGTATATAAATTTATAGATATTTAGATAGTAATCTAGAGTCCGAAACTTTATATATTACTCTATCCCTATATAGTATAGATAATAAAATTCGTTATAGGATCTACTCCTTTCTAGCTTCTAGAAGTTTACTAGACTCTATCCTAGACTATCGATACCGCCTCTATCTAGAGTATAGCCTTTTCTATATACCGACTATATTTAGTAGTATATATAGTCTAATCTCGGTAGTCTACTTAACTTTAAAGTCTAAGATCCGAATTAGTACTATAGACTTTCTCTATATAGGCTAAAGAGAAAGATTTAGGATTATAAATAAAGCTAGCTATCTTAGAGTAGATTACGGTTAGGCTATATATAGAGACTACTAAAAAGATAGTTACGTTTATAATCCTCGTTTTTAGAGCGGCTAGTATTAATAGTAGTTATATCCTATACTTAAGATATAAATTAAATAGTAGCTATTAGTAAGTCGAGATCTTAATAACTCGAGGATATAGTAAGTATATATATAGTACTAGAGGCTACGCGACTTATAAATAAACTTATTTAGGAGAGGGAATATACTATATATAAGTAGACTTCTTTCGCCTTTTATAATAATATCGCTAAAATATTCGATAATTTCGAACTAACGTACTCTAATTAATAACCGTTTAGTAGCGATATTATTAAGATATTCGTATAGTAGCGACCTTACTAAAATACTTCGGCGTATATTAGAATTTACTCTTTAGATTCGCTAGACGCCTTAATATCGTAGTTATAGGATTAAGAACTTATAATTAGTTCTAGATTATAGCTAGTATATACGTCTTACGAATAAGGTAGAACGTCTCGCTAGACTAGCCCTAGACGTTTAGTAACTAGTATTAACTCGTATTAGGGCTAGCGCGCTCGAGAAATATAGCTATAGTCGAGTATCTACTTTAAATCTAACTATATATATTATATACATCTTATAGCTAAGAGATTATTTACTTCTAATCTACTCTTAGCGAATCTAAGACCGTCTTACTTTATATTAAGATCTAAAACGTCTAGATCTACTCTCCTTTAACCCTAAGAATTATATTAAGTATATAACGACGATAGATATCTAAATTATAGAAACGACGTACTAGATACGATACTACTAGAGAACGATAGTTATAAATATCTACGCTATAGGTATTCTAGCTCGTTATCTCGAATATAAAGCTAGTACGACTAAGGTCGTAGATTAGCTCGTTAAAGCTACTAACTAGTATTACGATATTACGACTATAATATCTTCCCTCTTATATCTAGTCTCTATTAGATATACTATCGATATTAGTTACTTAGAGCTCGTAGCTCTCGTAGACGTAATAGTATCTATAGTTCTACGTATCTTAATCCCTATATATATACTATATATATTAGAGGACGTTATCTATAGAAGGTAGACTATAGCTAGAGAATATACTATAAAAGTATATAAAGTAGGAAAGTTACTATCTAATAATAATAAGAGCTATTAATACTTTATATCTATACTCTACTATATCTAGTAGCTCCTTATTAATATAGTATTATATAGATTAGTCGAGATAAGCGTAACTAATATTTTTAACTATCTCTCTCTATAAGAACTAGAATCTTAAGAATACGAAGATAATATTAGTCGACTAAAGTTAAATATCTAGAAGACTATCTTTTAGCTCGAAAAATATAAAGATAACTAGGAATTCGCTTTATAGTACTATCTCTAGGAACTAAGCGATCTATATATATATATATATTAGATCGATCTAGTAGTTCTTTAGAGATAGAAAGATTAGCTTCTAATATACTAGTATAATTACTATAACGGCTATTATCCTTACTAAATATACGAATATCTAATTCGTAGCTATAAATCCGGATATATTAAGCTAGGAATAGATCTTAGAGAAATTAGATATTAGTATCTTAGACTATCTTAAAGTTAAATATATCTATTTAGTACTAACTACTTAACGAGAGATATTTATATAGTTCGACCTATCTAATCTACTATACCTATAGGTAGTATAACTACTATATATATTTATTAAGTCGGCTAATAACTCTATCTTAAGTCTCGAACTACTATACTATAATAAGCTAAGATAGTATCTATTCGCTAAAATCCTTCTTAGCTAAGGCCTCGATATTTTCGCTTAGTATAGAGCTAAAATATATAGGATTATTAATAAATTTACTAAGGGATTAGTAGGTAAAGCTAGAGAAGAGTAGAAGCCTTCTATATAGCTAGTATTAGTATACTAGATATATCTCGAAGCTTTTAAGATCCTAGAAGACTATATAGATACTAGAATATAGTTACTCTAGTAATTTCTTTTATATACTAGATCTCGTAAGTAGCTTATTACTAGTCTAGAGCGGAGATATAAGAAGAATAATAGCGTAGCGAAAATACTCGAGTTCGTCTATAATTAATAGTATCTTAAAGCTAAGCTTTAGATTATAGCTTATTATATTAGCCTAAGCGATAATTAATACTATAAAACGATCGACTAGACCGCTCGTCTCGATTAAGAATATAAACGATATATACTATATTACTCTACTATATAGTATCTAACTCCGATTAATATAGACTTTATAGTACTCGCTTTAAAATCCTAATATCTATTAGCTATCTTTAATACTATAAACGAAAGTTATATAGTATATACTATAGTATATCTCTATCGCGCTCTTCGTACTTTAGGATATATATTCTAGGAATAGGCGGATATAGATTAATTTATCGCTTAGTAAGCTATAGTTAGTCCTCTAGTTCTAGAAGGCTATAATCCGGTATAGCTACTAAATACCCTTAAATATATATACGATATAAAAGTTTACGAAAGCCTTCTAATATATAAACTTCTATTAATATATTAACTTATAAATATATTACGTTTACTAGTATATATACGGATCGAGTCTAGTACTATATTTTCGAGAGAAGTTAAGACTTTTATTAAATTATATACTTCGTAAATATCGCTAAAGACGATTAGTAAGTTAATAGAAATTATACTATATAAGATAATAGTATAGAGGACTATATATAACTCTACTCTATACTAGCGATCCTCGTTAAATAATACGTTTAGACTAATAGATCTCCTAGAGATACTAAAGTAAGTCCTATTATACGAAGAAAATATTTTAGACTTTAATTATATAAAGTTTTAGATATATTATACGGCGATTATTACTAATATCTAACGTACTATTAACGGAAGGTACTCTATATTACTAAAGGATAATATCTTTATAGTTAACTAACTTTTAAGAGACTTAGTCTATAAGTATAAGTACGAGGCTTTTAACGAGGCTAAAATATAGAAGGCTACTAATACTTTTAATACGGTTATCTTAGAACGCTTCGTAGACGGAAATAATAGACTACTTTTATAGACCTAAAGATAGGCTTAAAGTAGATTTAGGATAGAATACGGCTATATAACTATCTTTACTATAATAGTAGCGATTATAATATTAGCCCGATAGTATCTCTACTAAGTAGAAGGATAAAGAAGTTTTAATATAATAGACTCTTATAGACTAAAGCTTAGTAAAAATTCTATTACGATTACTAGTTCGCCTATCTTTATCTTTACTCTCTCTTAATAGAATTCTCTTTCTTTATACTTAGTATATATTATAATTATATAAGATATAGTTATAATAGCTTACTACTATAGATTATATATCTTATTCGTCTATTACTATTATACTATAATACCTCGCTCGTAATACTAAGATATCGACGCTTTATAAAGCGTTTACGACTTATATAGTTAGTCCTATATTAAGATCTATATTAGAAGCTTTTTATTAATTTCGTAAGTTTAGTATCGATATAGGACTATAGTATCTTTAAAGCGACGCTATATAATTAGTACTCTACTTTCTTACTTATACGATATATACGAGAACTATTAAATAGAGATCTCGAAAGTATAGAGGATATATAATAGAAAGAGATAGCGGCTAAGAGATAGGTATACGAGAGGCTATAATAATTAAGAGTTAATATCTAGGACTTTATAAATTCTAGCTTTCTTCTACTACTAATAGGCTAAATACTTAGTATAAGGCTACTATTATATTATCGCCCGTTTACGTATATAGCGTATAGTACGTTATTTTATAGTATTTCCTCTATTACTATATACTTCTTAAAATAACGCTAGTATTAGTCTACCTTTAGTATTTAGCTAATAGTCGGAATTATAGCGATTATATCTATTACTAGATATATAGTAGTTAGCGACTATAGATATCTCTACTCTACTACTATATATATCTTTCGAAGAGCGTCGATTAGCGTTCTCTACGTTAGTCTAAGTACTCGTCGCGGGACTCTACTAACTATCTATCTCTTTATCTTCTTTATCCTAATTATCTTCTATATAAATAGAGTTACCTTCGTTACTATAATTATCCTTATTATTATAGTAGTATTCCTCGTTATTATACGACTCGTCTTTACTATAGTTAGGATAACGTTCCTATTTATCTTCTAAAGTTTAAGCTTTATTTTACTCGTTACTATTATTAAAGATAGTATAGTCGTTTATATCTTAATCGCTACGAGCTCTATTGTTATTAACGTAATATAGTAAACTAGTATATATATATTCTTCGCTAGTAGTCTTATATATCGAGGTAGTACTAATATAATCGCTAGAGAATAGCTAGTAATTTATACTAGACTTGTCTAGGATAGGAGTATATTTCTTAGCTATATTTTAGATCGTTAGTAGATAGTATATATATCCGTTAATAGAGAGGCTAGGAGTTATATTATATATACTATATACTAGAGGCCTACTAGACGGTAAAAAGGTATATCTAGTAATTATCTATAATAGTCTTAGTACGTATTATATTCCTCTAAGTTAGTTATAATATATAAGATTCTTTCTTCTCCTAGCTTTTAATTATAAGATCGTTTATATCTATATCTATTAGGGCTTATAATTCTCCTAAGTAAATACCTACTAAATATATTAGTAATAGAGACTAAGTAATTATAGCCTATTTATAAGATTAGTAGTACTACTATTACGAGAGCCGCTAGTAAAGATAAGCGCTAAGATACTCGTTAAATATTAGTATAGAGAAGCTTCTATACTAACGCGAGGTATTATAAGCTATTAACGAGCTAATTCTTAAGAGACTATAAGGAATTAGATAAACCTATATAGTATCTTATAGATAATAAGTCTCTACTAGATCTCGTCTCTAGTAGTAAAGCTAGTACTAGATTACTTTAAGGATTACGATCGAAGTATAATATAGGCGATAGGCTCTATAAGATTAAACTAGTAAGGACTATATAAGACGAGTCTAATAGAGTTAAATAAGCTTATACTTTAGAATAGCGCTAATTTTAAAGATAACTTTTAATTATAAATTTAGTATATTATAAGTCGTATTAGAGTACTTCTACTTTAATATCTAAAACTTAAAGTCCTTTTAGCCTTTAAGTAAGATTAATTATATACGAAGAGAGATCGTTAATTAATTAGTATTAAGATAGTAGAGAATTACCCTAGGAATTAATTCTTTAAGATAATACTACTCTATAGAGTCTATAGGGAAGCGTTATAGTTTATAGTCCGAAAGATTATCTTAGTAGTAGACTAGAACTATATACTATAAGAATAGGCTAGCTAGAAATAGGAAAGAGAGAGTTTTCGAAGCTATTATCGTAAAAGTCGGTAAGCTATAATAATAGAAGATATTTATAGAATAATATAAGAGTAGGTTATAATATATAGGCTAAACTATCCTAAGTATAAGATATTTAAATCGATAAGGAAGGGAAAGGAGAGAATATAAAAGAGCTATAAAAGCTAGAATAGCCTAGAGTAGGCTAAGCTAGGCCCTTCTAAGGCTTAGTACGGCTAATATATAGTATACTATATATAGGTCCTTATAAGTATTATTATTAATTTTAAGACTACTATAATCGTTTACTAGTATATTATCTAAGTTATCTTTATCTACTTCCTTATATTTTACTTAAGCTCTTCTCTTACTATATCTAGTTAGTAGATTAGTAGAGACTAAGCCTATAGTCCCTAATACTTACTTAATAGATACTATAGATAGAGGCGCTAGCTATAGAATAATAGTCGATAGCTATAAAGCTATAAATATTAAGAATAAAAGCCTATTCTCGACTTAGTAGAAATATATAACTTAAATATAGACTTCTAGTAAGGATTCTAGATAATATACTTATATAGCTATATCTCTTATCTTCTTCTATTCTTTATCTTTATCTTTTTTAAATAATAATTAATCCTTTAACTAGTTTACTAAGCCTAACTTAGTACTATCTACTAGATTATAGTCTAGGATACTAAGTAGTTCTAAAATATAATAGAGGAAATAAGTATCTTAAGTAGTATAAAGGACTAGAGAGTCGTATTATATTATATAAACTAGTATTTTCTATATCTACTAGATATAAGAAATATATTATATAGTATAGAGTAGAGTATACTTAGTAGATAGGCTTATAATTATACTAGTATATGTCGAGCTAAGGAGGGCCGACAGGTATAAATGGATCATAAAGTGCAACAGAAGCTACAAGGAGTAGTAGGGGCCAAAGTAGGAACAGTAAGTGTGTTGTTGTTATCTACAGGTTGGAGCTGAACCTGAAAGGTGTCAGCTCGGACTAGTCACATAACCATTATCATGTAATCCAGTCTGCCTTGGCATCCGTTGCCAGGTTACCAACTGGACTGTATATTCTAACACTCCCACTCAGAACAGTTGGTCTCTGAGTCCAATCCGAACAAACATATGCAATTCAGAATTTCAATCAGCCAATCAGATGCAGTGGTCTCCTGGTTGGCACAGTGTATCCAACCAGCAAGGTTCAATTCCTTGATCTGGAATCAATGTGGTAGAACAAATCCCAATGATCTGTTTCTATCACATTCTTTTGTCTTTCCTTTTGAACCACTGTATCCTGCTTGCATTCATATTCAGGAAAGATTCCAGGTCAGCCAATCAGGTGCAATGGCTTCCAGATTGGCACAGTGTATCCAATCTGCTGAGTTCAATTCTCAGGCCTGGTATCTTGTTTGCTCAACGGCGTTGATCGCCTTTGAGCAGGCACTTTTGTTGCCTTTTATGCAAGTTGTAATTGCCTTATGAATTGCTGGAACTGTGGCCCTGTCTTTGGCTTAGTCAGGCCATCAGCTACCATCTCTTTTGTTGGAGTGTATTCCACTGCAATCTTTCTTTGCCACCAAAGATTTCTGACCTTGTTGAAGCTAATATCAATATGTTTTGATCTCTCATGGGTATGAGCATCTTTGACAAGAGTCAAAGCTGCCTGGTTGTCACCCATAATCTGAACAGGTCTGATTTCATTCACTGTATCAGAATTTCCTTTGATCAGTGGTTGAAATGAACATTCTCCCACTAACCATGCACAGTCCATCTCCCTTAGGAGTGCTGCAAGGAACTGAGATTGCTTTGCACATGCATTCATTGCCATGTACTCAGCTTCCATAGTTGATGTAGCAACTGACTTTTGCTTCTTACTCATCCAAGAAACTGGTGATCCACAGAGAAAGAAGATGCTCCCAAGGATTGAGACTCTATCAGCTTTGTCCATTGCATAATCAGAGTCTGAATATCCAATCAGCTTTCCTCCTCCCCTTCTGAACATCAAACCCAGGCTTGGGAATGATCTCAGGTATCTAGCCAGTTTCCTGAGTGCTTTTAGGTGTCTCTTGGATGGATCTGATGCATATGATCCAAGTCTTCCAAGGGCAAAAGCAATGTCAGGTCTTGTCATGGTCATTGGCCACATCCATGTACCATTTTGGCTTTGGTACTCTGTCTTGTCACATCTCTCTTCATCTGAGTCAGATTTCCTCAGACTCTCATAGTTGTCAAGAGGTGACAAGGTTGGGTGGGCCATTTCTTTGGTCATTCCAAACTTTGCAAGGCTTTCCTGGATATAATGTTCTTGGTCAAGCTTCAGAGTACCATTCTTTCTGTCTCTGGTGAGCTTCATCCCAAGAATTTTGGTTGGTTCACCCAGGTCTTTGATTTTGAACACCTTGCCCAGTTCTTTCTTGAACCAAAGAACATCTTCCAGTTTTGGTGCTGCAATGGGAATGTCATCCACATGGGTTAAAACCATCAGGTTCCTGCCCTTGTGAATGAGCAAGCATGGGTCTACCTCTGATTGGTAAAACCCCATTTTCTCCAGCTTTGAGACACATAGCTTGTTCCAGTCTCTTGCTGCTTGTTTCAGGCCATACAAGCTCCTCAGGATTTTCAGAGCCATACCTTGTGGGATTTCCACTCCTGGTGGGGGAATCATGAAGATATCTTCCTGTAGGGTACTTTCAGTGAATGCATTGTTCACATCCACTTGGTGCAATTCCAGGTCTTTCTCACATACAGCAGCCATAAACACCCTGAGTGTGTCATGCTTACTGTTGGTGCAAATGTCTCCTGAAAATCTACCCCAAATTTCTGGGAAAAACCCCTTGCAACCAGTCTTGCTTTGAACTTGTCAATTGCTCCACTGATTAGTCTCTTCACATCAAACACCCATTTTGAGGTAACCAGGTTTGCTCCTTTTGGTGGAACTACCTGATCCCAGGTATGGTTGCTTCCAAGTGCAATCAGCTCTTTCTGGATTGCCTCTTCCCACATGTGACCCCATTTTGGATCTTGTATTGCCTCTTGGTAGGTTCTTGGAATTGGAACCTCCTGTCTTTGTGCAATCCCTGGTGCAAAAGCAGGGAATGCAACCTCACAAACACACTCCAGAAGTTCATCTGCCCAATCCATGCTTGGATCTAGATCTTTCATCAGGCAGATGAAGGCTCTGTGATGTTTGGCCTCAGGGAAATCATCATCTCTGATTCTCTTGGTCTCTTCTGTACAGTTGATCTTGTAATCATACTGTGAACTCTTTCTTCTCTTGACCCTTCATCAGAGATTGATCTTCTTCTCTTTGAATTCCCCTCCTGAGCATGGACATTCTGGTTGTCTTGCTGAGGTCCTCTTGGCTCTGATTTGGAGCCTGCTGTTCATGTTTTTCTTTTTCTTCTTCTGGATCATCCATCACCTGATATTGGTCCTTGTCCTTTGGTGGTGGAGGTAGCTGAACTTGTAGTGGTTTCAGGTCCAGTTTCTCCTTTCTTGCTGGTCTGCCAACTGGGTTTCTAGCTGGAGCATGGCTTGGCTGGTTGAGTCTGGGAACATTCAAAGTCATATCCCCTCCTTTCTCATCCTCAAACCAGACAGCATTGTTGTGTGCTCTCACAGCCTTCATGTCAGGCTCCCAGAACAGCCACATCTTGGATGTGTCAGGTACATATCCAATGAACACAGCATCCTTTCCTCTGTTCATTAGTTTGTCTGACCTCCTCCCAACTGGCTGAGATTTGGCATCCATGTACACAACTGCTCTGCATCCCCAAACCTTGAAGTGTGATGCAGAAGGTTTCTTTCCAGTAAAGGCTTCATCAGGTGAAACCTTGAGTCCATCTACATCTGGCCCATTTGGAAGGGCATTTCTCATAACAGTGCAGGCATCCAATGCTTCTGGCCAGAATTCAACTGGCATGTTTGATTCCTCAAGCATTGCCCTAACATGTTCCTCAGATGTCTGGATTGACCTTTCCACAACTCCATTTTGGATTGAGTTGTATGCTTCAGTTGTGTGGTAGGAGATTCCAGATTCCTTCTCCCACTGCTTGAGTAATGCAAGCAATTCTCTTGCCCCATCACTTCTTACTGCCTGAAGCGGATTCCCTGATTGTAGTTCAGCTTTTCTTTTCCATTCCTGCAGTGTATCTGCTGCATCTTCTCTTGTCTTTAATGGGAACACCCACTTCTTTCTTGAGAAGTTGTCAACAATCTCAAGCCACCATTTGAAACCTAGCCTTGAGACAGGCAAAGGTCCACAGATATCAA
This sequence comes from Pseudocercospora fuligena, assembly GCA_014298035.1. NCBI lineage: Eukaryota > Fungi > Ascomycota > Dothideomycetes > Mycosphaerellales > Mycosphaerellaceae > Pseudocercospora > Pseudocercospora fuligena. The sequence continues at coordinate 4,320 of JABCIY010000039.1, read as the reverse complement.
CTGAAACAAGGGAAAGTCTGGCTGGCTTTCTCTCTGTTTCCTTTCCTCTGTGTTTCTTCATTTTGGCCAAAGAACATACTCTGCAGGGCTGGTGTCTTGCAGGGACAGGAATTTTTTCCTTCAGGTCAGTAACTTTGTGAAGGTCTCTTAGAAGTCCTTCTCCAAAGTGTCCAACTCTTCTGTGCCACAGCTCCCACTGATCCTGATCAGTCTGGGCTGCAAAGGCACAGGTGTCATTTTTCATTAAATCCTGGGAAATGCACTGGTATGCAAATTCATCCAGGTCTTGGCTGATTTCTTCAATGAATGGTACTCCTCCTGAAAGCCTTGTCTGGACAACTGGCTTCCCATCAGGTGAATGAAGTGTGAATTTTGGTGGTTGAACACCAAACTGCTTGCTGAATTGGTTCCAAGAGACGAGATTGACTCCAAGCCCAGGTACAAAGAGAACACCTTTCAATACAATCTGTTTTCCTCTCCTCCCACCCATAACTGCACTCCCAACATGTGTAGCTATCAGATAGCCACCTCCAACCTTGATCCACTTCTTCCTTTCAAGAGGTTTCATGTCTCTGAAGAGTGATTCCTGGTCAGTCATATGGGCAGAAGCACAAGAGTCAAGCAGCCATTCAGATGGCCTGTACTTGCCTTTTGCTTCAACAGTTGAATGAGCTACCTCATCCACATCTTCCTCCTCAGAGGGAGAAGATGGTTCAGAGGGTGCCTCTGCATCTTGTGCTGCATAGGCCTTTTTGGAAGATGGTTTCCTGGTCCTCTTTTCCAGGGATTGTATTCTCAGGCTCAGTTTCTTCACCATTTCTTTGAGTTGCTCTTTGTCTGGTGAAGATCCCCTCCTAGCTCTAGATGGGGATTGTTTCTTTGCTACCCTGTAGCTCTGCTTTGGCTTGACAGCTGCTTTTGCCTTGTCCAGGTTGGGGCATTCTCTGATCCAGTGCTTTCCTTCACACAGGAAACATAATGAATCCCCACCTGCCTGATTTCTTTTCTTGGCAAACATAGCTGTCTCCTGTCTTGTCATCTGTTCCTGTTTTTCTCTCAGGACACCAAGAATATCTTGTGGGCTTAGGTCCTGTCTCAGATCTATTCCATCCCTGATGGTGCTGAATGATTCTGGAAGGGCTGCCAGAAGCTGTTGAATCCTTCTCTCCTCAGTCTTGATTTCCTTAAACTGTGGAGAGATTGACACTGCCTTCCTAGCTATGCTGCTCAGGCTTTGCCATGCTTCATCAACTGTTTGGCCTTCTTCCATGCTGAAATTGGTGTACTGTTGGAGCAAGCTTCTTCCTGTTGCCTGAAGCTTCCTCTCATATTTTCCTTTTGCCCACATCCACAGATGCCTTGCATGTTCAAGCTCTTGACATTCATCCTGGTCATCTTCTGAAATGCAGATGAACATTTCATACAATGCTGTTGCATTGTGAACCTTGTAACTTGCTCTTCTGATTGACCAGTCCAGTGATTCTGATGATGTTGTTGAGACATGCTCAGATGGTGTAGATGCTAGGGTGCTAAGGACTGTTTCATCCAGTACCCATTCAACCTTCAGCTTTATCAGGTGCATCCTGATTATCTTGAACCATAATTCATGATTCTCTCTTGTCAAGATTGGTGCAGCCCTTCTTTTGCCAATTCCTCCTTCTTGATCCATGATTTCTTCTGTAAATCAAATCCAAACAAACTCCAGAAACAAGCTCTTTCTTCAGTCTGAAAATGACAGTTTCTGGATAGCTGTCTTCCTTGGTTGCAGATCCCTGGCTCTGCTAAGCCTCTCAGTTTTGAAGGTTACTGAAAACTTGGTACAGATTCCTGCTCTGTAGGGCCAATGACTTCCTCAAGTCCTTCCTAACTGTCACAACCTACAGGTCAGGGTATTGGCAGTACTGAGTGCTGAATCTGAGGCTTATCTAATGGTGCTCAAGACCCAGGCTTATCTGTTCCCTTTACACTCTAAGCGATCCAACACGCTTCAAGCAAGTGTGCCTCACTAGGTTCTTTCACAGCTTATATACACAGAGCTTCTTTGTGTAATGTGTGTGGGTCTACCTCGAGTCTCCCTCTCCTGTTTTGCCTCTTCCTTCTAGGACTGGACTTATAGGTTTAGGAGTAACCTGTACTGCTTTAGTCTTCTACCTTGTAGTTGCAAACCCGGGCTCATAACCTGTCGAGCTGAGGAGGGCCGACAGGTATAAATGGATCATAAAGTGCAACAGAAGCTACAAGGAGTAGTAGGGGCCAAAGTAGGAACAGCAAGTGTGTTGTTGTTATCTACAGGTTGGAGCTGAACCTGAAAGGTGTCAGCTCGGACTAGTCACATGACCATTATCATGTAATCCAGTCTGCCTTGGCATCCGTTGCCAGGTTACCAACTAGACTGTATATTCTAACAGTATAGAGATATCTTCCTTACTACTAGTTAAGAATAAAAGTACTAGTAGTTAGTAACTATATCTAGATATAGTTATAGTAGATAATAGTTAGATAATTTAATCTTTAGAATAGTTAGTCTAGAAGCGGGATATTTAGAGAAATACTTATCTAGGATCTATAGCTATATATTTAGCTAGTAGTCGATCTTTATCTAGTAGAGATATCTATATATAACGAGATAGAAAATACTAGAAGTATCTATATCGGTTTATATATATAATCTCGTTAAGCCTAAATACGTCTATCTTATAAGCTAGTATCTTAGCTTTAAAGTAGAGTATAGTCTTATCGTTTAGTATCTAAGCCCTCTATTTATCTATACTAGATTTCGTAAACGCGACTATAGTATCTATCTCGTATAGTAGAGGAATATATTCTATACTAGACGCGCTATAGCTATAACTACGGCCCTAACCTATAGTACTATAAATAGTAGATATATTCTATATATAATAGTATATATATAAGAGAGGATTAAGTTATATACTATCCTATTAGACTAACGGAAATATATATCGAGCTAGAATAAGTATTAGATAAGTATATTATTCCGCTCTTTATTCTTATAATTATAATTATTCGTAGCTTTTAAAGATACTTCGATTCGACTTTAATTTATCCTACTATTCTAAAGTAGCTATAACTAATAATATATCTATCTTTCTTAGCCTCTTTTAAATACTATAAGTAGATCCTAAAGCTAATAACTAGCGAGCGAAGTAGTAGTAAGTATATAAATATCTATAGGCTAGGCTTTCTAAGGACTATTCTATAAGTAAGTACTATCTTAAAGGAATATTAAGTCTTTTATTAAAAGAGCTATACTTCTTACTTATATAGCTTACTATTCTAGAATTACGACTCGAGTATATATAGAAGATAAAGAATCTATAGTAATAAAGAGTCCTTTATAGTATATAAGATTAAAGAGCTACTATCTATATAATAGATAAATAGTCTAATTTCGATAATTTACTCTATATAGTAGAGAAGAGAATAATACTTAATATAGAATTATATAGGATAAGAGTCTTACTATATTAAGGATAGGCTTTTAGGTCTACTATAGAAGAGGAGATAGAATAGTAGCTATAGACTATACTAGAGATTAATATTAAGAAGTAATATAGTAGTATCTTAGTAATATTAATAATCTATAATAAGCTTATCTATATAGAAGTTCTATAATAATATAGTTAACTCGAATATTTAATAATAGCGATACGAGATATCTATAGGATAAATATAAGATTTAGATACTTATATAAAGCCCTTAAAATATCTATAAAGACTACTAGCTAGATCGAAATATACTTTCTTACTTTATATAAGTTTCGATAACTTAGACGAACTACTAATCCTAACTTTCTATAGTCTTTACTATACTTAGTTACGAGCTAGTACTAAAGTATAAGAGTAGGTTATAATATATAGGCTAAACTATTCTAAGTATAAGATACTCGAATCGATAAGGAAGGGAAAGGAGAGAGTATAAAGGAGCTATAAAAGCTAGAATAGTCTAGAGTAGGCTAAGCTAGATCCTCCTAAGACTTAGTACGACTAATATATAGTATACTACGTATAGGTCCTTATAACTATCCCCCTTTTAGGGATCGTTATCCTTAAGATCCTAAGTTTTTATATACTCTTACTTTCTAGATTTTTTTATATATAATCTAGGCTACTATATTTTTTAGTATAGCGTAGATTTAAGTACTAATCGCGGAAGTAAGGGGTACGATTAGTTCTTCTACTAATCTAAATTCCTTTCTATAATCTTAATAAATAAGATAAGCTAGAAATACTATTTTTAGTAGTATAGATAGAGATACCTAACTAGTCTATTCTAGATTAGTATATACTAACTTAGCG